>VZRN01002828.1:1850684-1901638 GCA_013397935.1 Dasyornis broadbenti | reverse complement strand
TTTTTTTTTTTTTTTTATTGTTACAGATTTCAAAGAGCAGCTTTTGTGGAAGGCTTTTTTTTTGGGAAATGAAGTTAAGTGAAAAGCATTTCTGGTTTCAAACTCCCCAAGGGGAAAAAAAAAAAAAAAAAGCCAATCAGACCCACAGGCAGCAAACAGCTTCCTTAAAATCATCAGATGGTTTGAACCAGCCTTTTCCTGGGAATGTCCATATCCCAAACCTTCCTGTGAGCTCTGGGAGCCTCTCCAGGGCATCTAAAAGATGGTGACTGTGCTGGAAAGCCCCACAGACGAGAAATGAGCTGGAAAATGTCATTGCAAGTTGGTTAAAGTGAGCTGAGGACCTTCCCAGCACAGTCAGAGCCCACCTGACCACGGATCCCTGCTGGAGTGTCCAAGGCCAGGTTGGGCAGGGCTTGGAGCGCTCTGGGACAGGGGAAGGTGTCCCTGCCCATGGCAGGGCTGGAACAGGACGAGATTTAGGTTCCTCCCAACCCAAACCATCCCAGGATTCCATGACTTATTATCCTAAAGGAGCCATGCCTCAGACATGCACGAAGCAAACTCAAAAGGCAGAGAAAAAGCCCCTTGTCAGAGCCCAGCTCTCCTGCCATTTATCTTCTAGTCCTTAAGACGTATTAAAATAGATTTAAAAGGACTAGAATTTTTTTTTCTCTCTTTAAGGAACACATTAGTGGCTTTTGTTTTAATTAAAATAGGTATTGAAATCCTCCATGAAGCTTCAGTGGAATTGTTACAGACTGCAGTTTCCTTACGTGCAGTGCAGCCAAAATATACTGTAGTTGTTATCTTGCAACAAGGCTGAAGCCTTATTAATTTAGTTCAATCAAATCAAAGCTGCCTTAATTTACAAAGCAATAAACTCTGCAAGCATCACTTTAGATCAAAGAACTAAAAACAGCCGAAACACAAGTGGAATGTTTATTTTGTACAATGGTCCATAACTGCATTTATGTGATTTAAAAGCTTTTTGAAGCATGTGATAATATTACATGCATATAGAATTGTGTCCTTGTTGTGGATCATTACTCCCCACAGAGACCAAAAAGCATTTGCTGTTCAACTCCTACCTAAAATATTTCCTTTTACATTATTTTTTTTCCCCCTTGCCTTAAATGGGATCTCTATGGTAATTTTTTTTTTTTTTTTTTTTTTTTTTTCAGGGTTGTGATGCAAAATCATTTACTAAAAGGGATGGGGATGCCGGATGGCGGAAAGAAAACTCAGCCGGTTTTTCAACATTGGATGAAGGGGATATTTGAGATTTTCAGAGGTTTCGCTCAAGGAACTCAACCTTTAGGAGCCCAGCCTCACCACGGCTGCTCAGGGGAGCCTAACACCCAGCAAAAAGATAATTACGCTGGTCTGGGGCCAAATCCCATCCTCCTGTGGGTATCAGCCGTATCTGCAGGAGGTTTTGCGCTGGGCAGGAGCAATGGGGAGGGCAGGGTGGTCCCATCCTGCTGGGATGAGCCCGAGCTGCTCCAACCTCCTGGCGGTGGAAGCGCCTTTGATCTGGGGATCAGCCCAGTGTGGCCACCAAAAAGGGACCAGAAGGAGCCCTGCGTTTTCAGGTTTCAGTTTTCAGGTTTCAGCCGGGTGTCTGTAAATAATTTGGTGCCACAATGCCCCCTCTACTGTACTCGTGGAAGGAATGAGAAGTATTTGCACGGTAACAAAGGAATTTAATGGCTTGGAAAATGACTGCCGTTCGGAGCAGGAGGCTTTTCCACTGGATTTGAGAAATCCGCACCAAGTGTTGAAAAACTGGATGCTGGTTCTCACCTGACCATTAAATCCTTCCAGATGTGGGGAGGAGGGAATCTCTGGAGCCCCTGAAGGAGCCACCCCAGCAGCCTGGCAGCATTTGCCAGCCTTGTTTGTAACACCAGCCGATCATTTTCTGCCCGTTGCATATTTTTGCGGATTTGGGACTATTTCTGCCAGAGTTTCTTGGATGATGCTTTCCCCCAACATCCCCGATGGTTAAGAACCCAAACCCAGAACCAAACATTTCCTCCTCCTCCTTTCCCTTGATGTTTTGCTCAGACCAAGAGATGGTGGCAAAAAACAGGGACTGCCACGAAAAAGAGTTGAAATCCAGACCTGAGTGTTTCTATATTAAAAAAAAAAAAAAAAAAAAAACAAAAAAAAGNGTTTACGTATTTTTTTTAATTAAAAAAAAAAAAAAAAAAAAAAACAAAAAAACGAGCACTGAGAAAATCAATCGCAGTGGAATGACGGAAAACTCGTGGAACTGCCACGGCTTTCTAAGAAAAAACCCAACTCAGCCAGAGTCCTGTGTGCCATGGCTGGGTTTGTGAGCAGCAACTCAGCCTGCCAGAGCTGTAATAAAGGAGAACAGACAACTAAAAAGTGCGTTTTAGCAGTTTTTAGCAAAGTTCAGTGTTTTTGTGAGCTGTTCCCGACTGCCCTGACCAGACCCAGAGTTCCAGACGTGCTGGCCCGTGGCTTTTGCAGCTGGAGCCGCCGGCTCGTGCCGCCCTCCTTCGCTCACATCCCCACGGCAGAAAAAGGCAATTAAGCCGAGTGGATTTTTTAAATTTTAGAGTCACTGTAAATAATCTGGAGCATGAGTTACGCGACGAGGGCGGCAGTAATTGCCGGCTTCTTCACTTTTTATTAGCGCCAGCACCCTGGGAGCTGTTTTATTGGCCCATTTGGCTGGGTAAGAGCCCTGCCGGGGGCGTCCTGCCCTCCCTCAATCTGCCCCGGGGCTGGGCTCTCGCAGCCTCCCGCAGGCTCCGTTCACCTGCCTGTCATCACGGCCGTCCCCCAGCCCCGGGGATGATTTAAGCACTTCGGGCCACGAGCTCTGAATGTGTTTTCCACAGTGAGCCCTGGAGATCTCCGGGTGCTTTCGGCCCCAATATACTGAGCTCGAGTGCTGCTTCTGCTGCAAATCCGGCCTGGCTGCAGTCAGTGCATCCCGCAGGACTGCATCCAGCAGGAACCGAGCTCCCATTCAAGGATCTGCTGCAAAACCAGCGTCCATTCAAACCCAACCCCTTCATTCACTGCTCCCGATTTGGCTGAGGAGTGAATGAACCCTCAGCACAGTCCTGGTGTAAAACCAGAGGAGCATCCCCCTACTGCACCCACAGCTCCAACGCATCTGCTGTGCCTACTCCCCTCTGCCCCGTGCCAGGGTTTGCTCCAGAAAAAAGCTCTTCCTGTCACAGCAGCCAGATGGAAATCCCAGAAAAAGCTCTTCCTATCACGGCGGCCAGATGCAAATCCCAGAAAATGACACTCTCCGTGGAAGTACCCAGTTGTTTACAACACTCAACCTCGTCCTGGTCCGCTACCTATTAATAAAAGCAGGAGCATCTCCTCCCTCCCCCTCCTCGGCCTTGAATCCGCTCCTTCCCTCGTTGCTGCCGAAGATGGCTTTATAAAGGAGAGGGAACTTCAATGGCAGCAGATGGCAGATAAGTAGGAATGGTAAATAGTTTTAATTACTGCATAATGTAAGTGAGACAATAAAGGGGAGAGAGTGGGAACAAGCTGCTGCCATGGCAGCCCTGGAACTGTTGCGGGCCCCAATTTGTCTGGGAGGCAGCATGTGTTGCTTGGAGTCTTAGGAGGGCTTTAAAAGAGAATGCCGAAAAATATTAATTGCATGGCTCATCTGCCCATCCATCTTCACAACCGAGTCACACGCTTCCTTAATTCCAGGGGAATCGTTTTCAAATGGGAATCATGCAAATGAGTATTTTAGCTATTCATTTGTTTTACTGCAAGCGCTTTGTGAGCAAATGGCCTACAGCTTGCAATGAATTAAAAGACACGGGCACTGGAGACCGATTTTTAATACAAAGTCTTGACACAGAGACGACCCCGACCGGCAACACAGAAAATGTTGGCATAGCAACTTTGGGCATTTTCATGCAAATTGGCTCCTATATAGATGATACCAATGCAATGTTCTCCTTCAACTAATCATCATAAAATTAGTTTCACTATATTTAAATGCTCCTACTTAATGCATTATATCCATATGCATGAAATTGCCTCGGCTAATGCAGTACATAAAATGCCAAAGATACAATGAATAGCCAAATTGCAAACAGTTATGTTATCTCCCATAAAAACTCCTTTTTCCTTATTGAATGCGTGGGCCCCAGAGGCATCTATCACAAATTGCTATTAATGCACGCACACACACGGGAGCGTGCACCCACACACAAAACACCTACATTTAAGTAACTCTGAGGCTGTTATGCAACCTAAGACAAGCCCAAAAATCTGAATTCCGGCTCTGTGCTCAGTGCTGTCTCCATCCTGTGTGGATGTGTGTTTGCGGGAAGCTTGTTGGCTTCTCAGGGAGATAAACCTGAAGTTCTGTTATTATAAACACAGTTTTCTAAACTTCAAGAAATGACATTTTGCATGAAACTACCCCTGGGCACACCCCTGGGTTGCATCTCGCTGCTTCTTGCAATGCTCAGGTTGCTGAGAGGAAAGGGAGGAATTGCTGCTGCTGTTGCTGCTGCATTTCCCTGCCTTTGACAAGTTTATCCCAAATTCTGCTGCTGAATTTCCCTGCCTTTGACGATTTTATCCCAAATTCTGCTGCTAAACAGCACTTAGGGGCTCTTTAAAAAGAGATTTATTTTTTTACACCTAGACAACAGCGCTTTGAAGGGCAGATTTATCCTGCGCGTGTCTCTGTTTAACACTTGCTCTTCCATTTGGGACAGGATCTGGCAGCAGAGGAGCTCACAGTGACTTCCCAAGGGGCTCTTGGATGTCTACAAACGCCGTGCTCATCTCTTGAGGAGGGCTCCGAGCGCCAGACGAGGTTTGCAGTGTCAGACAGGACAGACTGCGAGCATATTTCATCTGTCTAAAGCACCGGGGACCATAAATCACCAAGGAAACTTCACATCCCGCTCAACGCCGCCGGGGGAGTTGTGCCTTCGGAAGCACTCGGCCATTCACCTCCTTCTCCAGCAAAAATTCCAAAAGGGAAGTGCGTGGTGAAATCTCTGTCCCACCTGGGAGAGGTTTTGGATGGGCCCCTGACTCCTGTGCGTCCCCATGGAAGGGACAAAGGGACATCACACCCGCGGGGGTGTGAGGGGATGGCACCTCTCTGCTCGCTGAGTACAAAAAAAAAAACAGTCCCCAAAAGAGGAGCAGAGCCAGAGTCCCACAGCTGAGGAGATCCCAAAGGACCAAATCCAGCATCTACACTGTGCATCCTGCTCGTCACAAAACGTCTGATGGGTGGCATGGTTGAGTTTCTCTGTGTATTATGATGTAGTGTCAGGGCCCAAATGCACTTCCAGAAAAATGCACATTTTAATGGCATGGGTCTGAATGCTGTAAATATGTTATAAATATATAAAAAATATATTATAAATATATGGGTGGTGCCAAGCCAGCAGCAAAAGTAGCCCCAAAGAGCTGTCTGGATGCTTTTAGGAAATCTCCAATTGTTGAACAACGATTATTTCACCTGATTGTGAACTCATAAAATCTTGGAATGGTTGGGGTCGGAAGGACCTTAAAGCTCATCCCGTTCCAGTCCTGCCAGGGCAGGGACACCTCCCCCTATCCCAGGCTGCTCCAAACCCTGTCCAGCCTGGCCTTGAGCACTTCCAGGGATCCAGGGGCAGCCACAGCTTCTCTGGGAATTCCAGCCCAGCTGGGAATCCCTTCCCAATATCCCATCCATCCCTGCCCTCTAGCACTGGGAAGCCATTCCCTGTGTCCTATCCCTCCATCCCTTGTCCCCAGTCCCTCTCCAGCTCTCCTGGAGCCCCTTCAGGCCCTGGAAGGCCGCTCTAAATTCTGGAATTCCCTCTGTGTGCATCTCCTCGGTGGTTTGGTACCGCCGCACAGAGATAGAGCACCTTAGCTCATCACTCAAGGACTAATTGCGAGATGATTTAATTAAAGCATACCTCTCCTTCCCCCAAGTTAGTTGTATTTCATATCGCTCTAGTAGGAGCAATTTGCAGAAATTAAGCATTGCATGTCGCTGGAATGGTACAGGTGCAACGGAAGAATAAAAAGCCCTTCCTGCAGCAGCAGCAGGCAGTGCCACCAGAGCTCAGTGAAATATCTGTAATGACTCATTAATTCAGCAAATGCTGCACTTTGCAGCAAACATTCAAATTAGCCACAAAGAGGCTGTTTTTAAAACTTGTAGGTTATTCATAATTGCTCAATGAACTCTTCATGCAAATGTATTTTAGCCCATTGGGCAAGCTGCTGCCTTTGGATATTTCCTGCAGAACGCACAATTAGCCCCAAGAATTTATGACATCATGGGACTTTTTAAGGCCAAGAGCAGGACAAGGAGAGGAAGCAAGGCGGATAACAGGAATACTGAGAGCTTTTTTGTGGAGCAGGAAGAGGCGCAGACCCAGGATAAGCCAAGTTTTGGCCCAGCAGTTGGGAAAGGAAAGTTGGGAAGAAATGGCTTTGTGGCTGCTGTCGCTGACGAGCTGCCTGGGGATGCTCCTGGCCCTGATCTGTGATTCACGCACCCACAGATCCACTTTTGCCGCACCTTAAACACTCCAACAACTCAAACACCCATGAGGAAGAGTGAGAGGGGAAAGATTCCTTGTGGGAGGCAGAGCACATCCCCCTTGCACCATCCCCTGCTGCCAGCCGTGGCACGGGGGAAATAATCCCAACGTTTACAGCTTTGCTTTCTACCGGCGCCAACAATTTTTCAAGCTGTTAATTCCCCTCATCTTACGACTCACCAGTGCCTCCCAGATATTGGCAATCATAATTTTTATTGCCAGTTATTGTACCAGCGCTCTCATATTCGCCTCCACGTCACCCCGGAGAGCGCGGTGGCCGCGGCTGAGCGCGGGGAGCGGAGCGGGAGAGGCAGATGCTGCTGGGGCGGTGCTGCCGCGGCTCTCGGAGCTGCCGGAGCCAGTGGTGGCACTGCCAGTGTCACCTGCAAGGCCACCAGCACCCGGGGGCTGGGCAGGTGAGAGGGGATGGGGCCTGGCTGGGAGTTCCCACGGACCAAAGGCTCCCGACTCGTGAGACTCTGGAGGATTTCCCAGTTTGCCCAGCACGGGAGGAGCTCTGCCCATCACTGACGCCTCCTCTTTGCTCTCTGTCTGACACAACATTAGTTCTTTTCTCCTTTGCTCGCATGTGACAATGGATCTTTAAAGGCCAGAGAAATCAGAGCCAAATTTTGCTGGAAAAGAGAGCATTTCTCTGACTTGACAGAAACCACGTTTCGTCTGCGGGCTGCACTGAGTGAGAGAGCCTGGCAGGCACCTCTGAAAATGAAATGAAATCCTGACACAGGCTCAGGACAGGCTGGAATTCCACCAACACCTCCCAGCCAGGAGCAGCGTGTCCAGTCCCACACCCAGACCCCTCTTTGCCCGTTCCCTGCTCCAGGCAGGCATTCCTGAACACGGAGAGAACACACCTGAGCTCCCCAGCACTTGATGGATGAGCACTTCCACGGCTTCCATTTTGTGGGAATTGGGAATGTGGAATTTCCCGGACGCTACTGACTGTGGGCTGGGAAAGCAGCTCTGCGACCAGGCAATTCCCACCAGGAATGTGCCACTGCCACTTAAAGCAGGCAAGGAATGACTTTTTGAGGAAATTAGACACAAAGAGAGTCACTTCCCGTGAGACTTCCTAGGTTTCCCTGGCTGGGGAAAACTCTGGAATGTGCTGGGCAGCCCAGAGCTGGAGCCTGGCTCTCCCCATGGAATCGAGGCAATGGGATGGGGAAGGAGCCGGGAAAGCTGCAGATGGAGACCCTGAGATCTTCCCTCCACCATCCCCACCAAGGCGTATCCAGCTGCTGCTGGGTGCTTCAGGAGGCCCAGGGTGGTTTCCTCCCTGGAAAACCTCTTTCTTCACAGGCAAAGCTGAGCCAAGTCTCTCCCTCCCTTCCCTCTGTCCTCCAGCCCAGGTGACAGGAACGGGGCAGCTCCCACCGAGGCATCTCTGACCCTCACTCACAGCATCATTTGATATCCAGTAGCTCATTAATCTTTTTTTTTATTATTATTATTATTATTATTATTTTATTCCCCCTCTCCCCTCCCCCAGACCGGGAGCGCTTCTGCTTCTCCTCCGCTGAATAACTCAGGTCATAAAAGGTAATACCATGGGTAGCAGAATGTAAACAAACACATTCTACCTCAATAAACATGCTAATTTCCAGCTCTAATATTCACAAGTAAAATATCCATCACGCAGCCCCTATTTGGCGAAGGCAGCAGCCCTCATCAGTCAATGAAGTAGGCTCCTGCCAGTTCACTGCGGGAGGCAAATAGTACAACTTAACTCACTTGATGATGCCCTTGGGGGGAAAACATGAGCCTCATAAATGAGTCTGGAAATGTGATAAAAGGATAATCTTGCATAAATGAGCCTGGCTCGTCATTACCTGCACAAGCACGAGGTGGTTTGAAGGATGTGGCCGCGTTTCCGACGAATCGAGGCGGGGAGGGGGCACTGGGAGTTGCTGGGGGTGGAAGGGTTGGGATGTTCCCCTGGATCCCCACCCCTGCCAGGGCACAGCCCCCACGGGCCTGGGAGCACCTCCCGAGGGGCTCCTGCGGGATCAGACCAGGCTCCTCCTGGCTCTCGGATGTGTCCGGATGTGTTTGCGCTGCTCCAAGCAGAGGAGAAACAAATGCCCTCCCAAAATGGCGTTAATGGATGGAAACAGCTCCAAAGCCTTGCTGAGGCGGTGAAAGCCCTTAGGGCGAGAGATGGCCCCAAATGGCCACGGATCTGGGATCCAGGGGCGCGTGAGTTCATCTCCCACTGCGATTCCAAAGGCGCTTCCCGCAGCGCTCCGGGCTCTGCTGAGCATCTCTGATCGCCTGCCTGCCCTCAACGTTCGCCCGGGGCTGGGGGAAGCTGGGCTGTCCCAGCTCACTGCAGCGGCACCAGATCACCTTGGAAAGTCCTTCCCACCCAAAGCATTCCCTGATTCTGTGATATCCTCCCGAATCCAGAGCCTTTAACACCCAGGAGCTCCACGCTGACACAGCACCGCACCAAAGGCTGCTGAGGGGCCACGATCCCATGGCCAGGGGGGCACGTTTCCCCCAATAAAGCAGCCTCTCCACCAACTGTGCCCCTTCCCAAAGGCACACGAGGATTTTCCCCGTCTGAGCGTCCCTCTGTGTGCGTGAGGATGGGCAGCAGGAGACAGGACAGCTTTCAAGCCGCCCCTCTATCTGATTTTCAGCCAGTTGCTGTGGTTAAATCCCTCAAAGAACGGCCAAATAGGATTATTTTCCCACAGGATGCGAAGCTTTTCAGCTTTCCAAGGAGAACACTGATGTTAGGGAACACCCGGTCCATCCAGCCACTGGAGCACCTGGGGGATAACACTTTTGGGAAGGGTTTTAGTCCTGCTGAGCAAAGGGAAAAAAGCAAGGAGAGCTCAGTGTTCCCGCTCCCCTCCCTCAGCCTGTCCCACAGGATCCCTGTGCCTCAGTTTCCCCAAATACCACAATGCTGAACTCACAGAGGAGCTACAAGAGTTTAAAACCAGCTGACTCCTCCAAAACCAGAGAACTTGCAAGGATAAAAAGCCCAAAGCCTTCAGAAGGATAAAATCAGTTGTGCTTTCCTTTCCTCCCCAGGTTCACATCTTGGATATCACACACTGCTGACCGGGGGGGATCCCCCCGGAGCTGCCAAAAACCTTTCACAAGCACGAGGCACTCGCTGGCCTGGTTTGGATCAATCTCTTCGCAGCTGCAACCCCAAATCCATCACAACCGTTCCCCACGTCAACAACCACGCAGCTGATTCAGGGAACGCTTGAAAGCCTTGTTGAAAAGGCACAATTAAAACCACCATTCCTAATTATGTGGACCATATATTGATCTTATGGTTCCATCCGTTGCTCGGTGTCAGTGAAAATCCGGCCTCACATCAGACCTGGGGTGCTCCTGGGAAGCAGCAACAGCAGGAACCTCGGGGATGGGGGAGAGGGGACTTGCAGGCTTTGCTTCCCCCTGGTTTGCAGGGGAAGGAGTCGCTCCCAGGTGTGGGACATCCCCAAACTGTGCCTGCAGCCGCCCAGAGACAGAGCCAGGAGCCCCAGGCTGTCCCCTCTGCTCTGCCGCTCCACCAAGGATGCACTTCCCCTGCTGTGGTGAATTCCCAGGCCGGGGATAACAACGGATGTGGGTGTGTATTTATCACCTGAGGCCACAGAGCTCTAAATGCGGCAGAGAAGCCTGGAAAAACCCTAAACGACACAATAGGGTCGTGTTTTATATTCCATGTGCCAGGAGACAAAATAATCCTGTGCGACACTGAGAACTCAGCATCACAATCCCATTTGTCTGCTGGGCCCTTGCTGTCACAAGAGCCTTGGACAAAACCCGTGCAAAAAACTGTTCCATACTCTTGTTGTTGTTGTTGTTGTTGTTGTTGTTGTTGTTGTTGTTGTTGTTGTTGTTGTTGTTGTTGTTGTTGTTGTGTGTTTTTAGCTGCTATTTGCATTTCCAGCCACAATCCCCCTTTTTAATTGCACAGGGCACTGAAGGCTGCAACACTTGAGGAGCTCAGAGGTCCTTGGAAATGAGAGGCAGGACAGAAGTTGGCCTCTGTTTCCTGAAGATTCAGACCTTTCTATTTAAGAAACCCACGTTTGCAACTGGCAAAACCCAGGACACCTCGTGTGGAGCCGCTCTCACCCCAAACTCAGGGATCTGAGACGACCTGGAGAAGCTGAGAAACTTCAAGGGGCACCACCATGTTACCGGGAAGTCCCATGGATCAGCACAAACCCCAAGCCCCAAGGAAACAGATGAAGCAGCTGTTTGGGGTTTAAATCTACTTTTGTAAAGTGGCTATTTGTGCTTGTGGAAAGGGAAAAAAAAAAAGAGAAATCAGTAAAATATTGGAGCAGAAGTGCTGGTTGCAAGGCTTGGCTGAGAAATGAAGTGGCCATGCCAAGGAGTGACACGTTGAAGCCGGTGTGTAATTTTGATCTGCGTGTTTAAAATACTTCTCCCCCTTTTGTAAATTGAGGGTTTGAAGGGGGTGGAGGGGGGGAAAGAACACTGAAAACAGATATTTCTAATCATGACAGCTCCGGGCTGTGAAATGCCCTGGCTGAAAGGGCCCTGTTAAATGAGAGGGGGTGGAAAAGGTGATTCACGAGGGCTGGGGTGAAACGCTGACAGAGCTCTCCTGAGGAGCTGCGAGGCTTTCGGAGGGAAACCCACCCCGTGGGGCTGGGGTGACCTGGGGGTGCTGCTGGCGGCGCTTGGGTGGATCCCTCCATCCCGAGTGCTCCGTGCAGGGGATGAGGATCCCAGGGAGCATCAGAACACAGACCCAGGCAGAAAAAACCACAGAGGCCCCTCCTCGGTGGTGGTGGTGATGATGATGATGATGATGGGCTGCAGAGAGCCACCAACACAACGCTCTTTTGGGTCGCTCACAGGAAAAAACGAGGCTTTCCCCTCGTAATTCCTTGAGATTCCCATGCCAGCAGTGCCAGTATGGATGGGGATCCTGGTCCCATCCCGGCCCGGCTGCGTGCAGGGACTGGCACAGGCGCCAGGCCATGCTGGGTGACCCCAGAGCTCGCACGGGGACAGAGCCCAGCCCTGCACCGACCCCACAGCAACCTCAGGCCAAGCACTGGGAATTCTTTAACAACAAGAATTTGCAGTACGGAATCCTGCTGGAATGGGATTGAAAACGCTGCGCTCTCATCCTCCCATGAATAAATCTGGAGCAGCTTTCACCAGGCTTTGGATTTCTCACATCAAGAGCCAAACCAAGCCGAAGGGAGCTGCCCCTTCTTCGTCCTGGGCATTCCCCAGGGCTAATTCCGAGTTTTAATTCCCACGTGGGCAGGGTGCATGTGCTATTCCTTAATGGATCCTTCCTTCTTGTAACTTCCTTCTTGAGATATAAATATATATTTTTTGAAGTTATCCCATCTCCCAGTATTTCCCATTTATGATGACCTTTGAATGCTGCTACTCCACCCAAGTGGATTCCATCAGGATTTCTGGATTCTTGAGATATATTTTTTTCTTTAAATGATCCCACCTCCCAGTATTTCCTGTTTATGACGCCCTTTGGATGCTGCTACTCCATCCAAGTGGGTTCTATCAGGATTTTTGGGGGATCAGCCACGGGGTGCAGGCCCACGCTGCCCATCACGACAGGATGGAAAATGTTCGACGTGGACCTATCCCAAAAAAAGCCGTTCGGATCGGGATCCTAATCGGAAATTCGCCCGCCTGGGCCCATCTCTAATTTTATCATTTCCGCTGAAATAAATTATGGACTTAATTGGAATTTCTGATTCGATCTATCTGCGCCCCACGCTGCACAAATATCCCTCAGCATTTATTTTTCCCCTTGCCCACAGCTCATTATATTTCCCCGTCTCGGGATTCGGGTTTTTTTATAGCAATTTTCTCCCATCTGTTGGGGGAAGTCCTTGAGGAGATGAAGCTATTTGGGGGCTCCGCTTCCTTCCCCGCTCTCCGAGGGCTCCTCGGGAATGCGCTGGGATGAGGGAGGTCCCTGGGGAGCCGCCGGCCCTGGCTCCTGCTCGTGCACAGCCACGATTAATTACCATGGAAATGACTCCGTGCCAAACCCGGCCCTGTTTCGGAAGCCAATCCGTGGCTCTCTGCAGCTGCACCCCCGAGTTTGCTCCGTGCTTTGAGGCACGTGCAGGGAAATCGTGATTCTGGGTACCAAAACGCCGAATTTCTCAGCCACTGCCGCTTTGGTGTGGAAGCCTCGACCGGTCTGGCGGACGCTGCTCAGGTGAACTGCCCCCTTCAGCTCTGAAATCCCATTTAATGCCTTTATGAGAGATTTCCCTGGGCTTGGGGGAGCTGACAGAGCACAGCAGAGGGTGGCAGGGGTAAGGAGCACGATAAAAATACCCCAAATACCACAATTTAGAGTCACAGAATGTCCTGAGTTGGGAGAAACCCTCAAGGATCATCTCATCCGGCTCCTGGCCCTACACAGGAGCACCCCAGGGATCCCACGCTGTGCCTGGAGTGTTGTCCAGTTCCCTCATCCCTGCACATTCCCAGGTCAGGCATGGATCTGCCTTGTTGCCCCAAGGCCCACGGGGCCACCACCCAAAGCCATTTCCCCAGCAGGTTCCAACACGGGGCGCTGCAAAAATCACCATTTCCTGCACTCAAACCTCTGGCCTGTCACCCAGCAGCTGTTCCAGCTTCAGATGCTGCAGATCCTCGCATCCCTAAATCCTCCCTTCATCTCCCTGGGTTCTCAGACCTCACCAGCTCTGGCAGGAATTTAGAGGACGCATCCATGGAAGCTTCAGCCTTGAACTGAACCTCCAGAGCATCGCTCCTGCTCCTCTTTAAGGCATCAGCGTGGACCCCAACCAGCGCCCTGCTCCACATCCCCTGTGCTCCCTTTCCCCCCAGGAGGGGAATTCTTTGCAATTGGTGCAGAAACTGCACTTTTCCCAGACTGCCTAACCCACAGCCCCCTGGTTGTGCTTGGAATCTCCGCTTTTTGCCCCAGTCCCACTGATTTCCCCCCTTCAGCCCCTAGAGGCAGCCAGAGGCAGCTGGGCCTCACCAGCAGCTTTGCCTCGTACAAACCGCACATTTCACCCCATCTCCGCGTTTCACTGAGGCAAAATTCCAGCTGTCGCGGCTGAGGAGTGCAGGAAGGGGTCGAGAGGGGTTGGGTTTTTTTTTTTTTTTTAAATAACAAATCCATTAAAATAATGGCTCCAGAGCAACACCAGCAGAGCCACACTTCTCAGCCTTTAATCTCGGTGCGCGGCCCTCACGGAGACCTGACGGGGTATCTGGTGTTCCTGGCATTTTTCTTGATGAAAAATTAGCCAGCAGAAGGGAAGAACTTGTCAGAAAGAGAGGGGAGCATTTCATGCGTGACGGATCCTTGCAGACGCTGTACCAGTGAGGGAAGCCAAGACAAATAGCGAGAAGAATTTTCATTGCCTCGAGTTGAATGTGATTAGGATAAACTGCAGCCACATTTCCAGGAGAAATTAATGTGCTGGCGATGATCAGGCGGTTTGGGCTCGCCAACCACCGCCCCCTTTCCTAATGAAAATCCAATTAATTAGTCCATTTCCCCCCGCTCAGAACAATCTGTGACACAAAGCTGATCCCCAGCTCCCCTTCGCTTGGGGATGAAGTGAGCGCCCTGAGGCTGCTCCAAGTGGTTCTGGGCATCTCCCCCCTGGTCCTGTTGCTCACTTTTCCCTTTCGAGAGGCTTTTCTGGTGATCCAGAGCACATTGGGGCTGAGCTGGACCTGGGAAGTGCCAGGGTGGAGGTTTGGGAAGGGTTCCTTGGCTCAGCAGGAGGCAGGAGAAGCAGTCAGAGCTGCATGAGCAGGAGCTTTTGCACTTCCTGCAGACCCGTCATCAACTCAGGGAATCCTCGAGGTTGGAGAAATCCTCTGAGATCACCAAGTCCAACTCAGAATCATCCACCTGAGCATGGAGAAACCAACCAGCCCGTCTGGCCCAGCACTGCCTCTCTTTGCTTCTCCAGGCGCCGTGGAGAAGGGTGCAGGCACTGAATTTCATGGAAGCAAGAGGCACACGACCTCTTCCCAGCGTGTCCAAAGCCGCTGGCAGCAGCCAGAGCTGAGCTTCATCCTTGTGGAGACACGAATCAAGGGATGGGATGGTCCCACCAGCTCCTGACCACGGGGTGCAGCTCCTGCACTGCTGCCAGGCCCTGATTAATCAACCTCTGATTAACCTGCCAAGCCCACAGAATCCTTTGAACCAGCACTAAACTAGATTACCCAGATCAGATTTATTAAATTTTGGGGGGTTCTTCACTCCCCGCCGACAGAGGAGCCTTTGTTTCAGCCCCAAAATGCCGCAGCAAGACCTGGGGTATCGCGTCCCTTGTGCCTCCCACGCCGGGTCCCAGCCGAGGCCACCACGGCCCCGAGGGCAGGACCCCACCAACACCCTCAGTGCCACTTCCCCAGCAGGCTCCAACACCGGGCACTGCAAAAATCACCATTTCTCACACTCAAACCTCTGGCCTTTCACCCAGCAGCTGTTCCAGCTTCAGATCCTGCAGTTCCTGCAGATCCTCGCATCCCTAAATCCTCCCTCTCGCCCCCATCGTCTCCCTAGGTTCTCAGACCTCACCAGCTCTGGCAGAAATTCAGAGGGATTTAGAGGACGCATCCATAGAAGCTTCAGCCTTGACCTGAACCTCCAGAGCATCGCTCCTGCTCCTCTTTAAGGCATCACAGCCTCAATTTCCAGCTTGGAGCTTCTCCCGGTGCCCTTTTGGGAGCACTCTGGGCCAACAACTGGCTTTGCCCACTGCTGGAAGCACTTTTGACCTCATTTTCTCTCTCAATCACGATTCCTTGGGAGCAGCAGAAGATTCCAAGATTCCTTGGGAACTTTGTGGGGCTAGGCACGGCCTGGTTGGGCTGATTGATGCCCTTCCTTGGAGGTGCCGGGTGTGTTCCGCCAGTTGAGGAAATAAAGATCCACCGTGCCCAGAAAATTCCAGCACAGCCAAGCCGGGCAGTGCCACCTGCTCCTGCTTTGGTGGCGCGTGCCAAAGCTCCCAAAGCGCTCCCAGGGCTGGGCAAGGCAGAGCCCAAAGTGGTTTTTCTCCATCAGCCCTCGGAGGACATCCCTGGGTGTCAAGGGCTGTGGCTGGCACGGGACAGAATTCCAAAGGGAGCGTTTCCGCAGCGGGAAGGCAGGGCTGGAGTCAGGAGTGAGGGCTCGGGATAACACGTCCAGGCAGGAAGATTGATTGGAATTGTGTGAGATAGCCCTCAGCTCACCCGTGATCATAATTACGTTAAATTGCTATTTAATGGTTTTCACATCATCTTTGACGGGAGGTTATTTTTGTAATCTTTATTTAAAATAAACTCCTTTTCTGCCTCGTCGCTGAAACCCTTCCCCGCTTCCTTTTGTGCTCAGTGCGTGAGGAAATCTGTTTTCATTATCCCCAGACTTCTGTGTCATTCCATTATTACCACAAGATTAGAAAATAAGTAGCTCCCCCAAAAGGGCTTCTGGCTGAACAAACTTTCTGCTTAGAGCAGAATGAAGTGGAGCCTTTTCCCGGTGCTATCCACACTCCAGAGCCTCTCATTCCCCGATGCTCCTCTGCCGGAGCAGCAGGAAAACCTGGGTTTGGAATATCCACCCATAGCTCCAGCAGAGCCGCTGCTGCGGGGCTCCAGAGGGACTTGGGAGCTGTGGGAAGCTCTGCCAGCTCTCAGGGAGGAAACAGAATCCAGACCGACGAGCGGAAAGTTCGTATTTCGTCTCCAAAATGCCGTGTTAAGGGCTGGGAGCTGGGATCCAGCCGTGCTGCTGTGACAGACAGACCATCCCGAGGAGACTTCCCTGGACCTCAGGGCCTGGGCTTGGGATAAATCCCACCTCTAAATATCTGTCAGAATCAAAATGGGAGGGGAAACACCTCTGGGTGAGTTTGTGGGCTGGGAGCATCCTCATGGAATGCTGTGTCCCCAGCAGCATCCCTGCACCCCCAGCAGCATCCCTGCATCTCCAGCAGCATCCCCGCATCCCCAGCAGTGTTCCTGCACCCCCAGCACAGGACCACGAGGTCGAAGGCTTTTCCCACATCCATCCCTTCCTCGGCACGGACCAAACTCTCAGCTGGGAGGAGAATCTCGCAGACCAGAGGCTTCATCACAAGTTCCCACTCCAGGAAATGAAAGGTGCCCTTCTTGTCCCAAGTTTAACAATCACTTCTTTAAATAATTCACTGCTGCTGATGGGATTTATTTAATATGTGGCATTAGTTAAAAAAAAAAAGGAAAACAATAAGCACTTCTTTTTATAAAGTCTAAGGATTTTAGCCCCGAATTTCTAACAAAGGACCCAGATTTAAGCAATAATTTTCTTTTAAAAGGATTACAAGAAAATATTTTAGTGACTCTCTCCTATGACCACATGGCCAAGCATTTTTGCAATGAGCGATTTACAGGGTTGAACAGCTCAAGCAGCTTTTGAAAAGAAGATCCAACTACCTGACACCTCAGACTCGACTGAGAAACAAGAACAGCACATTCAGTGGCCTCTGCGGTGGGAGACCTGAATTAAACAATTCCTGAGTTAAACAATTTCTGAATTAAACAGTTTCTGAACTAAGAAGTTGCTGTGGCCACTCAAAGCCACCCCAAAGGGAAACAGCAACATTTCCACGGCGGCAAGAAAAGATGTAACGATTTTGCCCGTGATGTTCAACAAAATAAAGCAAAAGGAAGAGCTTGTAACGGGCTCGGGGATTTTACAGCAGCAGAAAAGGCAGCGTGGGGATCCCTGGCTCATCTGGAGCTCCCAATCCCAAAGCCCCGTGGAAAAACACACCTGGGATTGCTCCAGGAGAAGGTTTTTTTACAGTGAAGGTGGTAAAACACTGGAAAGGCGGAGGCTCCTCCTTCCCTGGAAGCATTCGAGGCCAGGCTGGATGGGGCTTGGAGCGAGCTGGGCTTGTCGAAGATGCCCCTGCTCATTGCAGGGGTTGGACGAGACGACCTCGGGAGGTGTTTCCAAGCCAAACCACCCCACGATTCCCGAGGGGCTGTGCCGGAGCACGGAGCCGGCCCCGGGGCGAGTGTGGGGGGAGGAAGGCACCGAACGCAGCCCTGAGAGCCAAGGCCTCCCTCCCTGTCCAGCCCCGCTGGCTCCGGGACAGCGCTGACCCCGGGGAGACGCACGCGGCTGGGAATGCCCCGCTGTAATTAGCGGCCCGCTAATTCCCAGAGGGACACAATGGCGCATCCCCGCGTGCTGGGCAGCCCTGAATCGGCAGCGCCAGTCACACTCGTCACCCACACTTCGGACTGGATCAACAGCGCTGCCGGCCTAATGAGCCCAGCTCCAACAGAAAATGACCTCATGCGGGGCAGGACCCCGGCCGTGAATTTGCTCTTTGTTGTTGCAGCCGCCTCGCTCGGCCGCGGAGCGAAATGCCCCGGTGTCCCCCGTGCTCCTGTGAGTGCTTCACATCCCTGAGAAATGGCCTTTGTTCGTGCAGCTCGGGCCGTGCTGGAACTGCCGGGCTCCTCCATCAACAGTTTGTCCGGCCAGATGGAAAAAAAAAAACAAACGTGTTTCCCACCTGTATGGAAACGTGTGGGATATACACAGCTCTTTCTTTTCAAGCTAATGATTAATTTATCTCTTCTCAGTTGTTTTTGTTTGGTTGGTTGTTTTTTTTTTTTTTTTAATGTGATGGAGTAATTAGCAGGGCTTTTTCCTACCTAAATGTTTCTCTGTGAGTGTTCACTGGGAGCAGCTGAACAGAGAAATAACTGAGATACCAACAGAACACAGTGAAAAAAAAAAAATTATGAAACTGGAATATTTAGAAATATTAAATACTTCGAAATCCCTGGGTTTTGTTCCATGTAATCATAGAATTCTAGAATGGTTTGGGTTGGAAAAGAGCTTAAATTTCATCCAACTCCACCATCCCAGGTTGCTCCATGCCCCAGTGTCCAACCTGGCCTTGGACGCTTCCAGGGATCCAGGAGCAGCCACAGCTTCTGTGCCAGGGCCTCCCCACCCTCACAGGGCAGGATTTATTCCCAATATCCCATCCATCCCTGCCCTCTGGCAGTGGGAAGCCATTCCCTGTGTCCTGTCCCTCCTCCCTTGTGAATAGAATAATATCCCTATGGAATAAGAATTCCCTGCACTTTGCTCTCAGGACACACGGAAAAGCAGCACCCCAAAAACGCACTCTGTCCTTTGGGGGCCCCGGGGCTGCGCAGGAAAACGTCTGAGAATCAGGTGAGTTTTGCTCCAATCCACTAAGGGATGAGGGTTGTGATCCAGGCTGTGGCAAAGCTGGGATCCAGGCTGGAATCCAGGGATCCCAGGCAGCTCAGCCATCCTTGCTCCTGCAGGGGGATGCGACTGGAACCACCCAATCCCGTCCTTGGAATTGTGCCCCTGAGCCCTGCTCCACGCAGAGCCTTGGCAGAGCAGCAGCTGCAGCTGGAAACCCCAAAATATTTATATCTGAATGAGACAAGAGCCAGAGCCCTGGGGAACCTGTGGTTCCACAGAAACCAATCATGAAATCAATCATGAAACCAATCATGAAATCAATAATGAAACCAATAACCCTTTATGGACCATGGGGGCCAAGAAATGAACCCCTGACATAACTGGGCTGGGCTGGGAAGTGTCCGAGCTGCACAAAGCACGAGGCTTGCTTGTGTTTTGTGCTGAAGGGGCTCTGGGACCCCTGTCACCGCACTGGGGTTGTGACACACACCTGGCACGAGGCACCTGAGCTGCCACGAAGCCTGGGTCACCCCTGGGGCACTTCTCCAAAGCCGCGGAGTTGGTACGGCCGAGTTCGGGTAACGCGCCAGATAACGTTTCACGGCAAGTATTTGTCCTCAGACTTAATGAAAACACAGCGGTGTTGCGTTTATAGCTCCAGAAACCACCGGCTCGAATTCTATATGCCTTGGAGAGACCTTATCTGCAGCCCAGGAAGCAAAGATAACAATCACATTCGGATACTCGCTTCCCCTGAGTTTTCCGCTCAGCCCCGGGGTGTTGGTGCCCCGTGGCCATGCGGGGATCACATCCAAGGGGGATTTTTGAGGCTGTGGTGGCTCTGCCGTCAGCCACGGTGACAAAACCCTGCGCAGGTCCCAGCAGATTTGTCAGAGTCCTCCCAGCCACCAGTGTGGGTAGAGAGTCGTGACTGCCGTGCAAAGACACCCCAAGCATTGGGTCAGTAGGGCTGGAGAAGACATCCGAGAACAGAGAATCGTGGGATCCTGGAATGGCTTGGGACCTTAGAGCTCATCCCATCCCACCCCTGCCATGGGCAGGGACACCTTCCACCATCCCAGGCTGCTCCAAGCCCTGTCCAACCCGGCCTTGGGCATTGCAGCGACCCAGGGGCAGCCACGGCTGCTGTGGGCAAGGTCACCAAGCCAAGAGTGGACTGAGCACCACCACAGCCACCCAGCCACGGGAACCAATGAAGCAGCAGCACCAGGACGTGGCTGCTGCTGACAGAAATCTCCTTCCTTAGCCCAGGAGAGCTCCCAGTGCACACACAGCCCCTCCCTGACCCCCACGATTTAGAACTCAGCACCCAGACCTGCCCAGCTCCGCCCAGGACAAACCACGGGCAGCACAGAGGCCTCAGGTGGTACCAAGGCACCTCCTGAAGGCACTCACCAGGCTCAGAGCTGCTTTTCCAAAGCACGGCTTTGGCTGGAAACATCTCTTTCCACCAACTTTCATTAACTTTTACACCACCTTCCCACCATTTGGACAACAAAAAAACCCCTATGGATGGGATCCTGGCGCCACACCCCCAGCAGGACCAGGAGCTTGATTTGGAGCGATGTCTTTTTGGGCAATAAACAAAGTCATGGCTCAGCCATGGAGCCACCAGCAGCAGCTCTGGTTTTATCTCACCTGAAGTCCCGTTTTGGGGCAGTTCAGCCTCAGCGAGGTTCTTCAAAGTGCAAACGTTGCTTTTAAAGCACAGAAAGCTGGGAAAAGGGCACGGGATGTTCCCTGGGACAGCCTAGGGGTTAAAAGGAGGAGAAAAGCTCTGAAGGAGAACTGCCGACGGGCTTGAAGGAATCCTTTGAGGACGGGGGACACAAACCAGCCCCTATAAAAATGTTTTTCAACCCATTTCACAGACTGGGCCCGTTCACAGCAGCACCAAAAGTGCTGTGGGAGATGAAAGCCGCTGTCTCACTGGTCCAGCATCCTGTCCCCGAGAGCAGCCAGCGCCGGATGCTCCGGAGGAAGGGATAGAAACAATGGGAGCACTCAGACACGGGATAATCCAGCCCCTTTCATCCAGCCCTCTGAGAAAGATCAGTTCATCTCCAGCAGCCCAAGATGAAATGGACTTTAATAGTTTGCCTGGTTTTCTTTACTGACAGATCCCTGTACTCCTGCCGCGGCATTTTCCATTTCTGTTTCGGACTGGGGTCACAAAGTAGCAATTCACTGTTTGATTTTGGGGGAAGCCTGGCAGTTTTGGTGCAAAGGGAGGGGAAGAAATGTTTGCTTGCAGGAGTCTGAAGGGTGACGCTGTGGGCTTCGAGCGGGATAAAAATAGGAATTGGGTACTTTCCAAAGGGAAAAATAAACTGCTAAGTTTCCACTGACTTGGAGTTGCAAAAATGCGTTTTGGATTCTGGGGCACTTGGTAAAATACTGTGGTTTAGGCTCGGTAAATAGCAGAGAGCATTAGTTTGGAAATAGCAGTGTAAATACCCAGCTTAATGGGATGGTTTGTTTCGGGTTCTTTTTTGGGTTTTAGACTCAGCGACCTGTTTTAGCCTCGTGTTTCGGGCTCCAGGGCAGCCCCTGGCCGGCCACACACCTCAGGTGCTCCTCTGCTGCCCAAAGATGAGCCCAAGTGCCCTGAACCAGAGAGATAATTTATCATATCTAAGAGGATACAGGGAAAAGGGTTAAACTGGGGATCTTTGGAGCCCTGCCAGCCCCAGGGCTCTGCCCTCACCTCTCCGGGTGGGACTGGGGTCTGTGGGGGCAGGCCCAGCTCAGGAGCTCAATCCCTGCGATCAGAGGGGTCAGGGAAGCTCCCTGAGGGAAAGCAGGGCAAACCCAGGAGGCCGTGTCTGCTGCCAGCCCTGCCAGGCTGCAGGGGCTGCTCTGTGCCCACCCAGGGCACGCCCAAGCTTTTGGTTCAAAGCTTAAATCAGATCTCCGAGCTGAAAGGTGTCCCAGCGCTTCCAAGAAAAGCTGAGTTCAAAAGTTGTAAAAACTTTTGGTCCTTCTGGCTGTTCCCCCACCGTGGGTGATGCCCACCCTGAGCCTGCCCTCCTGCAGCTCCAGGGACCTGCCCAGTGCCAGGGCCCCTCCTGTGTCACCTGCAGCCCGGGAATGCCAGCTGGAGAAATCCTGGTGGCTGTGCCGGGCACTTATCTATGAATTCTGGGTTGAAATACACAGTAAAGAGTTAAAATCTTCCCATCTTTTCCACTCTCCTGCCTCTGCACGTGTCTGAAGCAGATCTGAGGGTGCTGGACACAATCAGAGCCCTCCAAGCCATGGAGCAGGAGGCCACCAGCCCCTCCTGGCTCCCAGCTCTTCCCTTGAGCTGAGCAGAGACACAAAACCAGAGCCAGGGAACGGTGCAAAGCCCAGATCGCCGCACCCAACCCCTGGAGCGGAGCTTTCTGCGGATCAGCCCCACCCGGAGCAGCCCCCAGAGGCACCCAGGGCTCCCCAGCCCCATCCCCAGCGATGCAGGAGCGGCCAGCGCTCGGTCCCAGCCCGGCTCCAGCCCTGCTCTGCCGCTAGATGGCACAGGCCATTGAGAAATGCCTCATTCCACGGCCATCCCGTGTTTTCCCGGAGCGCAGCCCCGCTTTGGGAGGCAGCCACAGACACCCCCCGCCCCCGGCCGCGGCAGGGAAAAGGGGAGAACATCCGTGCTCAGCCAGGGGATGGGTGGCTCCAGACCTCACCTGGAGCTGCACAGCTCCGCTGCCACCCCTTCCCCTGCCCGAATCCCGTTGCCGGGAATGGCAGGGGCATCCCTGCCCGGCTGCCAGCCAGGAAACCCTGCCTCAGGTATTACCCAGCCCCTCTAAAATTCATTTTCATGGTGGTAAAAAACAAATTAACAGGTGAGCACCAAGCCGATTGTTTTGGTTTTGGGTTTGTTTGGTTTTTTTTCTATTAATTCTACAAATTCCAGATTTCACATGCATTGGATTGGAGCCAGGGCTCAGTGTGAGACTCCTGAGCGCCACACCTGAGCCAAGCCCTGTCCAGAGCAGAGGGGAGCAGAACTGCCCTGGCTCTGGAATGCTTTGTCCCGGACGTGCAGCCAGTCCCTTTCCAAAGGGAGACAGAGAAGAGCATTCCTTTGCTATCAGTCTGGATTTCCAAGCGAATTCCCCCTCCCTCTGCTCCCAGAGACCTTCTCGGGATCAGGTTTTACCAGCAGGAACGTTTACAGAGAACGGATTTCAAAGGCACATGGATTTGTGGAAAATTCATTCCCAAAGCTCACGGCCTGAGCTCCCCCCGGCATCCAATGCTCACCTGAGCAGGGGCTGGGGCTGCTCCTGTGGTCAGCCCCACTCAGCCCAGCACGGACTGCGCCCCAAAACGCTTCTGGGAACTGCAGACAGCCCTAAAATAAATTTTAAATTAACTTCATAAGTTAATTTCATCTTTTAAATCAGTCAGCTCCCTGCTCACTTCCAGGCAGTGTGTGCACCGCCCCTGAGCTTCCACAAAATTCAGAGTTTGTAGGGACCTGCAGACAGGGGATGATGCTACTCCCAAATACCTGCGAGCAGCTGGATGACACATCAGAGTGCTGCTGACGTTATGGGTTTGAAACTTGGAAATGCTGCAAAAATAAAACCAGTTTTCTCCTCTTTGTGGAAAAAAAAAAGGAGAAAAATAGGATTGGATTGGATGTGATTTGGATTTTCTTTCCTTCCTCTCTCCATAAACACGGCCAGCACACAAATATTTCTCTCCGTCAGTTTTGCTTTATAGGAATCAGAGCATCTTTCCTGCCTGAATTCAGGCACCCTCTGAATTCTGATGTGATCCCGGTACCCAGGCTCAGCCCCACACTGGGTGAGGACCTCTCAAAACACTCCCTGGGATGGCTCTTTCTCCGAATTCCTGGGATGAGGAGGACACCCCCTCAAAACACCCTGGAATGGCTCGTGCTCTGAATTCCTGGGATGAGGACCCCCCAAAACACTCTCTGGGATGGTTCTTTCTCTGAATTCCGGGCACTAAACACCGCTGCATTTAAAAGCAGCCTCCATGCATACGTAGCCTTCCATTACTTATGCATAACATCTCAATGAGCACAAGAATTGGCTCGTTTGAGCCCAGTAAACAAACATTGAGTAACCGAATTCCTGATAAATCTGCTCTTGGGCTCCATTTACATCACTAAAGCAAGGCAAAACAAAATACACCATCCACCGATGCTGGAGCCCAGAGCCGCTCAGATGAGCTCGGGGGAAGCAGATTCGCCCCGTAACTCTGTTCCGTGTTGTAAATCGTCTTTCCTAAAGGGGTTTTGCACTTCCTGATGTTCGCTTGCAGAGCAAAAGAGCCCCGAGCAGAAGTTCTGCTTTGGGGTGACTGGGGTGACTCTGAGGCGCCTCCACAGCCCGGCAGAGCTTCGAGGACTCTGCAAGCCCTGGAAAGCAACAAAAATATTGATTTCAGGCACCTGAGGAAAAACATTTGCAGATATTCTGGACCCGCAGCTAGGAATTCTTCCACGTTCGAGGTGCAAATCCTCTTTAATGTAAAAGAGCTGGGATCAAATGTGTTTCAGGTTACAGCTGGGATTGGGGTTTGTTTTGCTTTTTAATAACGCTCCTGCCAATACCATCCAGTGCTCCCTGAGAAATGTTTGTGGCATTAATTGCAAGTTTAAAAAAAAAAAAAAAGTGAGCCAGCAATCCAAACCAAAGTCTGCCTGGAAAGGCTTTAAAGGAGAAAATAAAAAGTGGTTCTCAAGCTGCACTGGTTCCCTTTCGTGCCTCTGTGTGGAAAACATTCAGCACCTCCTGCCAGGTGTGGAATCTTCCCCTGTGAGGGTGGGGAGGCCCTGGCACAGGTTGCCAGAGAAGCTGTGGCTGCCCCTGGATCCCTGGAAGTGTCCAAGGCCAGGTTGGATGCAGCTTGGAGCAAACTGGGACAGTGGAAGGTGTCCCTGCCCTGGCAGGGTTGGAATGGGATGAGCTTTAAGGTCCCTTCCAACCCAAACCAGTGTGGGATTCTCTGAAACAGCACCTGAAGGCTGAATTAACGCCCAGAGAAGGGAGGCACTGCTCAGGGGTGGCTCTTATTTCACCTGCCTCTCCAGCAACATTTCCACAGCAGCGTAATTGCACAGACAGCGAACGTACGGAACGAGGAAAACCACAGAGCAGGGGATTGGGAATGACACAGCGTCAGAAACCTGGAATTCCATTAGCAAGCAAGGCAAAGCATTCATCAGAAACACATTTTTTGAGTCACAGATGAATTTCTGGGGTCTGAAATGAATTTCTCAGTAAACTGTAGCAGCGATTATTGCAGGGACGCTGTCGGATCCCATCGGTCAGCGCTGCCCAAGGATCCCCTTTGCAGATTCCAGGGCTGGGGCTGACCGACAGCACGAGGAGCAGAGCAGCAATTTCTGCAGCTCTGCATTTGGAACCAATTTGTCCAGACATTTCCCCACTGCAGTCGCTGGCTGGGCTGCCCAAACCCTCGGGACAGCAGCCGGAGCGGGACTGGGAACTGCATCGCCTCCATCCCTGGATTTGGGATGCAGGAAAGGCAGGGTGGGATCTGGTCTGACACCGGTTGTGCACAGCAGCCGCTGCGGGAAGAGCTAGAACCACTGTGGGAACGCCACAGCACACGCAGGGAGATCAGGGAGATCACACTGAAGTGTTTTTGCTGCTGCCCGTGATCCCAAACCCTTGCCCGCCCTCCATCCCATTCGCTGCCCATCACGGGCACCTCCCAGCCCATCCCAGCTCCTCCTTAGCCCTCATCCAAAGCAAGGATTGAAGTGGGGAAGGCTCAGCCCCAGCTTTCCCAGCAGATTTGTGCTGTGGCCAGAGCAGGGAGATGCTGCAGAGGCACTGCCCAGGCCACGAGCCCGCTTTGATTTTCATTTCCCTTTGGTAAAGCCAAAAGCAAAAGCAAAGGAACAACAAAGGGAGATGGGAACTCTCCTGTTGGGTTCTTTTCAGCCAGCCCCTCTCAGGTTTTCCCCTGCTGAAGCGCTGGGGAGGGAAAAGGGGTTTTGCACCAAGCCCAGCTGTGGGGCCAATGCTTTTCACGGAGATGAAGGCGATGGCTGGGAGCACCACCAGTGCTGCGATTATTGTTTTCTTATTGATGCTGCCAAACAGCGAATCATGAAGGCTGGAAAAGATCTCCAATATCCTCGAGTCCAACCGTTAACACAGCACTGGCAAATAGCTGCTGCCTGTTTTTTAACCAAAATAAGGTGGGACACACTCGGGGAACCTGGAGGGAAAGGACAACTCCCTTTTGCACAGGAACCGAGCACGGGAGATGTTGGGTCATCACTTTTCTGTGCCACAAGAGCCCAACCTAAGCCCTGACACCCCCGAGACCATCAACACCCACAGCTCAACCAGCACAAGGGGAAACTGAGGCACGGGAAAGCCAAGTTATCTCCTCCAGATCCCCCAAACCCAAACCCCAGCGCGGGGAGCAGCCCCAGCACCCTCCCCACAGCCAAGCTCTAATTGTTTAGAGGCTTAATAAGTTGTAACTTAAAACTGGTTTATGGCTGTACATAGGGAAAAAAAAAAAAAAAAAGCCCTGTCGTAAAGTATTTATTACACTTCCTTTGGAAATGATGACAGTCCTCCAGTGAATGTTTTTATTGTTATTCATCATCTTTCGAGAGGGTTGGACAGCTCTGAAATACAGCTTTAATATGAGAGCCAAATGAGAAAGTGCAGATTTAAGGGAAACCTCGGCAGATCGGGTTTCGCTCGGTGCCTGCAGCACTCACGCCATGTGTTTCTGATCTGCAGCTCCGCTTTGTTGTGCCCAAACTGAAACTGCGTTAAATTCGCTTCGCGGGGATTGTGAAAGAGCGAGAAGTGCACACACACACAAAACCCAGCTCGTTTTTCCACGTGCCGCTCCCGCCTAATCCGTGACCTGGAGACGGAAGCGGGATTTACCCCGCCCCAGGCTGCGACCGGGCTGCAGATACAACACAGCGGCTTTCCCGTTTTTCTGACTGGGGAGCTGCAGGTGAAGCCTGCAATCACAGAATCGGTTTGGGAAAAAGACACCAGATTTTCCTCTCTGTGCATGACCCACATCACCCCGGCACAATGGCAAGGAAGAAGGGCTCACCTCACACAAATCCCTTCTGTCCCTTCGCATCAGTCCCTAGGAAAGTGGGGTTGGAGTGGGGAAAATCCCGGGGTAACTGAAGAAATATCTTTGGGCATAAGATGCCATGAGACACCAGGGCCGTTTATTAAATAGATGTGTTGATTCAGGGGTGCCTGACTGAGAAATGAGTTGCTTTGCCAAGTCCTGGAAAAAAAGTTTGCCCTGGCAAAAAAAATCCAGGGAAAGACACTTCAGCCGTTCCAAGGAATCCTATTCCATTTGATCAGCCTCTCCCCATGGAAGGCAGCAGAGAGGATGCAGAGCGAGCCCCCAGACCCAGCCTGTGCCACCCACTCCAGCAGGGTGGGGATGGCAGGAGACAATTCCTCCACACCTCATTTAAATCATGGGCGCGATGAAATCCTGAGCGTAATGGCTCCTGTAAATACTCAGCACCATAATCCTGCTCCCCTTCCCCTTCTTGTGATGTGGATGAGTACGGACCTGGGACTTGAGCACAGGACTGCCTGGAGAAAGGGGAGAGAGGAAAGGGAAGGGAAAACCCTTTACCCTGCAGAGGTTTGCTTGTGGGAATGCAGGGTGATGGTGGGAAAACATTCCAGGTGGATCCCTCTGGGTACCACCACATCCCAAACACGTCTCCGTGTTTATCACTGCATCCCTACTGCATCACCCTGGGTACCACAGCATCCCATTGGTTATCCCTTCATCCCAGCCACATCATCCTGGGTACCACTGCATCCCAGCCACATCCCCTTGTTTATCCCTTCATCCCAACCACATCACCCTGACCACATCCCTGTGGGTACCACCCCTCACAACGCACACCCTGCCCGCAACCCCCAGCCCACAGCACGCTCCCCAAAGCCCTCAGCTCTGTTCCCGGCTTTCCCAAAGGCCTGTCCCTGCCCATGAGGGGGAGGAGGGAGGATTCCCCGGCCGGCCCTGGGCAGCAGATGCCGGGCAGCCCCAGCCTGCTGTCTGTTTTCACTTTGTTTAACAGCTGCCCTTTGGATCCTGCTACTTCCCAGGCTGTGGACAGTGGGGCCGGCACAGGAAATGCAGCCAAACATTTACCTACCCCTCTTTGATTTAAACCAGCTTCAGAAGGGCTGCAAGCCCGTACATCAACATCCAGCTAATCCAACCTTTCCTCCTGCCAGAGAGAGCAAGCACTGAAGAGTTAATTAAAATAACTCCTCTGCCCCAAAGAAATCATAGCTTGGATGTGGAGTCATGCAAACTCCGATCACCCTTGCTTAGCACTTGCACAGAATTATTTTAACATTTGATTTTGACTTAAATAAACACGCTCAGTGTTCCAGACAGGGGCGTGGGAGCTGCCCGCTGCTGGGCCACCAGAAAGCGAGGCAGGAGGCGTCTCCCCTCCCTGGGCAGGAGAGGTCGGTGGCAACTACACTCCTGGGGCACGGACACCATCCTGACCTCAGCAACTTTGCTGTGGCTCCACTCCGTGACAGATAAAGCTTTTTTTTTTTTAGCCAGATATGAAAAGCAAAAGGCTGCCTGGTGCTAGCCCAGAGTTCTGGTGCTCTGATGAAAAGATGCAATGAATTCAGAGCCACCCTGGAGACATCTGCAAGACGAGACAGTCCCCGGTGGATTCTGTGTCCAGGACAGTCCCGGCCCCAGTGACCTGCTGAGAAATGCTGCCCTGACGCCCCGGCCAGCAATTTGTCCAGGGCCTTTTTGGGGAAGAGATGGGTGGAGGGGCTCATCTGGCTGCCCCCAGGCCTGGGCTGCTGGGAGGGCAGGTCTCGCCTCCCATCTGGGCTCGGGCTCTGAGCGGAGCCAGTCGGTCTGAGACCACCGGCTCTTCCTTCTTATAAATGCTGAGAACATCAGATAAAGCGGGGAGGTCGGGGTCAGCTGCTGTCACTGCTTTATCTCAGCCCTGGAGCAGCTCTGCGTGCGGCCCAGCCCGAGCCTCTGCCTCTTTATGCTCGATATTATTTTAAAAGTGCCTCCTTTATTAGCCCTTCTCACACAGCTCTGCTGCAGCCCAAAGGGAAAAGGCTACAGCTGAGCGAGCACCAACGCAGGGATTTCCATATTTCCCCTGACTCTACGCGAGAGCAGAAATCCTGCTTCCCTCCCCTCTCCCAGCCCTGCTCTTCACGAACAAGAACTTGCTCGTAAAATTTAAGGTCATGGCCCTTGGCTCATCTCGTCTCCCCAGCTTCATCTTGCAGAATGACTTGGCTTTACAGCGTCCTTGCTGCCAGTTCATGCAGAAGGTGCCTGAGCTCTGCTCAGCCCAACAACTCCTTGATTTAAGCACTTTTCCCATGAGGTGGGTGTATTTTTGCTGCCACAACTCTGCTGGAAATTTCTCCAGGAGGGACAGGGGCTGCAGAGGGATTTTTCTGGGGTGCAGGTTACCTGGTGAAGCTGTTTTCCCCAGACCCTGTGCGTTTCACACATCCTAACTCCATGCAAGGAAGAGAGAATAGGTGCTGTTTATTGGGTTCTTTTTGGTTTGGTTGTTTTTTCAGACACTCTTGGGCTCTTTAAAATCTTGATATGGATTTTTTTCAGTGTTGGGATGAACTTTTTGGGAGCACCCTGGCCTGTCCTGCGTGGCTGGTGGAGGGTGAAACCCTTGCCCTGGACATACGGGAGCCACGGCTTTAAACTTTCATTGGGATGAGTGGATATTTCGTACAGCCAAAGCTGAAAAAAAGAATCCAGGGTGCCCCGGCAGAATGAAAACAAATGTCCAAACCTTGAAAATTTTCACAAAACCCCTAGAATTGTAATTCTGTAGCCACTTGTGCTGCTGCATCACTTGTCTCCAACCAGTGCCTGTTTTATAAAGAGAAAAAGGGCTTTGAGGAAGGACAGGGGCGTGTCTGGGGCCACCGTCACTCCAGCACCCACATTTCGTGCTTTTCCCTGAAAACAGCCAGAACAACAAGCATTTCACTCCCCAAGCAGGACCTGCATTCTCACGTGAGCTTTTCCAAGAGTCAGGAGGTGAAAGCCGATCCTCACACGATCCGAGAGCCTCCTGAAGAGCAGTGAGGGCAGCAAGCAGAGGCCAAGCCCAGGGCCACAAGTTGGGGGTGCTGCAGCTCACCCCCTCCCCAGCACCCAGATGATAAATTCATCTCTGCCACGTTCAGCCAGGGTTATCCAGGGAATTTGGAGCTGAGCTGAGCTCTCCCATGTGGCTCAGGCCCTATCACAAGCATCACTTCCCTCCCACAAACCCAGATCCTGGACAGATAAGAAACAATTAAAAAAAAAAAATATTTATGGCACGTAAAAACTAAAGGCACATTTACAAGCAGAAAATCAGGACTGGTGAAATAAAGAGAGGAGGAGCCGAGTTAAAAGGGAATAGAAGGGTCGGAACCCAGTCCTGCATGGAAAAAAACCCCCTCTGTGTCCAAATCCCAAATAATCCAGGGAAACCTTTTCCTTCTGAGCAATTCAGCACAGCCTTGCTGCCCATCAGCTGCCTGCCTGATGCTCTTGCTTTTCATGCCATGAAACACCTTTGTTTGCACGTTTTCCTGGGATCGGTAAGAGCAGGGCCGGGCAGCCGCGGGGAAGGCGACGCTTTTGTTGCCAGCATCTCCCGTGCACCAGCTGCCTCCACGCACGTGCACTGCTCGAAAGAGAGCTTTCCCCTGGAAACTGGCACCAAATCCGATTGCCACAGTGCTTCTCCTTCTTTAAATAAACAGTGCAACGTGTGACGATGGCACTCCGTGGCTGGGAGCTCCAAATGGCCAAATGCAGAGTTTGGGGGATTTGTCACGTCAGTGCCGCAACAGCTGAAAAACTCACCCGGAGCTGTGGATGTGCTCCGCCCCAGGGAAGGTGGATCCCGTTATTCCTACAGAGGGATCATTCCTGAAGGAAGCAGGGCTTGGCTGCTCTGTTTAGATGCAGCTCATCCCCTGTGGCTGCAGTTTTCACACCGTGGGGCACTTGGGCACACGACCCTCTGCGGGCATTTTCGGGGTGAAGACCCCTCTCTGCAGCATCCGAATTTCTGATGAGCAGGGAAGCACTTCCCAAAAAACCCCACTTGGTGCTGAGAACCTTCCCCCTGCCCATCAGCGTGGCCGCAGTGGACAGATGGGCTCCTGGCTGAGGCAGCACCGATGCTTTTGGCTGGGCTGGACGAGCCCAAGGCTCCATCCTCCCCTGCAGCTCCTGGCTGGAAGCAGATGGCCGAGGATTTTGCATTTCCACTGCAGTCAGGCGTGAAGGAGAGCGTGCGCTGCACTAACAAGAGATCAGCTACTCTTCCTCTTGCACGGGTGACTTCAGCGGGCAAATGGCACCGAAGAGAGGTTTGAACCTCATTCCTCACCAAACCCCTTCTCCCAGACAGCAGCTGGGAAATGAGCAGAGCTCGGAGGATAAAAAGGAGAGAATTTTACAGATGTGCACGTTCTCAAACTGTTGTCATTTCACAAAGTTAAGCTTTAAAAAAAAATATTAAAATCAGGAAGGGAGAAATCAACTGTGCTGCATCCCTTTTTTTTAAACATTCCATCCCTGCTGTGAGTCCTCCAGCAGCACTTTGGCTTCCGTTTCTCTGTTTATCACCAAATACCAGCACATTGATTCAAGCAGTTGCCCCAGGTAAGGGCTTTTTAAGAAAGCAGCCCTGGATCTGCAGGTGCAGCAATTCCCTGAGCCAGGGGTCAGCCATAGCTCCCGTTATTATCGTCGGTGCTTCCTCAGAGCCCAGCAGGTTGGGATGGAGGATGCTGGTGGCTGGAGCTGTGGGCAGGAGGGAAATACCTGCTGCTGCTGCCTGGCCAGAGGCCAGCCCGGGCTGCAGAGGGAGCAGGGAGGGACAATGGCAGGAAGTTGTTGATCAGGGACTCGCTGCTCGCTAACGACATTCGCTTCCTTTATTTCCCTTCATTTCCCACCTTTCACTACCGCGGTGCAGCCGCAGCATCAGCCCGGCTGCCGCTGCCACACAACGGCCTGGGAGAGCAGGTGCTTGAAGAAAAGCCTACAAAATGGGGAAAAAGTGCTTTCAGAGGGGATTGTGGCTTTGCAGGGAAGTGATTCCCCAAAGAACAGACACAGGCCCAGCTCCCGCCACAGCTCAAGTGCCTTGGATTTCAGCGTGGGGGGATTAAAGCCTCCCCCAGGGCAGCATTAGAGTCCCTATAATGTGGATAATGTCAGTGTGGCACAGGGACACCAATCAGGGAATATCCTCAGTTGGAAGGGACCCACAGGGATCATCCAGTGCAGCTCCTGGCCCTGCAGACACCCCAAAATCCCACCCTGGGCATCCCTGGCAGTGCTGTCCAAACGCTCCTGGAGCTCTGGCAGCCTCGCGGCTGTGCCCAATCCCTGGGGATCCTGTTCAGTTCCCAGCACCCTCTGAGGGAAGAACCTTTCCCAAAAATCCCACCTGACCCTCCCTGAGCCATCTTCATGGCGAGATCGTTGCCATGGGATCAGGGACTTGCAGAGGAGCTGGGAAAGGTTTTAATCTTTTTCCACAATTCAAGCCATGGCTCTGAGTTTGATCCATGATAAATCCTATTTATCACCCCCAGAGACCTGGAGGAGCACAGACAACCTTGCAAACAGGTTGAGCATTCGCTGAGGGCAGAATTTTGTTGAAGACAGTGATGAAAACGAAGAACATAAAGCAATATTACCTTAGGTATCGTTTCCTTTGGATTTGGCTCAGACTCACGCGCCACAGGACACACGGTTGTGAAACCAGGCAAAAAGCAGCTCAAAACCTGCTTTTAACACTTGAAAATTTGACATTTAAGCTCAGTTTGAAATTAAGCGGGAGCAAGTGAGGAGCACTGCCCAAGGCTCACACCAACTGCAGATTCATCAGATGGTCCTGTCACATCAGGAGCGAGAAAAGCAGCTTGGTAGCATTTAAAAGAAAATTTATGGGGAGGGGGGTGGAATTTTCAAAAAAAACCACAAAGATTTCAGCATCTTAGCAAAATCAAGCTGGGAGGAGAGTGAAAACACGGATGTGTGAACATGGGCAGGCAGAGTGTGACAGCTCCATGGCACATTTCCTCCCCCCTTATTTCCAGAGGTGCCTTGCGTGGTCGGAGCAAAGCCCATAAATCTGTCAGTGCAGGATGCTGGAGAGTTTCCTCAAGGAAACCCTCCTATATCATCCTCAATCATCCAGCAAAATTTGGCAGCTCCACTTCCCGAGGTTAAAGGCATCTCTGAGGTTTGAATGAAGACATCCTTGGCTGGACTCCGCTCTGCTTTAATTGAAAGATTACAGCCCCCATCCCCAGGGAGGGATAAAACCCTGGGTTTGGGATGATGCAGAACGCAGCTGCCACCACCCTGGGCAAGGTCTGAGTGAGCAAATGAGTGAAATAAAGCTGGAAATGGTGTTTGGCTTCCTCTGTCAAGTCCCTGCCCCTGGACTGCTGTGGAAGACCCTACTTCCAGAGGAACCAGAGCCTCAAAATCCATGCTGGAAATAACACAATTATCACAGGCTTTATGCCTCCAAAGACTTCTGAGGTCTTTCTGCACTGCTGGAAGACTTGGAACCGGCTTTTGCATATTTTGGATGACCTATTTATCCCAGAGCTGGCAAGGCTGGGGAGCAGTTTTCCTCACCAGGCAGGTCTGGGTCACGGGGAGTTGGTGGGAAGGAAGGAAGGAGGCGGAAACTTTGCGTAAATAACAGCCCTCACCCCTCCCAGCTCCCTGAGCCTGCCCGTTCCTTGGCAGGCAGGAGATGGGACATGGGCCTTGGGTTTGAAAACAGCTAAATTCCTTTTTCAACTCAATTACATAGCCAGGGCCTCAGATCTCTGGCCAGAGGGCTGTTCTAACTGTTAGGCAGGCTTTAAAAATAAATATACGCCGTGACTGCCAGTAACAAGGATTCTCTAATGAACCAAGCGTCCTGAAGGCCTCTGCTGAGCAATTTGGGGTCCTGAAGGCCTCTGCTGTGCAAATTGGGGTCCTGAAGGCCTCTGCTGAGCCATTTGGGGTCCTGAAGGCCTCTGCTGAGCAATTTGGGGTCCTGAAGGCCTCTGCTGAGCCATTTGGGGTCCTGAAGGCCTCTGCTGAGCCATTTGGGGTCCTGAAGGCCTCTGCTGAGCAATCTGGGGTCCTGAAGGCCTCTGCTGAGCAATTTGGGGTCCTGAAGGCCTCTGCTGAGCCGTTTGGGGGTCCCTGGCTGCCTTTAAGGGCTGCTGCCCATCGCACAAGGCCTGGATGGATTCAGCTCCTCTCCGGAGCGCCGTCCCCATTTCCATGTGGGAAGGAGATGCCATGGATGTGGCAATGGGGTGGCAGTGAGGCACAAAGGACACCCCAAGGGGTCTACTCTCACTCGCGATCAGCAGCAGGAGGTTCAGGGCAGACATCTTGAGGTCATTTTTACACACACGTCCTGTGTTCTTCCTGGAGATTCGTTATTAAGAGTAATTTGCCTTCCAAGAACCCTTCACGGCAGGAATTTCCCAGCCCATGAAGGGATTTGTGCCAAGGAGCAGGAGGGCACTGAGGAAAAGCGGCTGTGACAGATCACACCCACCTCCCACCCCTCCTCCTGGAGCAGGAACACAGGGAAAACTCCAGAAATCACCCAAAAAAGGCAGGCCCAGACTTCCCAGCGAGTAGGTCCCAGACCACACTACCCCAACCCAGTCCTGTCCCTGCCTTGCATCCCCTTCTGTCCTGGAACTGAGACATTGCCCCACCACATCAGCTCCAGCATCCCACTGGACAGCCCTTAAATTGCATAAGAACAGCCACAGCCATGGCTCATCGCTCTGTCTTCAAAGATTATCCCATTTGGTTTTACCCCTAACTCTGCATTTCGCTGTTCTTTGCTCCCTCCAGAGATTTGGAGATCTGTGAGCTTTGGCCACCAAAACCAGTCTAAGGAGTTAAAGGGACTGGTGAAGGACAGACCCCGCTGCAGCCACACGCTGCTGTGACCACATCCTGCCCTGCCTGCTCTGTCCCCAGTCCTGGTCCAGCCCTGCTCCTGCTATTTTTACATTCTTACTTAACAGCTTGATTCCCCCCGCCCCACCAGTTACACTCAGGGCCTTCAAGTTTTGGAAAAAAAGCACAATTTTCTAGGCGATGAGAAGTTCAGCTTCCTCTGCTGATGGGGGGAATGGACACCACAGCGCGGGGAGAGCACAGGAGAAGCCAGTGAGAACAGAGACAACCCAACTCCTGCTGCTGCAACACCCAGAATAGAGGGAAATTATAATCCCAGAGATAATAAAGAGGCTTTATTCCAGCCGTCAGTCAATCTGCCTCCACTCCTCGCCTGCCCTCCGGAGAATGCTTTTAAAGGCCACAGCCTTGTAGGTGATGATGTTTTATTATATCTCAGAAAGAAAGAGGGCAAAAGTAAAAAAAAGACCAACACACAGAGGAATGCAGTTTCATTTTCAGTTTCCTGAAACCTGAGCAGAAAGTTTATAAAAACTTTGGGTCGTGTTTGGAGTTAGGAAGCGGAATGAGGAATCACTCTCCTTTTCCTCTTTCTGTTTGCTGAACAGCACCACCAATCCCACAACCTTCCCTCCACTTTTCCCTGTTTTTTCCCCAGCAGCATCACAGTTCCAAGCCTTGCTCTGTTGGCTTGGACGTAAATCAGCAAGAGAGGGGCTGAACAAGATCCTTCTTGTAGTTCACACACCCTCATTTAAAAAAAAAAACAACAAAGGATTAAGAAAGAAATTTGATTCCCACTTCCTAAGTCTGAATTGTCTGGAAACTGCTGTTCCCCCAGGTGAAAAAAAAAAAAAAAAAAAAAAATGTTTTCCCTAAAAGGTAGGGGCTGGTGGAAAGGAAGACAGGAGTCAGTCTGAGCCAGGCTGGGATGTTTTCCTCACCCATGACCCTCACAAGGCCAGGGCAAGAACAGACCCAGGAGAGCCTGTCCTGGAACCCCTTGGCACCAAGGACTGGCTGCGCCAGTGAGAAGAGGGAAAAGGGGCACTACTGATGGGATTTGGGCACCTGCAGGCCAGGAATGACCAAGCCTGGGCACAGAGTTTGTGAGGCTTCCCAGGAGCAGGAATCAGCAGAGAAAGCCCAGGAGAACGGCCAAGGGGAGGCCAGGCCCGGGCGCCCACTCCCTTCATGGTGGTGCCTGAGCTCAGGCTGGGCATTCCCCCAGCCCAGCCATCCCTGTCCACATTCACTCCCAAACAATTCTCCCCAGGTGTCCCAGCAGCCAGGAGACTCCATCTGCCTCCCTGAGCCCTCCCCATTCCCACGGCTACACCGAGGCCGAGAGGAGCATCCCCCTGGCCAGCCCATCTCCCAGCTGCTGGCAGCGCGACGCTGCCAAGTGTGAAAAGCAGCACAAAAAAGCCACACGGCCTCTTCCTTCCATCCCTTCTCCCACTGATGGCCAGCAGCAGCAGAGAGAAGGAAGCGGCCTGGAAAGCAGCGTGGGATGTTGCACAAGGAGGCTGAAAGAAGTTTACAAAAGCAGCTTCGTTGTACTGTTTCCCAGTTTTAAGGCCTAGGTTTTGCATCCTTCACGTTCTTGTTGACAGAGCTCTTTTTGAAGTGTGGTTTTAAAGCAAATACTTCGGAGGCAACACGGGAGCCGGGCCAGAGGGGCTGTGCTGAGGGGAGCACATGAAGGACCTGTGATATTTTGTTTTGGGGAGGAATGTCACACTTCTCCTTCAGGCCAGGAGCACTTCATTCTGGAGGCTGATCTGGCCAAGGAGGCAGAGCTACTCACGAAAATTAATTTACTATTTCTTGTTGCTAAGCCTTAAAGGCCAGATCAGCAGTGGCCACGAAGCCAGAGCTGCACCAGTGCCAGTCCTACCCGCTCCGCACTGCCCAGCAGCCAAACTTGAGATCACAAATCGAGCTCAAAGATGCCAAAGTGGCAGCTTTGGGAAACATTAGCTTGGAAATCCTTGGCTTTCCATTCCAGCAGCTCGCCAGCACTGGGGCAAGTTGCTGTGACCCTGGGCACACTCGTGGTGGATTTTGGGTCTCAAGTCCCACAGCACTCCCAAAATCCCAACTTCTAGTGCTGCATGAAATCCCAGCCAGCCTATTCCAGCAGGTGGATGGGAGTCCAGGTGCCTTTGGATTGTGTCCCATTTTGCCACATATCCAGGGCCCCTTTACATAGGCAGAGCTAACAGACTGTAAGGACTCCTGTGATCACTTGGTCCACAACCCACCCTTGTGGTTTAAAAAAAAAAAAAATCTGAAAATAACCAAGCAATTCTCTTGCCATAACTCTCCAATCCAAGGAACTTAATGATCCCTGTAAGAAAAATGTATTTTCACCTCCTTTCCCTGCAGGAAGGTGCATCAGCCTGGCTCAGAACTTGCTCCTTGGCATAAGTCCCACCAGCCTGGGCTCATCTTTGCTTTCCAGCTTCCTCCGGTTACACCCAATTTCCTCCCACTTTCCCACCCTGCCAGAAGGAGAGCTGGGCCTGGTGCTCAGGTTTCTGGGGACATCAGAGGTTTAACTCCGAGGAAGCCAGGCCAAGCTCGGCTGGAGAGCTCTTGGACACTGGAGAAGCAGAGGCAAAGGGAGAGCTCAGCCAAGCTGGGTGATTACAACACAACCTCCTTCAAATCACACCCCCAGCAGCCACCTTGGAAAAGCCAGGATGCACCAAAATGTCCACGTGCCCAAACACCCCCCGGAGAGTCCAGCAACATTCAGTTTGTCACGCTGTTGGACCTGAACTCCATGAAAGCAGCTTGGAGCTGCTCACAGACAGACCTTGAAAAACTCCAGCTGGTTTAGTGTAGCACCAGCCAAAATCAGATATCCACGCGAGGAAAGCAGCATCCATTTCTCAAAGTCCATATTTTTTTATTACCACCCCGAACATCCAACCCACCAATGCAAGGAGAAACAGGGAAATGAAACATTTCCATCTCCTCCCCTTGGCCGCTGTGTTGACTCCTAGGGATTTTCTGAGCGTTTTACCACGTAGGGTTGGAAAGGCACTCAACCAGCGCCGTGTGCCTCGGATTGCTGCTTTCAGATGGACCACAGCTGTCTTCACGAAACGAAGCAAAACCCAGCATGTCTTAAATGAAAAGTGTTTCTGACATGACAATATATTTTGCTTTTAATTCGTTTTTCAACTCAGACTGTGAGTTGCCAAAAGTTCTGCCGCCTGAACAGGTCCAACCAGCTTTCCCTGCATACCTCTCCTGAAACCAGCTCGGAATGGGAATGGTAATTATGTGTTGAGGGCAGAGAAGATCATTAAAATAAATGACTTGGATTTTGAAGCCTATAAACTGTCCTCCTCTGCAATTAAAGTAATTTCATATTTCAGTTCACTTTGTCACCTTGTCTATCTTTCCCCAAGTTGTAAATTAAGCTCAGGAAGGGGCATTAAAAGCCTGTGAAGTTCTCTCTAATAAATGGGATTTATCTTTGGCAGGAAGAGCAGATACAATGCACAAGTCAAGCTCTGGGGACTGCAAACGCCCTTGCTCTGGGCAGCTGGCACAGGGGCCACCAAGCCGGTGGCATTGGCCTCTGGCACCATGCAGGGCTCTGGTCTCACCTGATCCTGCCTCACTTGCCCCAGGAACACGCTGGAGAATATTAATCATGTCTCTGCATCACTCAGATCCACCTCAGAGCACGGATTTCACCACATCCTTCGTGCACAGGGTTACAGGAGCAGCTTGTACCATAAACAACAATGGAAACTGCATGGAAATCTCCCCAGTCCCACCACTGGCAATGGGGGACCTGGGAATGTTGAGAGGCATTAGGATGCACAATGGAATTAATGATGGCTGATTGCACTAGTTAAGGAAAGCCTGAGAGAGGGTCTGAGCAGGATAACGGGATCCTCAGAGCACCAACTAGAATGACATCTGTCACTGGTCCTGTCCATGGCAGGGGGTTGGAAGTGGATGATCTCTAAGATCCCTCCCAGTCCAAACCATTCCGGGATCATATTTCGTGCTGGTGCTGTTGGCTTTGTGTGAGACCTGGTTCAGGCCGCAATGGTGGCACTAAAGGCCCAAGTTCATCAAGCCCATCCCACCAGATTGATCCCAAAGCTCCCACAGTGGCCTTCCCCACTTGGACGAGGAGCAGAGGTCTCGGCCCTCATCTGACCGTGCTGAAGAATCGCAGAGTAAACATTTGACGTCCCCTGGCTCCACTCATTCATCCCGCCACAACACATCCCTTATTGTCTGCCGGACAAGCTCCGCTGTGTGGGGTTTGCCCGGCCTTTCCAGGAGCCCCCGGTGCCACCGCGCCCTGGGGCCGCATTCCAGCCGGCCCCGGCCATAGTGGCGCTTTGTGGCCGGGCCGCGCCGGCCGGATGCCGCCAAGGCCCGAGCGGGCAGTCCCCACAGCCCGGCCGTGCCAGCAGACCGGCCGTCGCCACGCCGGGCCGGCCCCGCCAGGCCGCGTGGGCAGCGGCCAAAGAGGTGCCGAGACCCCGCCAGGCCTGGGAAAGAAATGCCCACGGGTTGGAATGGAGTCAGCCACCCCGGGCTGGCAGCGCATCCATGGCATTTATTGTTCCAGCACAAGGGCTCTTTAGGGAGAAGAGTTCCACGGAGGCCTCTGCGGAGAGATTAGATCGGCTCCTCGCGCTGCGCCGAGATAAAACTGCCCATGGCGGCTGAGGGCGCGGCTGGCGCCGCCTTTGTGTGCTCTGGCCCCCGCAGCTGGAAAAGTGACCCCAAAGTTTGCAAAAAGGGACGTTCTCCCCGTGGGTGACAGCCAGGCTGTGGCTCTGGGGTGGCACCGAGCGGTCACGGCTCAGCCAGAGCTGAGGGACAGCACTGCTGACACCTGAGCTATGAGGAATCCTTCCCTGGGAGAGGGGACAGAGCTCCTGGGAGATGCTGCATCTGACTCCGAAGGCTCAGGGGGACATGGATTCACATGGGATTGGGCAGGAACATCAAGACTGAGTTACTTAAGAGCAGTCCCAGGGGTGATGGAGCTGGGTAGCTCCAACTCAGTACATCAAAACCTTTTCCTTACTTGTGACAAGCCAGTGATAAAGTTAAGTCACTTCAGCCATTTCTTTTCTGTAAAACAAGCACACACTGACCTCCTTCATCGAGATCCATCACAAAATACCCACTTGAGAGCCGATTTTTGGCTCCTCACATCAAAAGAGCCCACATTTAGTGCGTTCTTATGGAATAAAGCACACGTATCTGGGAGACACCTTCCCCACGCCACCAGTTCTGCTCCAAGCCTCTGCAGGGTCCACAGAAGGGCGCGAGATGAGACTGAGAGCAGCAGGTCCGGAGAGCAGCGCCCTGCGAGATCCATCTTGCTGCCATGCACTCCGACACTTATTTTCTCTTCTCATGGTTTTGCCATGGAAAGCAATTACAGCCCAGTCACATTCCCAGGGCACCAACGAATGCATCAAAGCCGGGGCTCCACACAACCCCATCCCCAACTCAAAGCCGCGACACTTCCCCTCGCGTTCCTCGGCTGCCGGGGTGAACCACGGCGAGCTGCGATGTCTGGAGAACAAAAGCCCTGCACAAAGAATTCCTGCCCGACTTGCATGGCAGCCCCGAGTGCTGATACAGTCTCAAACGCAGTAATTACTGCCGGCTTTGAAGCCTAACGTGTGCGGAGTGCACTTTCCACACCTATTTCACCCAAACGACACCACTTACCTCATCCCCCGCGTACCTGCTCCTCCGGAGCCCTTTGTAGTCCTGCCAGGGCCGCTCATTACCGCTCTCAAACTCTGCTGCTGCTGCTGGAATAAGAGACAGGGACTTTATGCAGGGGAAAATGTGAAATGAAAAAAGGCTGCCCTGAATTACAGCTCGCATCACCATGAGAAAGTCTTTATTATATTATTTCAGCCCGCTTGAGGAGGGGAAATGAAAGGATTAAGTTTCCAAAAGGGTGTCTGTTGTGTGCACATGTCCAGCCCTGGCTCATCCTTGACCTGCCACCCTGAGGGACCCTTCACTCCCAGGCCTTTTCTCATGTCCTTTCCAACCAGACCATCTGTTTGCTTCTTCAGGGCCACTCAGGTAAATCCAACCAAATTCCTTGTGGAGACGAAGACCTCTTGCCATTTTACCACGGAAGTGGCAGATCCAGAGGAAAGCTTTAAAACCAAGGTGGGCTTTCCCAACATCAACCTTGCAGGACAACAACCAGACTGAGAAATTCCTCCTGCCACATGCCCGAGGCGATAAGGAAGGAAAAATAACTCGGAGGAGATAACATCAGAGAGCCCAAATAGCTCCGAGCTGGTGACATGGAAGCAAAGCGTGTTTGCCCAAGAAAATGCTCCAAGGATGTCCTGAAGATGGCCTCAACCACGTGGAGCTGAGCCCCAGCACGGTGTCAGCAGTGAAAACAAGCTCTGCAGGGCAGCCACGCAGCACCAGGGAGCCCGAGCAGAGCTCAGCAGCCTCTGCACAGCAGCACAACCCGATTCCCCTTCCCAGAGCCCGGTCAGGATCCCACCACACTCTGCCCATCCCCATCCGGACACACAGGGTGGCTTAGCAGACAAGGTAAGCGAGATAAAGCTCCTTAATCAGATAAATCAGGACAGATAAATTTGGTTTGTCTGATTCTCCAGGAGCTGGAAGAGTCCCTCACAAAAGGCTTGGCCTGCACACACAGCGAGTGCCACCAGAAAGGGCAGAGGTGACATTCAGCCAAATGGCAGCCAAGTGAGGACCACTGGATCAGCGCCTGCCCTCCTGGCTGGGGGAAGACACCAGCTGGGGGCCAGCAGCTCTGTCAGCCAGCAAGCCGAGGCCTCCAGCTCAGCAGCAGGAATCTGTTTCCAAGGGGGTTTGGCACTTTGGAGACTTCAGCACCCGGGAGCAAGGGCTGCTCTGCCACACGGGACCGTATTCCCAAACCCAGCACCTCGATCCCCGCAGGGAAGCCCTGGGGAAGGCAGTGGTTTGGTGGGCAGCTCTGACCTCTGCACATCTGCATTTCTGTGGCGTTAAAGCTGGGATTCCACTGGTTTATCATAAAGAAGCTATGAGGGCTTAAGACACTTTGCTCTGTTTAGCTCTCCAGTGGGGTTGGTGCTTGGGATCAGGCTTTGCCATCTGCTTTTTCCCAGAGAAAAGGGCCCGGCAAAGGGAAAATCACAGTGATTTATCACCAGCAGTGACCCCTCCGCAAGCCATGCGCCCTAAGGGAAGCAGAATTTTGGCATTTTGCTTAAAAAGGGAGCATCACCCATGCCCACAGCTGACGCTGGTGGAGGAGCCGCAGAGCCTCCGGGCTCAGTGCAAGCTCCAGCCATGAGCAATGTTGTGGGGGTGACACAGGAGAGCCACACAATCCCTGCAATTATTTCAGATTTTTTCTGGCCCCGTTAGTCCTGGTTTGGGAATAAATCCACAAGTGTTTTCCTTATCCAGGCTGACGTCTGGCAGAGCCAAGAAGTGCCCAAGCGCTGCTTTGGGGCTGCAGCAGCTGCCCTGGGTAGGTGGGACAGTTTTGGGATGCTGTGGTGGATTTTCCCTGCTGCTCCACAGCCTCAGTCCAGAACAGAGGAGCTCATTTCCCCAGCCCATACAAATCATCATAACCTCCCCTAGATCCTCTTGGATTCAGCCTCCCAACCCTCTGACTCCTCTAAACCCAAGGGGTTCAAAGCCATGAAGGGAAGAGGCCACAGCTGCTCTGATTACGAGCACTGCAGATGCACTGGGGCAGTTGTGCTTCGAGGAACCTGCAGAGCTCGAGCAAACGCAGGGGGCACAACCCTGCTTCCAAAAACAAGAGAGGGAATCTGGGGAAAAGCCCATAAATCCCTATTTAAATGGAAAACACTCCATACAGTTTGTTGGGTTTTTTTTTCCCTACACTGGCTCTTTTGGAGATGTTCAGAAGGGACCTTAAAGCTCATCTTGTTCCATGGGCAGGGACACCTTCCATGAGCCCAGGTTGCTCCAAGCCCCACCAACTCTCAGCCACTTAAAAAGGAGAAAACAAAACAGATGCTCTCCAACAGCATCATCTGTCCCCAGCATTAACAGCTGCTGGCACATTAATGAGCCTAATTACCAGAAATGCTGCCCATCCACCACTACTTGGTTCTGCATTTTCTCACTGACATCTGGATTTTAGAGCACGGTAAAAAACCCCTCTAATCCCCCATACCCCAAGCACGCAGTCTCTTATTCAGGATAGAAAACCAGCTTTGAGGCACAGCTTGGTTTAGCATTTCAGGGATGGCACTTCAGCTCTCAGAATTCATCTCTGCTCTCTAAGCCTCCCCCAGAGCAGCTCCCATCCCTGCAGCCCCAATCCACACCGACCAAAACCAGCCTTTGGGTGTCTATCAATACAATTTCAGCCTTAATTACAGAGCACTATTAAGTAACGCTATTGTTCCCTGACAAAGCCCGTCGAGTTATTTATTAGGGAAGGATTTGGCAAATTGAGCCCAACTGCCAGACTGGAAGCTCATTTTCACTGTGATCTCAGTGAAACAGATTTTCTTTTCCTGAGTGCTTTGAAATCTGAAGTCTGAGGAGTTGTCACTAAGGGGCGATGACAAAGGGCTGTTTCACTGCCACTCAGAAAAACTGAAATTTTGCTGCCTTTACAGTGACAAATGACCAGGCCAAAGCCAAGTTGGGGACTTCTCTATTTCACACCCACACTGGGCAATCCACTCCCAATAGCTTTCGTGTGTGGGCAGTTGAAAGCACAAGGCACTGCCACTGCTTTGGGAGTTGGGAACCACAGGAGAAAGGACCAGAAACCCTTTGAAGGTGGCCCTTTCTCAGTTATCGTTTCTTCTGGTACAGAAGAGCAGAGCTTTGCTTCATCAAAGCCCATGGAAAGCTTTGCCTGCGGCTGTCCCCAGGAACCAGTCCCCAGGGAGCATTTCCAGGTGACATCACAACCCAAAGTGCTCCTGCTTCCAGCAGCAGCGGTGGCTGGAGACCAAACCCCACTCTGGGGCTGCTGGAGAGATTTCCCAGCAGGACAGCCCGTTATTCCACGGACATGCGGCAGCAAGTGACAATTCAGCCTCCAGACCATCGCATTCTTTAAACACTTTCAGTTACGAATTTATCCCACCCCCATCAATGCAGAAATGCCTTTTCCCCTCAATGAGCACTGGGATGATGATGATGAGGATGATGATGATGGCATTCCTGAGTGGCACAGAGCTGACACCTGTGGTTGATCCAGTCAGCAACCTCTCACGAATCCTGCAGTAACTGTCAGGAGAACAAGTTGGAAAGGTTGGATTTCCCTTCCTGCACTGCCCAGGACAGGATGGACCCTGACGGGCTGCTCTGCTTCCGCACGCGGAGATGCTTCGGCACTGCCAACAGCCAATTCCTAAGCAAATTCTTTTAAAATGTTAATTACAGTCGAACATGCTTGAATTTTACTGACCCCATCAAATTTGACAGGCGACTTCTCATGTTACCCAGAGCCACTTAAAAGCAGAATCAAGCTGAATATATCTGCAGGCTAAAATATTTGTTAGTCTAAAACCCTGCGAGCTCCAACCATAACCTTGCAATTTCCCTTGCATGTATCTGTGTTGATAACAGGTTCGGGACAGCAATTACTGGGCTTGTAAATACAAGCAGCTCTCAGGTCCCAGGGCCAAAGGCTGGAACCAGAGCGTGTCTGGTGCTCAGAACACTGGGAGCTGATTGTGCTCAGTGACACACAGACAAAGGATTTCCCTGCTGGATCAAGGCAAAGTACAAGATAAGAAGTTGCTCGAAGACCAGGCAATCATATTTTTTAAGAGTGGGGTCTTGGAGTAAAATCTTTGTTGTTTTAGGAGGCAAAACCTCACAGGTCTGGTGCCTTCCATCGAGGGCATGGAAGGCCCAAGGGGCAGACAGAGCATCCTTTTGGGGCTGTATTTTTTAAAACAAAACTGCCCTCCAGTCCCCTGCCCATTTACCACCGGTGTCTCACTGGGCTGCGGAACTTCCACGTGGCAAATCCTGCAGGGAATACACCGGGATAACCGGGAGCCAACAGCTCTTCTGATATTAAAATCCATGAGACTGCCCCAGGAGACAGTGGGTGCAGCAGGGACACTCCAGGGCTGGACAAACAGGACGAGAACTCTGTCCCAGCCTGACAGCAGCAGCTGGCCCAGGTCCCAGCTGGGCCGGACAGGCCCTTCCCTCTCCTCAGCACTGGTCACACAGGCAGCTCTCCCACCACAGCATCACCCTACAGACCCAGAAACACCTCCAGGAGTTCACTGCTGTCCACATTCGACGCTCCTCCCACACGGCAAATTGAGTGCCAGAATTTCCCTTCCTCCTTTTCCCCATCTTTGGAAGAAGCTGCTCTGTGCAACCACCCCAAAACCACCCGTGGCTCTGGGGCTCACCCAGAGCTCCCCACGCGCTCTGGGGCATCTCCAAACCCTCTCCCGAGCCTCAGGGTGCCAGATCAAACCCCAAAATCCCAACTGCAGACATACCCTGCGCTTCACCCACGTCTTTTACCCTCCCACAGGAGAAAGGTCCCTGCTGCTCCCCCATTATTTTGACAGATGCAATAAAGCCCTGCCCCAATAAATCTGCCCCAAAGCAGCTGCAGTGCAGGGACAATTCCTCACGGAAACTGTCCACGGCTGACAGAGGCTGGGAAGCAAACAGGACCTGCTATTCCTGTAAACAGCTCCTCTGCTCATCAGCTCCAGGCTGCAGCCTGCAAACCCCTCCAGTCCCAGCTTCTCCATCTGGGCATCCCTGGGGCTCATGTGAGGTCAGCCACGAGCTGCTGCCCCATTCCAAAGGCTCTCCTGCCCCGAGGGCAGCACAGGGAACCTGTTCCTGCTGCCATCCATCCATCCCCACTTCTCTTTGTTCCCAGCTTTTGGGAGAGAAGAGCTGCAGGCCTTCATTACCTTCATCAGTCAGGTTTGTCCTGATGATGGGCAGAGCCCAAGCAAAGCTCCTCATCCCAGAGCCCGGGAATGCTCCTCTCCCAAAGGAAAAAAGCACCAGCTTTTGTGAAATTAAGACTATTTCCCCCTCAGCATTTCCAAAGGCTGGCTACCAGCATCTGCCAGGGGCTGTGGAATCCCACCAGCTCCAGGCTCTGCAGCACAGAGTTCCCATCTCACCCTCCCCATTTGATCAGGAAGAATTCAAACCATCTGCAGTCACCGGCTGTGTGCTAATGGCGAGTTGCAGAACGCGTTCCTGTTTTATCTCAAAGGCTTCTGCTCTCAATGTGAGGCATTGAAACCATCTCCAGAGCTTCCCACCAGGCTTCCTGCGCTGCCTGGCACAGCACAGAAAAGCTTTTCCCACCAAAAAGTCAGCCCAGCCCCTCCTCTGCTCATCCTCCAGCCAGGCTGTGCTCTCATCCCTCCGCAGGGAAATCGAGCTGATGGGTGGAAGCACCAGGCACTCACTGCTTTGCCTTCTCATCTCCCCAGAGTCTCCTTTTTGGGCAGTCCTGGCCTAGAATCCAAGCTCCCTCTAGGACAACTGATGAAATCAGAGGCCATTCCCCTTCCCCACCCAGCCCTGCCCTGCAGGCAGAGGTCTCAGCAGAGCCCTGATCACGATTTCAATCAAAGCAGCCCCACCAGGGGCCGGCACCTGCTGAAATCATTGCCCAAACTCATCGAAACCAGTTATTGCAACTTGCCCACGGAGGTGTGGCCTGAAAGCTGCATTTTTGGCTTTCTGACAGGAAAGGGGGAAACTCAAACCATGAGATGCCTTTTTTTGAAGCTTGATAGGAACAGATTTGGGAGTGATTTATCAGACATATGCACGGCACGTGGCCTCTGGCTTTTCTCGTGGCTGAATCCTTTCTTGAGGTTTTTGGTTGGGGCTGAGCAGCCTTTGAAGCCGCCAGCTGAGGCTGCTGAGCAGGAGGAAACGTTCAGGACCCAGAACCTGGGGGAGCTGAACCCTTTTTGCCAGAGTAACCCACACCAGACACAGCCCAAACGCCATTTCCATCATCCCTTGGTCCTGCAGTGCAGGATGCCTCCGACAACTCCCCTGGTGCCACAGGTCCCTCTCTGTCCACTTCATCTCTTTACCCAAAGAGAGGAGGATTTCCTTGAGTTCATTTCCAAAACTGACCACAAATGCAACAGGGCAAGAACTCCCCAGATTTGTTCTGGCTGTTCTGAGTGCTCGCTTCAGACTCAAGCTAAAAACGGGAAAGCTCCCAGAAATCTTCAACAAATAATTCCACTCTGGAGTTCTCCTCTCTAACCCCTGATTGGCCTTTCTGGGTTGTTACACCCGGGCACCTTTTACCTCCAGCTGCAGCTTGGCTGTTCACATTCAGTATGAAGGTGCCAATCCTCATCCCAGCATCTCGATTTCCCGTGAGGATCCAAACCCACCCAGATGCAGGCCCAGGAAGCAGAAGTTCTGCCTTCCTCCATCCTCGCTGTCACTGCTTTGCTTTTTGGCATTGCAGCCTCTCTCTACAAATAAATCTTGGGTTCAACGCTGCTGAAATGTTTTGTAAACAGCTTCCAAGAGAAACAGAATGGCTCTGCTGCTGATTCCGTCGGAGCTGTTTGTACACATGAGCGAGTTCCTGAGAACTGCAGAGATCTGCAGCCCTAAATAGCCCAGGTTTTTTCCTGTCAGGCCCACGAGCCTCAGTGAAGTCACTCCAGGGATGACTTTGGTCCAAGAACAAACATTTTAGGCTGAATGTTTCAAAGCAAAGCCCAAAGCCTTTGGTAAGGCTTTGGGAACACCACCAAGATCAGGATTAGCAAAGAAGAAATCAGCATTAGAAAAGCCAGGTTTATTCCTGCAAAAATCATAGAATCATTTAGGTTGGGAAAAGGGCTCCACGATCACCAAATCCAACCATTCCTGAGCCTTGTGCTCCCCAGATGCCCTCAGATAACTCAGGGGCTCACTAAAATACTTTTATCTTGTCTGAATTCACAAAAAACCTCAAAATACTCGTTCAGGAGAGCCTGTGAAACACATCAGCTGCCTCATTTACAATGTAAGGCTTTAAAAATCCCTCTGGGGACAAGCAAAGCTGCGAACAATCTCTGCCAGCAGATTGGGATTTCACCCAGAGCCACAAAAGCCAGGACACCACAGTTGTGGGCTAATTCACATTTGCTCCACAGTCGTTTTCTTCAACCCCGTTTGGGCCAGTTTCTGTTCCTTTTGGAAACAGCGTTCTCTGCGAGGCTTCATTTTTACCACTCAGATCCCAGTGTGGATTCTGAGCTTCGGCAGTCAGCCCCGGGACAGGCTCAGTGTTCCTCTGCCACAGCATGGGAAAGTCCTGGAACTGGGGACAAACCTAGAACTGAAATCACAGAATCCAGTAAAACCACCGGGGTTTGTCCCATGGATTTGCCGATCTGGTAACATCCTCCAAGCCTGGAATTCCGGCTTGACATCCTCCAAAACCCAGGCAGGGCAGCATCCTTGCCACACACAGCACCCCAGCACCGCCCTGACCAGGGAAGGGGCAACTTTTCAGGGATCCTTTCCCAAAACACAGCTGGAGAGAAGTTGTTCCAAGCAGAAATCCCTCCTGCTGGGTCCATCACAGCCTCTCATTGCCTGGGGACAAGTTTCCTTCTCATCAAGGGTGAGCTCTGCCCCATCTCCTGACTTTCCAGCTAATCTGCCAAAGCCTGCATTAGAAGTTGAGAATATTTCTCTTAATAAATAGGATTTTTGCAGCTTTGTGTCAGCTGTTGAGAGGAAATTGCAATGAGGAGCACAGGAGGTCAAACCCCATCTAAGCACAGGCCAAAGAAGGGTCATGTCTCAACCACAGCTTTGGAAATCCTTGAGAAACAGGAAAGTTTCCAGATTCCAAACTGCCCGTTTTCACCTACTGAGCTGAACCTGTTTGTGAAGAAAAGAAAAAAAAAAGAAAAAAAAGAAAAAAAAAATTTAAAAAAATCAGGATTTCAAGGCCAGCACTGCACAGCTCAAGAGCTGTGATCCCACCTCTCCTTCCCACACCCAAGTGCTCCATGAACAGCAGAGCTGATGAACAACGAGGGTGGCGCTTTTCACCAACCCCACACTAAACCACGTCAGTCCCGTGTCCCATTATCCCCTGATCTTCTGTCCCATTTATTTCATACCCAGTCTGCAATCAAACTCCTCCAGGCACTTGTGCTACTCAAGGGTTAAAATATCTGCTGCTCACACACCTGACGAGGTTAAGGCAGAGGCTTTGGTGCTGATTAATCATTAGCAGTTTCCTCAGTATTATTAAATTATTTTTAACAATTTTTTAAATAAGATTTTTTAGTAACACCGAACTGGTTGCTCTGAGAGCCTTTGGGATGCTTTAAGCAGTGAAACATCGCAAGTGCAAAAGCAGCTTTTTTGGGGGATAATTTAAACTGGATTAACCTCCCTGTAGGGCCGCATCAGGTGAAGCAGAGTTTGGGTGAGATAATGCACCTTGCAGGGAGAACCTGTGTGATTGATGAGGAATTTTGCATGTGGATTCTCATGGTGATTTCTGCATAAAAATGCTGGGAAATTCCTTTTGTTGCTGTATTGACATTGCTAGCAAGGGCATTCCCGGCCTACAATTACAAACCTTGGCTCCAAAGGGGAATTTCAGCATCCCTGGAGGAGCCAGAGTATCTCAACGGATTCATTCCCATGGCAAAATTAAGGAAAAGAAGACCCAGCATTGACAACCAGCCCCAGGGATCAATACTGGGGCAATATTGGTAATTTACTGCAGAGCTGCCCAAACACACCCATTTCCCAAGGCTTTTGGGATGTACTGAAACCTGGAACAGCTGAATATAACCAGATCTTCTGGAGTTCAAGTCTCCCAAGGAAACAGGCTCCCAATGCCACAGGCTGCACACCAGGACACAGCTGGAACATTTACCTGTCCCCACAGGCACAGGGAAAAGGAGGCGACCGATCTCACAAGAGCTGCTAATTAATGTTTGCGAGGATGCCGAGATGAGAGTCACTGCTTATTTCACAGCGCACCCAGCTCCTTACCGAGGGGCTTGTCCGTAACCCCAGAACGTAGCTCTGGTTCAATCCAGCCCTTTTCCAGCCCAATTTGGGAGCGACCAGGCTGGTGCAGGGCAGAACACGACACAGCCAAGCCCTTGAAGAATAAACCAGGGCTTTAGAGCCCAGCCTAGCCAGGAAGACAAAACTGGTTTTAAAATGCAAGATGTGCTCTCCATGGAGAGCGCCGGGGCCACGTAACCTCACTGATCTCATCTAAACCCCCAAACCCCTGCACAGCCCTGTTTATCCCCAGCCAGCTCCAGCCTGGGGGGAGCTGCCAGCGATTCCGTGGTGGTGTCTGCCCTGGAATCCCTGGAAAACCTGCACCGCTCCAGCCCCAGCTGCACAGGGAGAATCCCAGGGATGCTCCCAGTCTGCTCCACAGGGGATGGACACCCTGGGAATCACCAGTCATGGCTGGGCTGGACGCAGGTGATCCCGAGGAGAAGCTGCTCGCTCAGGTTAAGCTCCTGATTCCCAATCAAATCCTTTGAATGTTGCTCCCAAAGCCTCTCCCTCTGCTTTCAGAAAAGCCGCAGCATCGGATTTTCCAGCAGGACAAGCCCTGTGTGCGAGGAAGGTTCTCTTTCAGCAAAGTGCCAAAGGAGTGCAAAGGGTCACGGGAGCTCTGGGATGACATCAGCCTCTTTACTATTAATCCTGTGTTGAATATTATCCAGGAGAGAGTGATTTTTAATGGGGCCCTGGTCCGTCGTGTTTAAACTTGCACATACCTGAGCTACTTTTAGGCCTAAACCCACAGAAAAGAAAATAATGCAGCCTGGCTTCAGTGCCAGCAAGAGAAGTGCTAATTCCACCTTCTTTTATCTCCGCATTTACTCAGGGGCGCAGAGTAAACAGAGCGAGATGGAGAGCGTTACATTAAGGCACACCTAAGAACACCGCGCCGTCCTTAATGCCAATTAACTCTGGGGCCTTGCAGCTCACTCAGAGCACACTTCAGATAATACAGCTGATAGAAGGGGGGGGGGGGGCAAAAAAAAGGA
>VZRN01002828.1:1797605-1850641 GCA_013397935.1 Dasyornis broadbenti | reverse complement strand
GTGAGCAGCAGCAACGGGGAAAGCTGAGCTTCCAGGAGCGGGATGAAAGCGTTTCTCCTGGCAGCACATGGAATTTTTGTCCTGCAGGTCTCCGGGGCTTTGTCAATCTCAAATCCGTTTCCAACCCCCCCACGCCGTTATTAAACACAAGAGACGAGCCCCGAGCAGCAGGAAAGGAATCCGGGAACCCAGGTTTGGTGCTAATCCCAGATTTACAAACAAAACTGGGTACAAAGCAAGTCAGAGAATCACAGAGTGGTTTGGGGTGGAATCACCTCAAGGATCAGCTCATTCCACGGGCACGGACACTTTCCACTATCCCAGGCTGTTCCAAGCCCTGTCCAACCTGGCCTCTCCCCTGGCAGCGAGGAAAGGAGGAGCTCAGGTGCCGTGTCCCCAGCACAGCTCAGAGCTCTCCTACTCCACAGGAGCCACAACCATTTGTGAGAGCAAAGGTGCCAAACCCAGCCCGTGGAAAGGACACCAGGGATGGGTTTTCCCTGCCAGGATGAAGCTTCCCCAGCTTCCCAGCCCCTTTATCAGCAATGTGCCCACACAGCTCTCTGCTGGTGCCCCAGAAAAGCCTACAGGAAGTGTGAAGTTGTATCGAATAATCCAAAGAGCTTCAAAAAGGGGTTTTTTAGAACCATCCGTCTGCTAATAATGGCAGAGTGTCCCACAGAATCCAGCTGTGACGCTGCTGCCCAGTTACACAGCTGGACACCAGCAGCAGCAGCGCCACCAGAGGAAGTTCTGGTCCCCACGGTCCCTTCCACACATTCCTGCTTCCAGAAAACTCACGGGATGCCCAAAGCCAACCAAGAGGAACCCACAGGCAAGCGGGAAACTCCATGGCTGACAAGCAAGAGGCTGCAGAGACTGAGCGCTCTGCACTCAGAGAGGGAGTTTTTAATTTTCAGGCTCTAAATTAAGTCATCATTGGATATTTCTGCCATGGAAGGTATGATCTCCCTTTCTAAATATAAGCCTGGAAGGCTGCCAGGGGAGCACGGGCCTCCAAAAGCAATGGGCAATCCAGCCTGGAGGAGAGAGGAGCCCGTGGAGACCTCGGGAGCTGCTGGAAAGGTCTTTGTCACAGCAGGAGAGGAAGCCTTGGTCGGGCTAAGGCTCAGGACAGCCCACTGTCCTGATGCAAACAGAGCCTTCAGAGGGGAGGTGAGGGAGCAGAGCAGCTCTGGAATCCACAGGAGCTGCAGAGCCCTGCATCCAGAGGGCTCCTGGTGATGACGGGATGGCCCTGAGGAGAACGGGAGGAGCTGGCGCTGCTCCCACGCCCTCAGAGCTCTCACACCTCAGTTTCTTCTAACCCCGCTGTAGCTGCCCCCCAGAGGGACAGGAGCTGCCTGACACACTCCAGGCCATGACAAACCTGCAGGAGGAAGGCCCAGGATCCTCTGGGAGCCAACACCCACAGGACATCATCCCAATAGGAGGGGCAAGGCAGAGCCGGGGGCATTGCAGGAGGCCCTGCAAAGCAAAACTCCCAACCCCTTCCTTGCCCATCAAGAGTGATCGGGTTAATTAGGGGAACGAGCGCTGATGCCAGCACTTGGTGCCGCCTGGATTTGGCTGCAGCTGCCAGCTCCTCAATCCCACAGACACAAGTCCATCCCCACGGTGCTCGTGAGCATCAAAAGGCTGGAGGTGCCGGGGAAAACCCGGGATTCTGATGCAAACACATCCACAGCCTTTCCAGAGCTCCAAAGCAAAGCTCAGCCAGAAATGCAGCTCCTTCAGAGCGGGATCCCTTGCCGCAGCCAGGCTTTCCCGCTCCTGTTAGGATCTGGAATTGCCCTGGAAGTGCCTGTCTGAGGATGGTTCAGAAAACCTGGTTTTAGCCTTCTCTAGACAAACATCTTCAGGAGACATCCCATCACCAACCTCCCCTTCCTTCCCCAAGTAAGAATCCCCTCCAGATATCCTTGTCCCCAGGCAGGAATTGTCATGGGAACCCTACAGGGATCATGAAATCCCAAGTATCATACTCATTTTACAATTCCTTAGAAAGGAGAGACTTGCCGGAAACCAGACTCAGGATTTGGACCATAACCCATGAGTTCCCAGTTTACCAAACTGGGATATGGATGATTCCACGTTTCCTATCACAGCAGCTCCCCCCATCCGTGCTGCAAAAAAATTTTCTTCTCAATGCTTGAAAATGAGTTACTGTCATGAGGAACGTGTCTGCGTTTCCATAAAAAATTACTTTCCCAAAAGACTGCTGGATTTATTAAAAAACCAGCCCCAAACATGGGTAAGAGGCAGGGCCAGCCCTGCTCTCTGCTAATGGGGTGTTAAATTATCCCAATTACCCGTGTTGCAGTGTCACATCTTTAGATCAGTAACAAGCAGTAAAATCTTGGCACCGCTCTCGGCCGAAGGCAATCGCTTATCAAGCCCAGTGCCAGAGAAAAATGATAACTATTTCCTAACGCATCAGAGGAATGCTGCGGCGGGGTGCAGAGCTTCATTAGCCAGAGACAGGCCCACTGAGGTGGCGTGGCTTCCGTCGGGGCAGGGAGGGCTGTGGGAAGAGGCTCCGAGAGGAGCGGAGCCCGGCCAGGCCCACGTGCACTGGGCAGCGTTAATTCACTTCCCCGCTCCTTCGGATTTATGGACAAAGCTTGGGGTCTGCAGTCACTGAGCTGGATTCAGAGAGAGGCCAGCAGCAGCACCGAGAGGGTTTCTGAGTGCTTGTCGTGTGGAGGATTGATGGAATCACAGAATCCAAAGACCCTTGAGGTCAAGTCCAGCCATCAGAAGCAGCCTGGCTGCAGGAGGAGCCAGCAAAGCTGGGGTGGGTGCCCCGAGGGCTGCTGCCTCCAGCAATTCTGCAGCACCCAGCTCAGCGCCACCTGAGAAAAGAGGAACAAAGATCTGCTACCCTGAGCAACATCCAGATCTCTGCAGGACACACAACACACACAAATTTATCCTGTTTGGAGAGCCAGGAGCGCATCAGGATTGCTCTAAGTCGGACAGACTCTCCGATTTAGGATTGTGGCTTGTTTGGAAATCCTGCAGCAACAGCTCCAGCCCCCCAGCAGCTCTGCATCCCAATCCTGCTGGAACCTGGATGAGCAAAGCCTGCACTGAAGGGAAAAATAACACGAGGGTGGGGGGGGGAGGAAGAAAGTCAGCTGAACTTTGTTTAACCCCACAACGAGTGCAAAGGGATTTCTTATTTTCTTCCCTCTGGTTTGTCCATCCCTAATTAGTATCTCAGAGAAAGCCATGCTGGAGTTTCGTAACCCCCCCGGAGCGGGGAGGCTCAGCCAGGACTGCCTGGGGTTGCAGAAATTTAGAGTTTGTGTTGTGTCCTCCCAACACTTCTCCTAGGCCAGAGCACGGGGTGTGCCAGGGGCCAGACACCAAAGCACTCTTTGGCCCCAAAAGTCCTCAAAAAGCGACAAAACCAGGCTCTCCTGGAAGCCAGAGCTCCCTGGCCTGCAGCCAGCACTGGGAACATTCTGGATCGGACCAGGCATGGAGGGGTAAGGGCTTCACCATCCAAAGGTTGGCCCAATAAAGACAGAACTGTTGCCTGCAGTTCCCAAGGGGGGAAAATTCCCCCCAGATTTTGTCCTTTTAATCTCAAGGGTGAGGAGCTGGGCTCTGGAAGCTGCATCCATCCAAGGCACAGCTCCTCGAGACGCAGGACGTTGAGGTGGAGGAGGAAGGATGCAACCCCTGCTCCACCCCAAAACTCCAGGGCCAGCTGCTGTCTCAGAGAATGCAAACACTTCTACCACCAACCACTAAAAATCAGGATTTCTCATCCCAGTGGGTGTTTGTAGGTTCTTCCCAGGAGCACCGAGGCAGAGAACCATGGACACAGTCTGGAGAGCCTGGGAAAGGCTGAAGCACTTTGGGCTGCAGTCAGATTTTGAGGGCTATTTCCTGGCAATGGGCACGTCAGGATTATTCACTCATGACAGCCCATTCACACCAAAAATTCCAGATTTGCCACTAGATATCCACAACAGAAGTCGGGTCTAAAAGCTCCACCAGGCCAGGGAATAGGATCAGTGCTAAATCATCCATTATCCAGCCAAGGGAGTGAAATAAAACCACCATGACTTCCTAACAAGCCAAAATATGCGACTGCTTTGATCCTAGAGGACAACAAGTGCTTCAAAGGAATCTCATCCATTCACCAATTCCTCCCACTCACGGGCTACCAAAACCTGGCCAGGACATTCCTGTGTGGAGAGGGGAAGGTTTTACCCCAGATGTTGGAGATTCATCTTCATTAAACGTGGTTTGAACAACCCCCAGTGCCCGGCTCACCAGGAGCTGGTGCTGCCTGGAGGGTTCCAGGGGTGACCCCAATCCCCATCGCCCCCAGAGTGCAGCCTGGAGTCCTCCTGGTGCCATGAGCAGCCAGAGCACGGGGCTCCATGGGAGGGATTGATCCAAAGGAGACACATCCTTCCTGATAATTCCTCCCGGCTCACTCTTCCCTGCTCACATCTGGGCTGTGTTTCGAGGTAGCTGATTCAGCACCGTGGTTCCACACACGGCACCGCAGCATCGCCTTCCCGAGCGCTCCGTGTGAGCTTCTGCTGCCGAGAAACAACCCCCAGCAGTTTATAAAGTTCCACAAGGAGTGGCCAACACGAAGAAACAACAGCGAAGGAGGGGGGGAAAGGGGATAAAACACTGAATAAAGCGGTGCGACAGCTCTGGAAAAACCCGAGCAGAAATGATCCCGTTTGTATAAGATATTCCGAGCGCCGGTGTCAGTCCATCATGGTTTGTATTAAACCCAGATGGAGATCATCTCCTCTTCAAAGAGAAGTGGCTGTAGTTGTTACAGGCGGCCAGCTGGTTTTAAGCTCCCCTTTTCCCTGCAGTGTAATATATCCCGGGCTCGTTGGAGCTCACGTCCCATGGAATATCTGTGCAATTTGTAACCAGCACACAATGTGGCTCAGCTGTAATTCCATAAATCACCCCGCAGCCTCCGTTTAATAATAAATCTTCTGATAGCTCTGGATTGCAAAGGACCAAGCGAAGGTTTGAAAGGGTTTTGGGTTGGTTTTCTTTTTTTTCCTTGTCTTTCGAAGAGGAAAAGAGATTCAAAGACATTTGCAAAATCCACAAGGGGTCAGTGTCTTGGCAGAAATCCTCCTCCAGCGCTGAGGAGCACAGGCATGGCCTCAGCTCCAGGATGTTTTTAATACTCCGAGACAAGGGCAGGATTTGTGGGGGCAGGGGGTTGATTTTGATGTTTCTCCCTTCCTCCCTTTTTAATGGAAAAAAGCAACTCAAGCAGCAATTCTGCTTTGCTGCACTGTTTTTCTGCTTCGGCACGAGTGACCTCTGAGGAGTGGGAGAGCCCTGGAGGGGGATGCTGACCTTGGAGCTGGCGTTGCTCAACCAGGGTGGACGCTGGGGCCAGGCAGGGAGGGGGCTCGGCCCCAGCAGCGTTCCCAGCGCTCACAAACATCCCCCGTGGGGCGAGGGCAGCCCCACAAAGGGACAGTGGGATCGCAGCCTTGGATTCACCCGGTGCCTCCTCCCTGGAGCAGCTCCACGGTGAGCTCAGGGCTTTCCACGGGTGCTCCCCAGTTTGGTGGTGTCACCCCCACCCAGCCTGGGCACGGGGCAAGATGGAGCAGGGTGAGGCTGCACAGCAAAGTGGGAAAGGATCAGGAACGGCCCAAAGCTCAGCCCAGACCCACATCCCACCCCGGGGCCACTGTTGCACTGAACTCACGCACACACAAAGGCTCAGAGCTTTAAACAAAGCCCAGCCCCAAATCCTTCCCTCTCCTGATCCAACCGAGGGGTCCGATACCAACGGGGGTGGGAACTACGGGATCTTTAAGGTCCCCTCCAACCCCACCCATCTCCGGGGGAACAGAACATTTCCCAGCCCATCCCAAAGCAACCGCCCCAGAGGTGTTTCTGGGATAAACGAAGACCATGTTCGGTGCTGCTGCACAAGTTTTCGTTCAGCACCACGGAAGAAGCGAGCTGAGCTCTCCTGGTCCATCTGCTGCATTTCCCTGCCCACACAGAGGATTCAGAGCTGTTTTGAAGATCTTCCACGGCCTCAGGGGCTGCTGCTCCACGAGGTGATGCCCAGAGGCCTCATGAACCTTGGGCTGGTTTCCCTTTCTCAGGTGTGGCCCCGACCCCACAGGAGGAATCTCTGAGGGGCAGTGGAGGTGGGGGAGAGAGAAAGGATTGCCCAAGTCTTACTCAAGGAGCAGCTCTGACCTCCCACCCCCCTCCACACGCCACCGCTTATCTTGAAGGAAACATTTCACAACATCCCATTAGAAAAATGTGCTTTTTGCAGAGCTGTTTTACATTTAATAAACCAAAGGTGATGACCATGAAGCTGGTATCAAAAGCCTTCTGGAAATACCATCTCAGCTTGTCCAATTTCAGGCTAAAAAGCTCCAGCCGTGTTGGTGAACTCCAAAAATCACCACACAACCCCTTTCATCTTGCTTGATCCCAGCTCACGTGCACATTTTTGTGAGATGCTTCCTAAGGAATCCAAGGCTATCAAGCTTTTTAAAGGGAAAAGCAGCACTGAGCTCAGTTCCCGTGGGAGCACCACGCACTCGAAGCCACCTCAGATGCTGGGAGGCTCCTGCCCAAGTTCCTGCACAGGCACTGCCATCCCATGGGTCACTGATCCCAGCAGCAGCACAAATCCTGCTGGTTTCACCCTGGCCCAGGGGACAGGCCTGACCCAGTGGGTGAGATCTCTGATTTCAGGGATTGATGAAACCGGGAAGCAGAGAGGGAAAAGGTTCTCCCATGGTGTTCCCACAGAGGGAGGGCGATGCCAAAGTCTCCTTGAAGCCACTTCCTGCAGCAGAGCTTGGATCCTATCAGGGATTTCTCTGCCAACACAACCAGCCGGAGGAGAGGAGGATTTGCCCTCAGGAAAGAGCAGAAGCCACCAGAGGGGATTCATGCAGCAGAAACACAGCTCAGTGGGGACTTTCCTGGTGGGAGGCTCTGAGGGCAAAGCAGAACAGCCTTTGGGACCATCCTCAGGCACCTGCTCCTGCAAGGGCTGCAACCAGAGCCAGCACCAAACCTCACAGCCAGAAGTTCACACCTTTGGCACTTTTCAGAAGCAGTGGTGGGTTAATCATGGACTTGCCAAAGCTATTTTTGAACTGCTGCTGTGACAGAGAAGAGCTGCAGAAGCTGTTCCAGCACCAGCTTCCCGAGACTGACGGTCCCACTCGATCCCCACCATGAGAGCTGCACCAAGGGCTGGCTCACAAAGTCCTCACAAGAAAGAGAAAAACATGCTGAATTCCCCAGCATTTGAATCACGGAAGTGTTTGCCAAGAATGGGCCTCCCTTGTTCCAGTTTCATAATTCTGCAATGCTCTCAGCCTCGCTCAGACCCCATTTGGGTAATCATTAACTGTTCCCAGCGCTCGGCGCCTGCTCCGAGCAGCCCTGCGTGCTCCAGCTTGGCACACAGACCTTCAAAATTAACAGCACTGAGAAGCTGATTTCTGTTAATTGTGCTATTCTGGAAGGAGAAGAGGAAGGAAAGCAATTTCCAGAGATGTGTGGGGGTTTTCTTCTCACCCTTCCCCCAGCATCCTTCGGGGGGAGGCTCTTCACATCCTCCATGGAGCTTCCCAGAAACGAGCTGTGGTTTCAATTCTGCATCCCCAGAGTGAGCACGGATCCCTGCTGCACACAGAGCTTCAGGGGTGGTGGCTCAGCTCCCTCCCCAGAGGGGTTTGTCCCACCAGCCTGGAGAGCCTCGTGGCCCAAACGCCACCCACGCCTCCCATGAGCCCAGCGCTGAGAGAGACCATCCCCAGCCTGGAGCAGTCACCAGAGATGGACAATGACAGATGTTGGATGGAAGGGACAAGGTGCAGAATCTTCTCCCTCCGAAACCCGCAAGGGGAGCTCCGGGGACTCTTCCCTTTGCCCCCATCCCTGCTCTCTCCCGCTGCACACGCTCTTCCCTGGGATGCCAGGCTGGAGGGCACGCCCTGGGGACAGAGCCAGGCTGTGAGCAGCTCCACTCCACCTGAGTCGCACAGGCAGCTCAAACACCAAAAATGTTCTGTGGCCATTTCACTGGGCTCCTGCCCCACCATGGGGTGCAGAGACACAGGGGCACCCAGCAAGTGCTGCTGTCTCCTGCCCCACTGTCACCCACTCCGTGGCACCGGCAATGGAAATGCCTTCTGGGAAGAGACAAGAGATCAGAGACGCTTCATTGTTTGGAAAAAAAAGAAAAACCAGGTCATAAAGGCCTTTCTGTTTGGTATGGAGAGAACAATCTCCTTCCCTCTTTCCCAAGTGTCACAGGTTGGTGCCCACTCTCTGTCAGCTCAGTGGAGCACCCGGACACTCCCACCACACCTGGCACGAGGCCATCAGCCTCTCACCCAGCTCAAATCAGCAGCTGGAGCTCCCAGGAGGGCGGAGGGAAGGAGCTGGGAAGCACCAACACCCAGAGGAGGAAGCTCTGAGGAAACCCTTGGCAGCAGCTTGAAAGCAACAAGGAAACCGTGAGCTCTGGGGCTCCTGTCTGTGACGGGCCCGGGGGAGATGCCACCCGCCCCGGGGGCCCTGGCATTCCCAGAGCAGCTCCCAGTGCCAGCCCCTCCCACAGTGGTGATCACACCGAACACAATCCCGTAAACAGCATCCAGATGGGACTTGGGAGGCTCCACAAACCTTCTTGATCTCCTGACTATGGTGCCCAGAAGGATTTGGGAAGCTGACAAAAAGCTTTGATGTCGTGGGCTCTGGCCATCCACGGCAACGGCTCCGTGGTCCCATCCCACCGGGCTGAGCGCCCTTCCCTCATCCCAAGGTGCTGCTGGCTGAGGAAACGCGAGCCTGACGCTCGCTGGGTTCAGGAATCGGGGAGCTTGGAGGCTGCTCCGCTGTTTATCTCCATCCTGGGGTCTGGAAATCGCCCTGGCGTTACCCGAGGAAAGCAGCGCTTAGGACGTTTCCTCTGCTTCCCGGGCCAGGCTGAAAATACTGTGGGAAAAATGATTCCCGAAAAAAATTGGGAGCTCCAAGCCTGGGCCGGCAGCGAGCAGAAAGCGAGAGGCAGGAAAAGCAGCAGAGCAGCGCTTCCCAAATCCAGAGAGGAGCTGGGGGGGCTCATTTTTTCAGCCGAGTTTCCTAAGGAAACGTGGGAATGAGCCACCCTGCCTGTCCATCCCCACAATTCCTGAAGCACTGAGTGGCTTTTAACAAAAACTGCGAGGATGAGCCGCTGCCAAAGACATTCCTTGGAGTCTGCCGTGCCACCCCGCAGCCCCTTCCTGTCCCTGGCAGGGAAACGCAGCAGCAGCGACAAAATCCTGCTTTAATAAGGAGCTACAGGAGATGTCGCAGCCTCAAAACCCACAACCAGAGCCTGCATCTCCTCAGGCAAGCAGGAGAATCCAAGTCCCAGACACAATTCCACGGCAGCTGGAGCCTCCCAAGCCCCCTCCTCAACGAACACCTTCATTTTCTCCGAAGCTTTTCCTCTCCACCAACCTCCTCAACTTCCCTCCACCCTCCCAGAGCTCCACCCCACTTCTCCAAGGTCCCTTTTCAGCTCTGTCCCCCTCCAGCCCTGTGTCCCCGTGAGCCAGGGCTGGAGAGAGGCTGTGAGAGTCACATTTCCCCAAGAAATTCCAGGAAAAGCGCTCCTGCTTTTAATGAGAAGAATTTTTTTTCCTCTCTCTGCTCTCTTCCACAGCCAAGCTAATAAAAACAGAAAGCAGTAAGAAATTCCAGCGGAAGGGAGGTGTGGGGGAGGAGCCAAGGGAAGATAGCACTCATTTAAACCTATCCTAAATAGAAGATAATTAGCCACATATATCCCAGAAAGAACAGCAACAGTATACGCAATTATTGGGAATGCACACTTTAAGAGCATTTGCCAAAAATGCCTGTTTTTATTAAAAAGGAATGGTTTCACAAAGGCCCAACTGTAAGAAAGGTTGTAATTTGCCCAAATAAAACTTAATTTGATCCATGAAATAGCTGTGGTTTATTGTGTAATATATGTGCTATGTGTTTTAATTTAATAGAATCCAATATAATTGTAAGCCAGTCGAGTTTCAGAGCAATTTCGGGCTGTTCCCACAGTGTGCACAGCACAGATGCTACTTTGTGCATCGCACCAGCACTTCCATAAATCAGGAATATAGGAAGGATTATCCACAAAGCAGCAAGTAATGCTTCATCACGCTCCAGACGGAAAATAAGACCTTTGAGGGAAGCAAAAGGAGTTATTTACAGGAAATAACTCGGGATGCTCTGCACTCAACTGCGGCAGCTCGGGCTTCTGGATGCGGTTTTGGGGCGCTGGAGCAGCCCCAGAGATGCTGTGGGCTCATTGCAGTGCCAGGTACCCCCAGCCCACCTCAGGTGAGGTGAGATGGAGGTAAATCCTTATTTCTGCTTTCTAGGAAGGTCATGGTCCATGCTGGCCATCCACGAGAGCAGATCTGTGTTCTCCCAGCAGGCAGCTCCTGCTCCCAGACAGTTCAGGATGAGACAGACACGGAGGCGAAGGGACCAGGATCTCTCATCCCCCAGCACAAACCTGCAGCCACCCAATGCCCACCTTCTCACAAAGCTGAGCTTTAAACCAGCCAGGGCACCCAGGGAGCAGCAGATTCACCAGCAGCTGCTCTCCCCAGGCCATGCTCTGCACCAGTAGCAGCTCCCCACAGCCGGCTCCCTGCACAGGGCATTTACTGGATGAGAGAGACATTTGCGTTTTTTCATCCTGGCATTTGTTTGTCTGAAAAACCCTACAACCCTACTCTGGCTCCTGAGGCTCACCCCACACCCCTCAGAAGCACCAGGGCAGCAGCAGCTCCATCCTCTGACCCACGAGCACTCTGGGCAGCTCTTAAAGCTCTTCCTCCTCTTCAATGTCACCCCAGAGCAGGCAGAGCCCGAGCCTGCAGGGCCACAGCAGATTTGGGAAGCACAGGGAGGTGTGTGAGCAGCTCTGCTCAAGGCATTAATCCACATCCCACGGAGCTGGAGATGTTCCAGCGCTCACACGGCCCACGAGGCCAAGCAGCATCACACCCCAGACCAAACCTCCAGCTCTTCCTCTGCACCAACAGGGATTCTTTTCTCTTTCCTCGACAGCCCACACGTGCGGGGCAATATGCAGCTTTGAACTACGCATTGAGCAAGGCCCCTCCACTTTCACCGTGGAGATAAAGCCCCGAGAATGAGGGCGATGGCCTGAAGAATGGCTGCCCCTACAAAACTGTGGGTAAAGGTGTGCCACAAAGGGAGCTCAGCCTCTCTGTTGAAGAGGAGCAGGGAGTGGATCACTTTAGCATTACTTTATTTTCCATTCTGGCTGGTGGAAAGCATTTCTCAGTCACAGCAGCAATGAAAGGCAAGGACAGGGATGATGAATGTCTGCTCCCAGGAGGAGCAGCAGCCTCTGGGACCCACCAGCAGCACCCGGCTGCTCCTCCTCAGCCCAGCGCACACTTTTAAACCCCATTATTGCTAAATTAAGAGGATCTTATCAAATAAACACACCCCACACACCAAAGCCCGCAAAGACTCACGTCCAATACTGGAATTACTGATTCAGGACTTCCACTGGAGAGGGCTTGGGGTGTATTTAGGACAGGGAAGCCAGAAACTGTGCAGTCTGCACCCAGAGCACCAGGAGAGCACAGCTGAAGCCTCCACCAAAGCTTCGGCACTCACAGGGAAGGGTGTCCAGCGAGTTCCATCGCTCAAGGAACAGCTCAGAACTTCTCCCTGTCCACCAGCCCCATGGATGATCCACAGAGCAGCCAGGGCAGGCCGAGCTCTGAGCCCAGGCCCTGCTGCAGGATCAGGATCTGCCTCCTCACCGAGGTGAGCTGAGGGCCGTGCTCTGGGGCAGCTCCACCTGAGGAATCCCTGCCCAGAATCACCCCAGGAGCTCAGCTGGGGCACCCAACCCACGCAACAAAACCATCACCTCTCCACAGGTGCTGAGAAACCAGAGCAGCTCTGAGGGCAGTGCCCGGCCGGGCCCTGCAGCACAAACACAAAGATGAGTTTGCTCAGGGATTTGCTGCCCGGGGCCCGAGGGCTGCTCCAGACACCCAAAGGAGCAGCAAGTGCAGCTCCCCGAGCTCAGCCCGACCCTGGCAGCAGCACAATGGGGGTTCCAGCACTGCTACAGAGAAAAAAAAAACCCAAAACCCTCACTTGCCCCCTGCACTGCCCAAAACACCTCTCCAAAGAAAGCCCCCGGTGAATTGTAACCACGAGGGTGACCCAAAAGCCTTCTCAGGACAAAGCTGCAGCAGCTTCAGCTCCAAAAAAACCCCACAGCAACATCAGGAGCTCAGTCCCAGCCCAGCCTCTCCTACCAAGGGGGTACTTCAATTTCTACCCTCGAAATGCTGTAACACCACACAGACCTTAAAGCAACAACAGGGAATGGGCTGCTTACCTTGGCTACTGGGGGACCACAATTCCTGCAGGAAGGAGGAAAACCCCACTCCGAGAAGCTCGGGAGGCTGTGACCATCCTGCTTTTACAGGGGAAAGAGCAGCCGCTGTGGGTGCTCACAGCAGGGACCCATCAGCTCCTTAACGACCCCAACCACGTCCAGCTGCTCCTGCGAACCCGGCAGGGAATCACTGCCCTTCCCCAGGGATCTGCCACCCCAAGGGCGGCTCCAGGTGCCAATTCCCACCCCCAGGTGCCAATTCCCACCCCCAGGTGCAAACCCAGTGCGGGGGAGAGGCACAGGGAAAGCTCCAGCTGAGCTCTGAGAGCGTCCAGGGTGGAGTTCAATGGCTTTGAAGTCCTAAAGCTCCGTTTAAGAATTTTAAGTTTAAATGATTAAAAGGAATTAAAGGGCCAAAATGAGACAGAAAAGGATACTTGATGTCTTATTTCATTGCCTCACCATAAAAATCCTTTTTTATTCCCTTTAAAGCCCTGCTGTCAACTGAAATAAAACTCCAGATTTATTCCTGGGGAAGAGTGTGAGTAATGAAAAAAGGAGAATTAAGCACCATCAGTGGATTGCACAAGGGACAGCCCAGACTTAACCCTCAAATCCATCCTTGGTGCTATTTTGTCCAAAACACGGATGAAGTGGGTAGAAAATGGAAAATGGTGGCACCGCTGCATAAGGAGAAGGGAGGAAAGGTGTGAATGTGATGCTGGGAAACGCTGGGAAAGAGGAAAGCAGGAAAAGCAACTTTTGCTGGTTCTTCCCAGGTAAAATGAGGACAGTATTAACAAAAATCTCTTTAGGAAGCCCCCAAAACATAAAAATGGCCTCTTGATGGACTGTGTGAAAGTGATACAGCGAGGGAGGTGGGTGGTTTGGCAGGAGCCACCAAGCCTAAGCCAAAGGGATAAAAAAAACCCCTGCAAAGCTCTTGAAAGCTGCTTTAAACGAGAGTGACATGTTTTGACACCGTTCCCTAAGAATGGCTGTAACACAAACAAAAATTAATGATGTCAAGTATTAATACCGATGCTGCAGGAATTCAGCCAATGTGGTCCCAATTAAACATCAAATATGGTTATAATTTGAACAATGACTGCGGGAATGTCATTGCCACATTCCCTGCTCGGGTCTCTCCCAGCTCTGGGTTTCCCTGTGGGATGCGGCCCTCACCTTCCTCCAACCCTGGAATGTTCCAGGCCAGGTTGGGCGGGGCTTGGAGCACCCTGGGATAGCGGGAGGTGTCCCTGCCTACAGCAGGGGTGGAACAGGATGGGCTTTGAGCTCCCTTCTAACCCAAACCCTTCCAGGATTCCATGATTCCCCAGCCTCACTCATGGCTGTGGCCAAGGAACACCAAGCCCAGGTGCCGAGGTGCAGGACCCGGACAAGCATCAGGAGGGCTTCTGAGTAGGAATTTTAGGTCTTATTTAACTCTTTGCATCTTTTTCTCTGCAAATATGGAGGAGACAAAAACATCCTCTGAGACCTTGAAAGCTTCCCAGTCACCAGGCTCCAGAGGCTGGGATTTTATGGAAATCAAAGGTTCAGGGATTTGCAGCAGAACCCTAGGACTTGGCAGGGCTCCTCCCTGGCAATAAATAACTTCCCTGACCAAGCAAAGCCCGTGTCCAACCTTGCCCTGCCAGGCCCGGGTGCTCCGCGCTGACAGCCCAGCACAAGTCAGCAAAGGGGCTGATTTTATCCAGGATTTCCCGGGAGCGTAACTCAGCCAAGACAGGCACATCTGACCAGGACACTTCTTTGGCTGCAGCTGCTCCTCAGAGAAAATATATTCTTCCCAAACAACCCTGGATCATTTATTGCCTGGACGGCAGACCGGGAGATCTATGGGACAAAGCTGCTCACGGCTCCTCCAAGGCACTGGAGATATTCCCAAAAATCCAGGCCACACTCCAATGGAGAATCCACCCAACCAGGAGTTGTCCAAAACCTCCATTTGTTTCTCAACCATCAAACACGTCTGGGACGTGCAGGACTCACAGACAACCCCAGGGTAAGGCCAATAATCCAAACTGGTCCTGCTGGGCGGCTCTGTGGCCATGGAATAGTCTCTTTTTCTCCAATACCCAGTGAGGATTAATTGGCACAAACGTGGATGTGCATCCTCATCCTCACCACGCTCCCACCGTGTTTCGTGTTAGCGGAGAGATCAGACAGCCCAGAGTGAGAACTGCTATGGGAGATCTTCCTCTCACCTCCTCCCCGTGCTCCCTGGCTCACTCAGCCTCCTCCTGGAGCCAACTGCAGCCTTCCAACTCACTTATTGGTTTTCCAGGGTCCTGGCTGAGATGGGAGACAGCAGCTGCCCCCTGGAACCCCCTGACTGCTGCCAGCTTCAGTTGGGGAGGGGGGGGGAGAAAAAAGACAATTAAATCCCCCCCCATAATGCGAATACTTTATTATCAATGAGTGACTGGTATTAGCTTTTTGTCTGGGTATTAATAATATTTCAAAAAACCATACATCAAAATTAGGGCTTTCTCCTATTTTTGCTGTATAATTTTTCTTTGTTTTTTTTTTTGCTTTTTTTTAAAAAAATCTGTATTGAAAGAATTATATAAGCCAAAGTGCATTTTCTGGTTTTTGTCCATATACACATTGCACCATACATAAATAATTACATTGTAAAAATGACTCCATAATTACAAGTATAATATATATTTTCATATAATATATAAAACTTTATATTAAATCTAGGTAGATGATATTTGGGATAGTCTGTGTCTATTTTTTTTGTATTCTTTTTTTTTTTATTTTTTATTTTTTTTTTGTGTGTGTTTTCGTCAGAGGCTGACCGTTATCGGTTGTTGCTGAGTAAGATCTCCAGCCAACACGGACACGACGTGATGAACTGTCTGGAATAGCAGGGCCCCCAGCCCTTGGCGAAGCTGATCCGGACGCTGTTGGGGTCGTAGGGCCCGTCTGTGTAATCCAGCTCGGCCGTGTGCTGCAGCAGACACGACTTCTCGTAGTCAAACACCTTGATGGAGTAGCCCGGCATCACCTTGCGCACGATCAGAGTCCTACAGTTGGGGATGTCCAGTGTCGGCGAGTTGACGAAGATGGGATGCTCGCTGCGGTTGTAGGCCCACACCCCGTCCGGTTCCTTGCTCAGTAAAATCCCGTAGCCGATTTTACTTCGAGTCCTTCTCACAGTCTCGCTCCTGTTGTCCAGGTTGAGCTGTCCGAGGCAGAAGCCGTTTCCTTGAGGTAGGTCATAGAAGATACTGACAGACTGTTCGTACACTGTGTAGAGGCGGCCCACGCGTGTCCGGTGCTCCCAGTAGGCCACGTTGCACCAATGGCTCCTCTTCACGGCATCGGGCGACGTGCTGGCGTCTGCGGGGAGAGAGGGAGAGTCAGGAGTGCTGGGAGCATCTGGAAAACCGCAGGGATGGAGGGTGGGAAACAGCTCTTCCCACCCATCGGCTCTGCTCAGTGAGAACTGAACTCATGCTCAACCCAAGCCCCGTGTTAAATGTAAACTCCATGTTCAACCCAAAGATGGTGCTCAACCCAAAACTGGTGTCCAACACAAGTTTCATGCTCAGTCCAAAATCTGTGTTCAACCCAAAGATGGTGCTCAACCCAAAACTTGTGTTCAATGCAAATTTCATGCTCGGTCCAAAATCTGTGTTCAGCCCGAACTTGTATTTAACCCAGAGTTTGTGCTCAATCTGAAACTTGTGTTCAACACAAACTTCACACTCAACCCCAAATTTGTATTCAAGCCAAAATTTGTATTTAACCCAAAATTTGTGTTCAGCTCAGAAGTTCAACTCCAAACTTGTACTTAACTCAAAGTTCATGCTCAACCTAAAGCTTGTGATCAACACAAGCTCCGTTTTCAACCCAAAATTTGTGTTCAGCTCCAAACTTGTACTTGACCCAAAGTTCGTGCTCAACCTAAAACTTGTGTTCAACACAAACTCCATGTTCAACCCAAAATTTATGTTCAGCCCAAACTTGTGTTTAACCCAAAGTTCATGCTCAACCCAAAACCTGTGCTCAACCCAAAACTTGTGTTCAACACAAATTTCATGCTTAACCCAAAACTTGTGTTCAAGCCAAAACTTGTATTTAACCCAAAATTTGTGTTCAACTCAGAAGTTCAATTTAACCCAAAGTTTGTGCTCAATCCAGAGTCCACCTTCAACCCAAAGCTTGCGTTCAACCCAAACTCGTCCTCGATTCCACCAAAGGCACCAAGACAGGCAGCTCAAGCCCCGGCTGGAGCCCCCACAGGACGCCCACCAGCTCCCACGAGCTCAGCACGTCTTTCTCTCTCCAGTTCAATGTCCAGCCCTGTGTCCAGCAGCCGGACCCCCATGTCCTCAGGATATTTGCATTCCTCCCAGCGGAGCCGGCACAGACACTGCCCTGGTGTCTTGAGCCTCCCCGGGCTCCCCCAGCACTGCTGTGCTCCTGTATCCCATCTCTCCAAGCCCAACGTGTGCCGAGCTGACCCCAAGGATGTCCAGGACGTGAGTGACCCGCCGGGTGTCTCCGCTGTAACGTTCTCTGACAGCGACGCTGATGCTCCCACGGGGAACATGAAATCTGAGGAAGCGTTTCATGCCAAGGGGGAGTAGCTGCTGTGAACTATACATGTCCTTCTAAAAACCCATTGGAACTCTCTCCAGACAATGAGAAACGTCTCTTCTTTCTAGGAATTACATTCAGGGAAGACGGGAGGGACGCGGGCTGCCAGAAATCTGTTTAATCTATGATGCCTCCAGAATTTATGATGTCTCCAGGAGGAAGACAGGAAAAGAAGGAGCCCCAAAGAGGGCAAATTAACCACTTGCTGAACATCATTCCTGCTCCTACCACACAGGTTAACACAAAACCACCGTGGAATTTCCAGCAAGGAGCTCTGCTCCGAGGCAGCCCTGCTCCGTGGCCGGCATTAAGCTCCCTGACAATCCCTCACGCGCCCGCGGCCTGCTGACCCCGGTGCCTCCGTGCCATCATGTCCCATTAACTCGCCCGCGGGGTGATGCCATTATTTTGCTCCAGAGCCCCCATTGACACACCGGATTTCAGGCACAGCCCTCCAGCCCCGCTTCTTTTCAGGCTCAAATTACCCCGGAGGGGACTGGGCTCCCCTCCCCATTAACCAGCTTTGAATTAAGCGGCTTTGTTGGAGTTTAACTGGAGTCGTAACTACACAAATTTGCGGGGAGGGCCCTGGGGGAGGGGTGGCTGGGCAGGCAGCAGGATGCCCTGTGCTGTGGGCAATGCTGCCAGCCTGAACCAACCCCTTCACCCACCACAGGTCCCGACTTTGGGGACACCATCTCAGTCCATCCTCCCTCAGGGACACCTGCCACGGGACCAGGGTGCTCAGAGACCCATCCATCTTCCACATCCAGTTTCCACAGACATCTCTCCCCTGGGACACCCTACAGATGCTCCCTGTGCCTTCCCAAAGCTCTCCCAGAATGCTGAGCTTTGCTGTTGTCCAACTCAAGTGATCTGGGGGCTACAGAGCAGCTCAGGGCCTTTCATGTGCCGGGGCCGGAGGCTGGTAGCAATTACTGAGCTCTGCATCTGTTTAACCTCCCAACCTCCTCAAAGCCCTCCATGCCCATTAGCTCAGTTGGTTTTGTTATTACATTTTTGAGAAACTACTGCTCAGCCCCTGCATTTCCCTTACAGACTGAGGATGGGACAAGCTCAAACCTCCAGTGTCCCCAGCAGCTCGATTAATCAGGGGAACAGGCAGCAATAAACATTTAAACAGGAGTTTCCCATGGTTTATGGCAAATTTATACACAAAGGGGAAAGCAAAGCTGGAGGAAAACAGTGCCTATCCTACAAGAATATCATGCTGGAGGTGCCACCAGGCCTGGTGCCATCTCTGCTTTACAGGAACTGGGAAATATCTGGGCAAAATCAGCCATGAAAGCAGGGGAAGGGTTTTTTACACGCATCTGATACAGCTTTATTAAAAGCACTTCTGTGCAGCTTATGGTAGGAACTTCACTCCATCCACCCATCTACCCCTCCACCCATCCATCCATCCATCCATCCATCCATCCATCCATCCATCCATCCATCCATCCATCCATCCATCCATCCATCCATCCATCCATCCATCCCTCCCCTGCCAACGTGCTCCTCATCTCTGTCATCCCACAGCTCCCGCCTGGAACTGCCAGCTCACAGCGCTCCTGGAGATGTCCTGTGCTCCTTCCTACAGGCGAGTTTCAGTTAACTGCACCTCAAGAAATGAGAAGTTTCCTCTCTTTTTCTGGCTAGGGGAGAGGAAAATCTGTAAAATCCAAAGAAAGCAAGCTGCCCGTGGCCCACAGGGAAATAAAGCCCTGAGAGGGGACAGCTGCAGGCTCCCCTGAGCAGCCCCTGCCCGCAGGGAGCTGTCGCAGGGTCCCTCTCCCAGAGCTCCCCGAGCTGCCGTGGGTTCCTCTTCCTCCTTTTATCTCCCAGCGCACTCAACCAAATCCTGCAAAGATGAACTCATCCCGCAGCCCTGACATAAAACAAGCACTTCAGCAAGCCCCCAAATCAGGGGGGCCTGTGCTGTGTCTCATCCCCTGCCAAGCATTAGTTTCGCCTCCAGCCATTAGCCACTACCACTCTGCAGAGAGCAGGGGCGGCCGCCACAACACCACCTCCTCCTCTGCCTTTTAAATAAATATTCCACTTTTCCCTCCTCCTTTTTTTTTTTTTTTCCACGCTGCCCTTTATGCACAGACAAGAAAATCCACTTTTTGTTCAGTTTCTTCCCCCTCCCACTTCTGCTGGAACAGAGGCGGGCTTGTTAGCGTTCTTTTTGAAGAAAGGAAAATATTTGAGTCCCGCAGTGGTACAGGACGGGTTTTTAACAACTATCATTGTAGGCAGCTACAACTTGCAGCAGCTCCAGTGGGGCTGGCGTCAGGGCTATCTCCTCCATCAAAGCCACCTTCATCCAGCAGATGGAGGGGCTGAAACTCTGCCTCGTGTTTACTCCTTCCTCCGCGCCGCCGCTTCCTCCGCGGCGGCGATGCCTCGCAGCACATCCCAAAGTAAATTCAAACAATTCGAGATAAAGGAACAAGATAGGAGAATCAAACCCAGAATTCAAAGGGATGGCTCAGGCAAAAGGAGGCTGGGTCTGGGAATAAATGCAGAGAGCAAACACTGTAAATCCTCCTGGCGTTAGCAGCACTGCTGCTGTCACTCCCTGCACAGTGTGGAGGTAAAGAAAATAACTTGAGGTTTGAAACTATTTGTGATTTGACAGTGCTTTATGCCAGTAAAGTTCAAAGCAGTGCTTTAAAAGAGAAAAGAAAGATGCTTTTTTCCAAAACAAAACACTGCACAGTCCCACTGCTTGATGTTGCACTTGAAAGCAGGATGGAAAACACGGGCAGATCATGAAACACATGAAATAAACGGCTCTGATTCACTCTTTGGCTTTTCCAAAGCCACCAAATCTCCTCTCAGCAGGTCAAACGGACCCCTTGATAGATGGCTGCAAGGAAGACCTGCTCAAAACACATCCAAGAGGTGCCCACAGGAAAGACTGTGCACATAAAAAATGAATCATTGCACTCTCCAGATGTGACGGGGACTTGAATGCACATCTGGGCACCTGGAAATGAAGCAGGATATTCAAAAGTCCCCCCACTCCCCATTTCCATGTCCCTCCCCCCCGTACTCCTGTGTCACAGGGCAGCCCCACCCTCCACTGGCCGCAGAGCTCAGTTACATCCTCTCTCCGCATCTTTCCGTTCAGTGTGATTCCCCTTTTGGACTATCAGCGCCATGATCAGTCTTCTCCCTCCCCTCTGCCACAGCACAGATCTGTATTTACACTGCCCAACACACAGGAGCAGGGAAGCAGGAAGGTCACAGCCACACACAGGTCACTGTGAACAAGGTCCAGATAAAAAGCCCAGCACAAAGAACGCACACATTTCCCCAAAATCTATTAACAATTCACTGGGGAGCCGTTGGTTAAAATAATCCCCCATTAATACCCTTGGAAACAAGCTCTGGGGTAAGGAAGGGGTTAAAACTTTCCACAGCAGAAATGGAATTTTTATGGCCTTGCAAAAAAAAAAAAAAAAAGAAATTAATTGTCAATCTGCCCCAGCAAAGCTCACAACCATTTTCTTTAAGCCAATATACTTAAAATACCTCTGCCTTACAAGTTTCAGCTGGAATGCATCACTGTGCCCCCTGAGAGCCCCCCCTGGCAGGGCACCGACCCCGGCACGGCCCCGTTGGGTGGGGAGAGGCTGAGAGCTGTCCCCAGCACGGGGGGCCCCTCTGGGGACGCAAAGCAGCCCCTTCTGGCTGCCCATCCTCACCGGGAGCCCTGGCGGGACGCTGAGGGCACCTTGTGGGGTTGGTGAGCCCCATCTTGGTCCCACACCATGGGAGCGCCCCAGTGCTGGCCCCACGGTGTGGGTTTAGGGCAACATCCCCATCCCAGCAGGGAATGGGCACCGGAGGCTGGGCAGGAGCTTCTCCCCGTGGGAATCCTGATGAGGACAGAACAGCTCAGGCCCCTTCTCTAATTCCTCCTTGGTTCCTCCAGGGAAACAGGAAGCTGCTGTTACGGCAGGACAAGGGGCTCCTGTGAGGAGAAGGCAACCAGCAGGGTGGGCAGCCCTGGTTTTCCTCCTGGATGTTCTCCTTAAAGCCCAGGATCAACAGAGGATCCTTCAATGTCCCACAATTCTTTCACCAAGAAAAGCTTCTCCCGGGTTCACTGAAAAGCTGTCACCAGCTGCCCAGCCGATGGCCAAGGTCGGCCACAGGGACAGCCAGCTGGACATGCCCGTCCTGCAGAGCATCCAACTCTCTCCCACATTTCTGGTTTACTCCACTGAGATGGAAGGACTCAGCCCAGCTCCTGTCTCAATTATAAAACAAGCACGTGATTTTATATCGTCATCAATCTGGGATCACTGCTGTCACTGCGGGGTCCCAGCTCCTCCACCCTCACATTCCTTGTGTTGGATGTGGCTGCTGTGCAGCCATGGACACCAGTTCAGCTCCCTCATCCCACAAAAAACCATGGAAAGACACTGAGAAGAGCCCTCCCTGCCTCCATACCCACCATCCTCCTCCTCCAGCCTCTCCCTCGGAGCAGAGCTCTGCTGCTCCCCAGCCTCCTCCGCCAGCAGATTTAATTCGTTAACCCAGGAGATGATTAACTCAGACGAACACTTGCGCTGGGTGAATTAATTAAATTAGTTCAAAAAAAGGGTCTGACGAGCACCAGAGCCGGTGCAAGAGGTGTGTGGAGAGGCCTGGGGGGAGAGGGGGACATTTCCATGGCAGCCCCAAGAAACAAAAGCAACACAGGACAAGGAGCCAATGCCAAGAACGAGGATGAAAACAATTTTCTCGGCATAAAAGAAACCACTCTGCAAAATCATCAGCTCATGCTAATTTTTTTTTATATCCTTCAAAGCAAAACACATGCCATGTTTAGTTCTGCCCGGAAATTTGGAAGTCATCATCAGTTAGCTTATTTTCGAGCTAAACTCAAGGAGTTTGCTTCCAATGGACCTTCCCTGGCCATTAAATCCACAGTCCAGAACACGTGTTTAAGGTATTTTAAAACTCCTTTTTTTTCCCCCAGCTCCCCTGTTTTAGAAAGGACTTTTCAGCCAAGGGTGAAAACTGGGAAAACCCAACTGACATTTTCATGCCTTCCTTCTAAACACCAAAGTTTTCAGAGATTTAGTGATGTTTTAAAAACGTTTTTTTGAGTCCAACAGTCTCCATGAACCTCAGCTCGTCTGGCTCAGAGCTTTCCCAGGCACATCCATGGCTTTTGCAGCTCCTGGGCCGTGCAGGTACCTGCGTTCCACCTGGCACGTCCGAGGGAACACAACAATGTAAATACGGCTTCAAAAGGAGCCCCAAACGTCACCGCCCACGCTGGCTGCCACTTCTGAAAGCACCAGACCTGTCATCAACCACAACCTGGCTGGGACTCCTTCCCTCTTGGAAACCAGCCCTGGATAAACCCAAAACCGGCAAAATCCCGTGGTCGTGCTTGGCATCTCCAAGAGCACCCACCCTTGCGCCCCAACCAGCTGCAAGAACGGGGAGAGAAACGAGCTGGTGAAAACCACAGGGGATGAGGTGGGGAAACGTCCACAATAATTGATTTTCTGTAAAATCCAGAGGTTTGATGAAAATCTTCGAGCGCTGTCTGGTTGGGATTGGCTTTTCCCTCTGCCTGCTCCAGCCAGCTGGGCAAGGCACCAGCTCCACTCACAGGGGAGAAGGTTCATTCCCAAGTGCCCTCTGCAGCAAAGTGAGGGAAGCTGGGACAAAATTAGGGGTGGAAACCCCTTTTTTTCCATTTTTAGGCTGAGAGCTTGCACATTTTCAGCTCCTCCGCCCAACCATGTGTGCAATCCCGCTTTTGTTCCTCCAGAGCCTGAAAAACACTGAGAATCTGGGAGAAATCACCCCATAAATCACTGGATGGCAGAATTCCCTTCCAGCCGCGAGGTCCAAGGCTCCCTTCCCTGCGCCGCTCCCGCCTGGCCCCGCTCCCGCTGTTCCTCAATCCGGGGGCTGCAATCCCGGCCACGCCAACCACATCCCATCGGGATGGGCGCAGCCTGGGATGGCCAAGTGGGACCTTCTGGGCTCTCATCCACCTTTGGAAGCCATCCTGGCTTGGCAGAGCAGCTCTGGGCGCTGTCAGAAATCCCTCAGGGAGCGGGATAATCCGCCCAGCGGCCGGAGCTGCGGCGCGGCGGAGCATCCCGCGGCGGGGCCGAGGCGCTGGGAAATGGGATAAATATAAATAATCATAGTTTTCGCTCCCAGAGAAGTTTCGGCTGAGCGCTTCAAAGCCTTTTAAAAGCAGAAACTAATTAGTAGGTCCCTCAGAAGAGAAACAGGAATAACACCCCTTCCCGCCTCCATCGCGCTGCTCGGGAAGAGCATGTTGGGCGCTGGAGCTGAGCCTGGGAATCTCCTCCGCGGAGGGGGACGGGCCTGAGGCACGAGGCTCCGGCTGCAGCAAACCAAAGCCCTGCTGGTTCACACCAGCGCTGATCCTGGAATCATTCATGTCGGGAAACACCTCCAGGGAAGGGGTGGAGGGGGCACTGAGGTGGTGGAGCTGTTTTTGAAGGCCGAATTGGTGAGGACGCCATGAGGAGGCTGCGGAGATGCTGCTTGAGCGTCCTCATTTTCCACACTTCTTAAGGACATCGGAGTGTCCCCAGCAGCAGCAGGAGCACTGATCCAGCACTGGATGCCTCTTTTGATCAAGTTGTTGGATAATCCGAGGGCACTGAGCTCCTCCAAACCAGGAAGCCTGTCCTGCAAAGGCCAGCCAGCCCCTCACCGCCTTGCACAGCCCAACCCCAAATTACAGCTCAGCTCCCTCCAGGAACAACCCACATTTGCCATTTCCAGAGGGGAATGCTCAGCTTTGCCTACATGAAGCCTCCTTCAGATGTCCCAGCTGACTGCCAAAAATCCACTTCCTAAAACACCCGGAAAGATGGGAACTTTGGACTTTGGAGCTCGCACAGGACACAGAACCCCGAGCAGGCTGTGACTGCAGCAGCTTTTGCAGTTTCCTAAGCAGAAATGAGAACAGCTGCCTCCCTGGGAGGAAAACCAAAGCAACAGCAAACAAAACACCTCCATCAGATGGATCCTGAGCGCCTGCACCGTGCTCCAGCCTCAACCGTTCCCTTTGGAGTGAGAGCCTCTCCCTGCTCTCACACCTCCATGGGATTTACTCCTGAGGAGCTGCTGGCTCACAGAGCTGACCTGAGGAGCAGCAAATGGGCTGGAAAAACCCAAGGCCGCCCTGATTTCTCAGCAGCCACAGCGGCACCTTCGAGGGCAGAGCGAGAGTCTGTTGGCTCCATGCCAACACCACTGCGAATATCAAGGACTGAGAAAGCTTCAGGAAACCATCCCTGGCCTCAGAACAACCCGTGACAGGGCAGGCTCCCTCAGGGGCCACAAGCAGCAGCCCAACAGGTATTTCTCTCCATATAATCAGGGAGTGAGCTGCTTTGCTCCTGCTTGGCTGCCTGGGTGTGGAGTCCGGTGCCGGGCAGACACGAGACCTCAGCTTGGGAACCCTGGCCTTCAACCCAAACCGTGCCAGAGGGTTCATCCCAGACCCCAGAGCAAGCTGTGGGTCCTCTATTCCAACCCATCCCCTCTCTCTAAAAGGGCTCCAGCCGAAGCCTCCTCTCATCTGATAATTCTCCCCCGCAACCCCAAAAAAAGGCACTTTTTTTCCAGCACAGTATCAGTGCCCTCACATATATGGGAAGCAGACGGGGGCTGCCAGTGGAATGGAAATTCAGGCTTTGTTCTCCCTGGCCAGAGCCCAAGATCCTGCTCCTGATAAAGCTCTCCCGAGCCTCTCTGTCTGCGCAGGCACCTCGAGATGGAGCCACGGCTCCGGGGCTGCCACCGCGTGTCACGACGCCCACGGCTCCTGCAAGTCCTCGCTCGTGGCGGATTTGCCGGAGTTTTACAGGGAATTAAAGGATTTTGGGTGCCAGCGTGGCCTTCGCAAGGAAACAAATCCCTCTGGTGCGCCAGTCAACCTGGTCATGCTGAAAGGCTAAACTTGCACGGGGAGGCTTTGGGGCTCCTGTCTGGTGCAGAGGGATTAAAAGTGCTGGGATGGGGTTGGGGTGAGCAGCCCTGGGAAGAGCCCGGCACAGGAATCCCACCAGGAAGAGGTGGAAGGGAGCACAGGGATGGCTCCTGCCCTCCTGCTCGCACACAACGTGCCCAGGGCTGTGTGCACCCACACACGCCAGATTTTCCGATAGCTGCTCCGTGTATTGATGTGTAAACATCGGCTGGGGCTGTTCCAGCCCTCGCTCCGAGCAGGCAGCTCGCCCCACTCACAACTGCTCGTGGCCAGCATCCACGGGCTCCTACTCCCACTTCAAGCAAAGAGTAAACAATGACCTCAGCAATTTGGGATTTAAGTCCCAGAGCTGGTCCCTCACATCCACGGTGCAAGCAGTGAGGATGCCGTGCTGGCATCTCCAGCAAAGCAGGAGGATCTGCACCACTGGGAACACCATGGAAAACTGCCCTTGTGCCATTTATGTGCCATGGAGGGGCCTTTCTTCTGGAAAACCCAAGAATCAGCAATTCAGAGAAGTGGGTGCACAGAGGATCCACTTCTGCTAACCTAGGGTAAGATCATCCCTGAAGATCAAACATATTTTTTCTCGGAATTACAGAATTGTTAAAGCTGCACCTCTAAAACTATTGACTCCAACTGCCACATTTTTATACTCCCTAGAATGGTGCTGTAAAATCTATTAAACTGCAGATAAACAGCCAGAAAATTTGTGTGAAGCAGGGGTGGGGGATGAAAATCAATGTATCTGCATGCAACCCACAGCACTGAAGAGCATCACTGCAGCCCAGAGAGGCAGCGACGTGTGGCCTCTCGAAGTCCCATCTCCCGGATGACCAAACTCCTCACGCTGGACTTGCCCACGGAGACTGGAGGTGACTCACACTAATTACCCTCCCCAGCCAAGAAGGGCTTGTTTTCATTTCTACAAACCACAGTTTCTTTTAAAAAAAGAGGGGGGAAAATTGGAAAATGCCAAAATACACAGAGAACTCCATGGAATACATCCTGTCCTGCTGCACTAATGTGAATCCCAGACAACTCCAGCTTTGCCACCCCCTGCCATGGCAGGGACACCTTCCACTGTCCCAGGCTGCTCCAAGCCCCAGTGGCCAACCTGGTCTTGGACACTGACAGGGATCCAGGGGTAGCCCCAGCTGCTCTGGGCACCCTGTGCCAGGGCCTCCCCACCCTCCCAGGGAACAATTCCTTCCCAATATCCCATCCATCCCTCCCCTCAGGCCATGGGAAGCCATTCCCTGTGTCCTGTCCCTCCATGCTATGATACAGCACGGACACAGCCCGTGCAATTGTTTGGATTAAAAACTCTCCTGCACCTTTCTAGAACAAGCTCTCATCTCTCTCGGAGTTGAACCTTCAAGCTAAAATTCACCTTTTCAGGACTGGTCTGTGCAGGGTTTGTGGCTTCTCCATGAGCTGTTCTGGGGCTGAAAGCGAAGGCTGAACTCAGAAACTGCCAATGCAGCACCAAATAAACGACCTTCCCATGGAGAGGAAATCGGGAAGGAGGGGACGGGGAGCAGGTCGGGCTCTTTGTACATCAAGGCCAGGGAGATTAAGGGAGCACGTGAAGGCATCGTTAGGGATAATGAGTTCAACACTGCACTCCCTCCACTCAGCGCTGCAGGAGAAATATCAGATCCTTCCCCTCCCTCCAGGGAAATCCATTAAAAAAACTAAATTAGGGAATATTGGGGGGAACACCAGGAATTATACATTAAAAAGGCAGCTTGTCACCAGCCTAAACCAGACCCATTTCTCTTCCTCATTCCATATATATCACACACATAAAGAATCCACATGGATGCAGAGAACCCCGCCTGCACAACTGGGTGTAAAACCAGGGTCAGATACTTTCCCAGAAACACATTCACAAAGCTCCAAAGAGCAACACAAGTTCCCACTTTGGACAATTTTTGCCCATTACTGCAGCATTTCACACTCTTTCTGATAGGGCTGTGGATGATGTGGAAGCCTCATCGTGCAACCCCACTCTTACATGGTACAAACAAATACTGGTGTTACAAACTCTGTCAAGTTCTGCATTAGAATCTTTAAATTATTAAAAATAGGAAAGAAACTGCACAGTTCACATATTTTATAAAGCTGGGTTAAATCAACATCTGCAAAAAATATCCCTGTTAAACGAAATAGCAGGATTTCATTAAGTAAATTGCAAGTTGGCAAAAATTCTGAAAGAAAGGGAAAAAGCCACAGCCAGCCCTGTAATTTAAACCTTATTTTAACTGTGACAGCATGGCTGTGAGAGGCTGCATTTCCAAAGGAAAAAATAAAATCAAGTTTAAAAAAAGTACCTGTTCCCCCCGTACCTCACCTCAGTGTCTGCAGTTGTTACTCAAAACGAGTTTTTCCACAGGGAGATGGAAGAGGGAGCAGGACACGCTCCCACCTCTGCATCCTCTGTGTCAGAGCTACCAACCCTGAAAAATCCAGGATTTTCCACCACAGGAGCACCTGGACTGCTGGTGGTGGGTGATGGGTGAGGGTGTCTGTGAAGCCCTCAGAGCCAAGAGGGCTCAGGTAGTCCCCAGTGAGGCTGCAGCCTCCATTCCATCCCTTTCCCTAGAAAATCCGGGATGAGACAGCTGTGGAGCTGAGAACCAGCTCAGTCTGGGTGACACTTCATCACTTTGCGTGTTTCAAACACATCCCGCTCCCCTGCACGAGCCCAGGGGCCAAGCAGGGCCCAGAGCTTGGGGCTGGGCTGGTGGCACCCACCCCATCCCACCTGTGGGTGCCACGGGGACGTTGGGTGGCAGGAATTGGACTCCTCACTTGTGTATCCCCAAGAAGTCCCTGAAGGCACAGGATGTGCAGAGCTCACCCGGGGAGCTCCTCTGGGAACGCAGATTTAGGGTGGCCGTGGCCCCGTGTGCCCGAATGGAGGGTGCAGCAGCACCCCCAGCCCCAGAGCTCAGGGGCCAAGCTCAGCCCTGGGGCAGGCAGGAGTTCCCAGCCGCTCTTCCCATCCTTTCCCGAGCGCCTTTCCTGCCCGGGGTGACTCAGGCAGGCTGGGCTGGGCCACGTGGGGAAGCCGAGCTCTTCCCACAGCCCCGGCCAAGGGCCCTGCAGGAGCCATCCCTGCGGGAGCAGGGACCGGCACAGGGACAGGACACCCTGAGGGCACCTCCTCCAGGGCGACACCCAGCACTCAGGGTCCAAACTCGAGCTCTGACTACAAGAACTCCAATTTCCCACCCCAAAGCTCTGCGTGTCGCAGGGAAATCACCTGGAAGCAGCGCTCTGGGGGCAGTGAAACCCCCCCCGTCTGGCACATACGGGATCTGTTTGCTCGGAGAAGAATTGCAAAACCTCAAAACAAAACGTGAAAAGAGCAGTTCTGATCTGCAAACTTGGAGCTGAAGAGGAGCCCTCTCACAAAAAGGCCAATTATTTGCTTACAAGGTTTTGGCTTCGCTGTTTTTCCTGGCACTTACGCCACCGGAGTTATTTTGAAGGGCTGTTTGCTTCAGGAGGAGCCGAGCAAACAGCAATCCCATTTCCTTTCGGATCTAAACATCCGTTTGCCGTGCGAGCAGGAGGAAAAAACCCAGCCCCGAGTGCCTCAGGGAGAGCAAGGAAAGGGGAGGTGGGTGCTGGTGGGGAGGGGAGCACAGCACCCAGCCCTGCCATCCAAGGGGGTCTCTGTTCCCTGCTGGCCTGGAATGGGAGGGAATGGCCATCCAAGGGGCCTGCGATGCTGTCCTCGAAGCAGAACAAGCAAAGGATCAATGGCTGGAGCCTCCCACCTTCCTCAACACATCCATGGGGACTGTGATCTTCACAGGTCCCTTCCAGCTCAAATCAGTCTAGGAATCCGCTCTTACAGTGGGATGGAGCGGTTCCTGAGGGGGGATTTCCAGGCAGTTTCACAGCCTGGTGCTGGATGGAGCAAGAAATAAAAGCTGCACAGGGCCCTCGCAGCTCCCTGGAGATGCAGCATCGCCGGAGCCTTGAAAAAGGAAATTTGGGAGCAGAAGAAAGGTGGCTGTCCCTGGGAGAAGTGCAGGGCGAGGAAGGATGTGGAGCTGCTGGAGCCAGTCCAGAGGAGGCCACGGAGCTGCTCCAGGGCTGGAGCCCCTCTGGAGCCAGGCTGGGAGAGCTGGGAATGTTCACCTGGAGAAGGGAAGGATCCAGGGAGAGCTCAGAGCGCCTGGCAGGGCCTAAAGGGGCTCCAGGAGAGCTGGAGAGGGACTGGGGACAGGGGATGGAGGGACAGGACACAGGGAATGGCTTCCCACTGCCAGAGGGCAGGGATGGATGGCAGATTGGGAAGGAATCCTCCCAGCTACGCTTTCCACCCTTCAGTGAGCAAAGGGCCAGCTCACCGTCATGTTCCTAAATTTCCTGGCTTTTGAGGATACAAGCCAGGTCATTAACATTATTTATAGGTTCCTGTGTATGAGTTTCCATTTGTTTGCCTGCTTAAAACCAGTTAGGTGGAAAAAAAAGCAATTCCTGGAGGTCAGACAGTTAAAAACCCCTCGTGTCCATGGTCTGATGGACCCAAAGGATCAGCAGCCCCTTTAGAGGCATAACTGTTTCCTTAAATGCTTATTGTGTAAATATTTAAGCTACTTTATAAAACTTTTACAATGTACTTAGGAAGCATAAATCTCCCCAGCAGAGCACGGCAGGCCCTGGCCGGCGCACGCTCAGGCGGCTTTGGGAACACAAACAGGGACATTTCCAATGCTAATGCTGCACCCAAGGGGCCCTGAGGTCACAATCTCAGGAAAATCATTACGGAGCCGATCCCCTCGGCTCACCCCAAAAGGGAGCGTGGTTACGTGCAATGAGTCATTGCTGCGGGGTGACTTCAGCGTCGCCGCTTTCCCAAACAATCCCGGCCTTGGTGGTGGGTGGGTGGGTGGTGTGCACGGACTCCTGAGGGTTTGCTCTTCAAAGTGCGGCTCTTACATGCAAAGAATTATGTAATGCGAGAACAATCCACTAACGCTCGTCCATTTTAAGAATGAAATGACTTTTTTTTTTTTTTCAGTGCCTGTGGTAGGTTTGAAGCCAAACCCACTCCTGCATCCCTCACCAGTCCGGATTATGACCAAATCAGTGCCACCACCCACCCCAGCCCCTCTGGTGGTGCTTTTTGGGGAGATGAACTTCCCAGAGCAGAGTATTCCCTTGCATTAGGAACAAACCCCCATGCGCTGACTGACGCATCTGTATCCAGGCTGGTTTCCATATGGAAAGCCGTGCAGCTTTATGGGATTTGCTTGGACACAGCATTTCCCAGCTCCAAGTCTTCAAATAAATGAGACCTTATTTAACACAGGAAATAACATGTTTAGGAGTTTTTCCCCAAAACAGCTTTTTTACGGTAATTTAGGTGTGTTTGAGGCAACAACAACAAACGGAATCAGGGAACTGGAAGTTTATTCCCTCTGCAAAGCACAGCTTGCTGTTGTATATGATGAAGTACATAGAAAGTCTGGCAAAAACTTGGATGGGAGTTCAAACACTGATGTTTTAAAGATGAAAGCGTGTTCTTCGATTAAATGTTTAAATAAAGTTTTCTGGTACTAAATCATTTAAACATTTTCACATTCCTCACATTTCTAGACGTGCCGTTGGCTTTTATTTATTGTCGTAAGCCAGTGCCCTCAGCAAGCCACCAGGGCCACCTGAGGCAACCTGTTTGCAAAAGGGAAAGTTCTTGAAGGATGGTTAAAAATCAGTAAGAACAGGGGAGCCTGAGTCTTATTCTCCACTCCCCATTCGTTCTCCAACCCCCATCATATTTTCCTCTTTTTCTTACAAATAAATCCTCCCATGCTGCCCATGGGCACAGCCAGGTTCTGCTCCAAATATTGACCAGAAATTCAAAGTAACTCCACTGACTTCACCGTGGTTGTATTTAGACAGCTGAAACTCAGGGCAGAAATCGGCCTGGGCGTTCAAACTGTCTTTTTGAGCAGCTCTTGGGCTGTTCCAGGGTGCTGTCACTGATGAAGTCAGCCTTTCTCACGGGGACACAGAGCATGGCTCTGCCGCCAGTGCCTCAAACGGCTCCAAGAAGAGGAAAACCTGAAGTCCTTGAGCTTTTTGAGAAGGTGCAACTCATTGCAAGCAGCGAGCCCAATGCCCCAGCCCAGCAATGCAAGGCAGCTCTGACCCGGCCTCTCCCAGCCCCGCCACAAAGCTTCGAGGAACTCCAGAGAGATCCAGGATAAATGGGGATAAACCTGCCATGAGTCAATTAAGAGTGGAAATGCTGGCAAGGTTTTTATTGCAGGACAACGCAGCGGTAGCAGAGGAACGAAAAGCTGAATTTCTCTTAAGACAGAGCTCGATAAACAAAATGAGGTTTGCAGAGCCAGAAGATAACTGGGCTCAGTCACCCAGCGCGCCGTTACCGACCTTGATGCTCTTATTTCCTTGTAAATCCATCATTAAGGAATAAAAACAACAGCCCAGGCTCAAGGGGACACTCATGAATCCCGAGCCCGAGCTCCGGGTACCCTGATGGGTCCATCCCTGCTGCTCTCCACTGAACCTCTCCCCAGGAGCTCCCAGGGCTGTTTGGTTAACATGGCCCAGGATAAAACTCCCTATTTATTTTGGCACCATTCACTTCGAAGGCCCTAAAACCCAAATAAAGTCCATTCCCCTCTGTGTGTATCTCCAGCTATTGACACTGCTCATGACCAATTTGCAAATCCAAACAAACGCGTGTTGTGTAATGGGGCTGGAAAAACAATCAGGAAGGGGCCGGGGATGCGCTCGAGGTTCCCGCGGGGAGGGCTGGAAGGGGCGGCAGCCCAGGCAAAGATTACAAGAAATTCATCTTTTACTCTGGTAACAACAGGGGCTATTTTCTGCCCGTGACATCACGCTCCCAACCCGCCAGGAATGGCGGAGATGGTGCTGGTGGAAGTCGCAGAGGACTTTGCTGGTTGTTCCAGTGGCCAACATCCTACAATTCCCTCTTTTAATTTTTCTTTTTTTCACGTGTCTTGCAACCACCCAAATCCTCTCCGCTGGCTCAGCTGATCCAAGGATAAATCACAGCATCCCAAGTCCATGTGAACAATCCCAGACCTTTCCACCTGCACTCCCCAGCAGGGAATGATGCAAACTTTGCCATATTTTAACCCCGCTCCTTAGGGAGACGATGAATTGTGCCCTGCAAGAGGCTCTTTCTCCTGTTGGCTGTAGCCCAGTGCCTAAAAACCCATCTCAGACACGGACATCTGTATTAATGTAAGAATAAGTGCAGGAATTGCTACTCAAACACCATCAAAATGGTCCAAAAAATGACTGGCTCTTTAATCACATGCAAAAGCAATGTCTCACTAAGGGAATTCAAATATTAGGGGTAATGTGTCATCTCCTGGATGACTCTGCATAGGAAATGGAGCTGGAAATGGATTGGGAGAGTAAATACGTTTGTGTCTTCTACCTGCAGACTCGGCATTGAGGTGTAAGTGGTGGCATTAAGCCAGACGTACGTGAGTGAAGGATGTCAGGGGCTGCAAAAGCACAACGGTGTGCTGTGCACAACAGGGTGAGGTTACAGCCCTTCTTCATGTGCCCGTGATTCCAGGATCAACGGTGAGAACTAAGAGCTGCCACAAACTTCTCCTGCAGCTTGAAGGATCCTGTGATGGCCAAGCCAGAGCCCCATCCCAGCCACCACAGGGGCTCTGCCCAGCAGGAAAAGGGTTTCCTTTCAATGCAATGGAGAAGGCAGAGCAGCGACTCTATTTTAGCCCTGTTGCTATGAAATGTCTACAAAAATAAGTCCTGCCTGTGCCCTCCCTTAGGCACATCCCTGTCCCGCTCCTCCTCGCTGCCCTGTCCCAGCCAGAGCCCGGCCTTGGCCAAACTCACCTGGTTTCAGGTTTCCTGACAAACCCCGAAACATAAATACATCCCTAATTCTGCTGGGGAAGCTGAGCCAAGTTTCTGGCAAGGCTGTGCTTGGGATTGAAACAAGGGGGTGGGGGGGAAAAACCACAGCGGTTTTGACCCAAAACCAAAACTCCCCCCCAAACTTGGCAGTTCCCACTGATTTTTATTTTGACTCAAAACTCAGGACTCCAACACCCTGCTTAAGGAAGTGGGATTTTCAGAGCCCTGCAGGACACCCAGCTCCCTGCCTGACACTGGATATCTTGATGGAAGTGTGCTGCAGCTCTCCAGTGCAATGACGAGGAAATCCCAGCTTTCGATGCAGCAGAAATCCCAAAACATGGGAGGTTGTTCCTAAGCTGTCCCTGCAAATCCCATCCGTGCCCAGAGCCCAGCACTCGGAGGCTGCACACAAATATAGCTGCAGGCATCTTTCCGAGGGCTGCAAAGGCAAGTTTAAAAGCAGGATGTTTGGCTGAGCTGCTCTTCCCTCAAATAAACACCCACGACCTCACTCAAACAGAGAGGCACCGCTCTGGGAGCACTTGAGTCGCTGCATTTCCAAATCACCAGCCTTGATTCCACCCCCGGCTGTGGGAGTGCCACCGGGCTGGGTGGTACCTCGGGAAGGGAGCGATGGCCACAGCTCTCCAAGGGCCACGCTGGAATTCTGGCACATGGAGGGAAGCGTTTTCTCATCCCCTCCTTTCTCACAGACCTGCTGGGTTGAGTTAGTCAGAAAAACCCTGTTTCAGAAGCTCTGAAATGCTGAAGTGGTGAGAATTTCTTTCTGCATCACAGTCTGCCGCATCACAGCACAGGGAATTAATCCAAGGAACCCGAGGGTGAGACTCCAGTCTGGGAGTGATTCTGCATTCAGCACTCACTGCTGCCTTTGCAGTCTGGAGACCACCAAACCTCCAGTGTGTACACCTGCACCACTGCCAGCAGGAGCCACAGGCTCATCCCTGTGCCATCACTTCATCCGGGATAAAGACACAGCGCTTTGGAAAAACATTGCTGCTCCTGCTCGTTATACACCCTGCACACTGTTCCAGCTGATTCCTGTGACACAAGCATTAACCACAACTTCAAAGGAGAAATAAGGAATGAAAGCTCCAAGATAAGCCTGTGCTGTGTCCCTCACCCAGGCACTGGAGAAATGCTCCTTCCCTCTGCTGACAAACCAACCTGTGCTCACCCTCACCACCATCCCTGAGCACTGAGGGAAGGATGTGAAGAGGAGTTCTGTACTTGCCGCAGCAGGCAGATGTGAGTTTTTAATGCCTGAACCGATTTCACTCCCTTGCCTGCCTCGGAAGCATCTCCTGAATGCCTAAAACCTTCCTGGGTGTTTGAACAGGGTGGAAAACGTGATTCCAAATCCCAGTGGATGCTTCCTGTGCTCAACATGCGCCAAACGCTCAGCCCCAGGGATCTGCACCGAGGCAGCCTGAGCCCCAGAAGAGCTCGAGAAACAAATAAAGCCGTGTCTTAACAATCTCTGATCCAATCAAGGCTGGAGGTGCTGGAGGTGGCTGGGCCGTGGCAGGGAGCTGGGGAGCCGCGTGGCACATCCCACATCCCGCTCCTCCCTGTGCCCCACCCCGTGCCACACCGGCGATGCTCTGATGTGGGATGGCTCCAAAGCCGGCTCCAAATTCCAGGAGTACAAACCCCGTGTCTTCAGAGAGGACAGAGCCAGGAGGAAAAGCGTTCTGGAGGCTGGGGCAGAGCCAGGCAGCCACGACCCGCGGGGCTGAGCCCACACGGTGCCAACTTCGCCCTCGCCCGGCCCCGCTCTGAGGGGAAACGGCTTTGGAAGGCAGCTGGTTCTCATTGAGAGCCTCTGCAGCCAGCATGGGGGGGAGAGAGCCTGCAGGGAAGGGCAGAGGGAGGAGGAGGGATGAGAGGATCGGGATTAAAATAATATTGTGTCGAAATCTCAATGAGAGGGAGAAAAGGGGGAAGAGGAGAGCAACGAGCGCTTTCTGCAAGGCAGCAGCGGCGATCCAGCCCGAGGCTGATCTGGGATTATCTGCTGGCTCCCAGCAATGTTCTGGTGCTGCTTGGTTTGTCCTCAATTAAACCTGGATTGATCCTATTGCATACACCCAGCCAGGGCAGCTCCTTCCCTCCGGCACCCCGGGCAGCCCAAAGGCACCGCGGGCAATGGAGCTGCTGCTCTTCAAAGGACGATGCACTCGCTGCTCACAAAAACCTCCGACATTTCTGTCTGGGCACAGCGAGCCCCTCTCTCGAGCAGCCCAAGGCTCTGGGGGGTGACAGCCCTTCCATTAGCACTTTTTATTTTACAGTTTCTGGTGCTGCCTCTGTGTTTTGCAGCGATCAGTCCCGAAGTGCAGCCCGCTGGGATGTGCACAGACACACCAGGCTGCAGGGGAAAGGGCTCCCTGCCCCACGCCAACAAAACCTGTTCGGTCACAGACCTGATCCGAACATGCAAAACTCCGGGACGTGAGACAGGTTCTCCCATTTTCCCTTCTGAGACGGAAATATATAGACTGGGAAAAAATACAGATTTCAAGCCAAGAATCATGAAAAGTCATAATATTATTCTACTGTGTACCATTTTTGTATACTAGCTACTGTCCAGCTGCATCTCTTGTGCTTGGCTTCTGACTGCCAAGATCTCAGTTGAATTTTTCAGGGACCAACTCTCCCTCATTCTCCAAACGCCACTCAGGTTTCCTCGCAGCCACAGTGGAGAGAGTCATGACTGGGGCTGTACCAATGGCACACACGAGCACACGGAGCTCCAGCGCCAGCTTCCTACAGAAATAAGCCCTGAGCATCCAGTTTCCTTGACGGCTTTGAAAAGCCACGCTCAGCTTTTCCTTCCTGCAGGTTTAACATGAGCTGACACTTCCCAGCGAGGCAGCGGAGCTCCGGGGACCGCGGAGCTCAGCACATAAAACACCCAGAGCTGCAGCCTTTGAAGCAGAGCCTTTCAAAGACGGGCACATACCAAATCTACTGAGGTTTTCTACACAAACAAATTCAGCATGGCAAGAGCAAAACTAATTTGCAAAGATCTTTAATGTTGGAAGTCTCAAATGACCGACCCTTTCAAGCACAGCTGAATTCAATCCGGCTCTGAAGGTCTGTATTGGCGATTCAACACGGAAAGGACACGGGTATTTCAAAATAGTGGCTGTAATTACTGGGGAATAAAGAATGACTCCAATTTTCTTGTTTCAGTGATGAAGAAGCTGCCCAGTGAGCTCCTAGACTGTAAGCTGTGAAGTGTGAGTTTTTTTAAACATAATTCTGCTGACATTTCCCTTCCATTCAAATAACTCAGCAAGGGGGGAAGAGCAGCTCCCTGTACTCACAGGATCTTTACCTTTCTTTGTACTCTCACAGGAATTTCCTTGTTCTCCTGGGGGTGGAAGCCTCCCCAGCCACACACATCCCTTTGTGCAAACACTGAACCGGGCTTGGTGCAAATGGAAAAGTCAGATGGATTCCCATGCTGGCAGCTCCCATGGCATTTAAAGATGAACCAAAGCAGAAAAGGGCTTTATTGGGGTCTGGTCCTCAAACAAGCCAGCACCCAGCTCACTGGGAAACTGCCCTGGGGTTTGGTGGGGTTGGGATGTCCCACCAGGGACGGGAACAATCCCAGAATGGTTAAGGTTGGAAAAGCCCTCTAAGATCAGCAGCTCCAACCATTCCCCAGCACTGCCAAGGCCAACACTTGTCCCAAGTGCCACATCCACATGGCTTTCAAATCCCTCCGGGGATGGTGATTCCTGCCCTGGGCAGCTGTGCCAGTGCTGGACAGCCCTTTCGGGGAAGGTATTTTCCCAAATATCCATCCTAAACCTGTGCCGGCACAACACCCAGCAACATCCAATGCTCCCTGCAACAACACAGCCACACTGGCCCAGCTCTTCCCCCGGCATCAGATCCAGGAACAGATCCAAAGTGCCATGGATGCAACTCCCACGCCGTGTCCTCACCTGCACCCTGCACAGGCAGCAGGAACCCACCTGAGATGGAGGAGAGAGCCCCCAGCCAGGGTTTGCAAACTCCAGGGCTGCCACCCAACTCAGGCCCCAGCCATAAAACGAGCTCCACAATAGTGTTATTTATTTTTTTGGAGTCACAAATGATTTCCAGCAGCAGGAGGGTGAGGGATGCGGCGCTGGACCCGGCACCCGGCCAGTCTCATAAATGGTTGGCAGCCAGCAGAGCAGCAAACCCATTTCTATTGAAATGAGCTTGTTACTACTAATTTTTACTGGCTTCCTGCTCGATTCATAAAGTTTTGTTGGGTTGGTTTTTTTTTTTTTTTTTTTGTTCTATTGGGGTTTTTTTGCAGATCTCAGAAAGCAATTCCATGACACTTGAGGAAAACTGAGCCCTGGCCTCGCCACCAAGGACTGCTCTGCAGCCGGCCCAGGCGCCCACGGCCCCCTCTGGAAACGGTGTCGTGTTTTCAGGGCTTTATAAAAACCTTAGCAGAAAGAGTTCTCCAGAACAGGCCCAAATCAAAACCTGCTGGATTCAGTTTTACTGGGATCAGATCCGTGGCAGAACAGCTCGAGCCCTCAGTGGCAGCTGCAGACACACAATTTATAGGGAGGGATTGGGTCTGAGGCATTAAACTGCCCATTTTCACATCTGCTCCTTCTCTCCACAGCTGGATTGCCCGAGCTGCTGCACCAGACAAACCCAACCAGATCTAATCTTGGAGCCTGAGCTTTTTATAAGCACCAGTGACTGCTTGCTGCGAGACTTGGCAAAGCTTTGCTTACGCTGAGGGGATGGATCATGGAATCATGGAATGATTTGGGTTGGATGGGACCTTAAGGACCATCCTGTTCCACCCCCTGCCATGGGCACCTCCCACCAGACCAGGCTGCTCAGAGCTCCATCCAACCTGGCCTTAAACACTTCCAGGCTTATGCCATGGCTTCTCTGGATTTTAAGAATGGCAAAAAAACCGACCCTACAGTTCATTTTTACCTACAGCTCACTAGGGGTCAAAGAGCAACAAATACAAAAAATGGGAGAAAAACCAGGAGAAAAAAAATCAGGGCACAACGACTGTGTTTGCCATGGAGCTTGGGGGAGGATGCAGTGGTGCTTCCAAAGGAACAACATTTATTCAGGAAGAAGGGAAAGCAGAGCCACGGGAGCTCCCAGCCACCACAGCCCATGTTTGCCCTCCCTGTGCAGGACAGGGATGCTCCCAGACCCCACAGCCTCCCGCAGCAGGGGATGAATCAAGTACCTCATTCTTCCCCGTGGACAAACTTGGCTTTTCCCGGCGCGGGATCGCACAAACGGGGCCTTGTGTGAGCGTCGTGCCCGCGCTCGGCCCCAGAACAGCCAGGCTGTGGAGCAGCCAGGAGGGGAAAGAAAGGGAAGAAAGGGAAGAAAAGGGATGCGCCCTGCACAGCACGTCCATCCCTGCAGGAGCCTCCCGAGACAGGTGGAATAAATCTGAAGACAGCTCAGCCTTATCAGAGAAAGAGAATGGTTTGGGTCGGAAGGACCTTAAAGCTCATCTCATCCCATGCCAGGGGCAGGGACACCTTCCACTTATCCCAGGTTGCTCCAAGCCCAATCCAACACTTCCAGGGATGGGGCAGCCACGATTTCTCCCCACTCATCACCCAGCACCGGGTGCTGCAGCTCCCTGCAGGTACCTCCGGGGCTTTTCTCCCTGGTTAAACAGACAGCGGGACTTCGCGTCACCGTGTGTGAAAGCACAAAGCAGCTGGCATTTTTTTTTAAAAGTCTTTAACATTCTTTGGCTTCTCTCATGGAAAAATCTTAGCAAATGAGACCTTAATAAATGGAAAGAGCTGAAAAATAGCCTTTCTGCTGGCGGGTGTTGCTCCTGCTCATGGAATATGCAGATAAAACCAACAGTTGTGTCTCCCGCCCTTCCGTGGAGCCGCTGTGAGAAATCCTGCCCGGGTTCCCTGGCATCAAGAGACGCTCTTGCAGCAGCACAAAGACTCCAACTTCTCCAGCCTGGAGGAATGGGCAGCCTGATCCTTCTCAGCTGCTACAAGCACTTAGGAAGAGGAACATCCCCAAAGCCATAAACCCAAACACAGGCGCAGGAAGGGGAGGGCAGCTCTTCCAAGGCCAGGCAGGGAGATGGCCAAGCTGCAGTGAGTCCAGCTGGGACAGCAGATGTGACACGAGGGCACTGCCATGAATTGCCATTTGGGAGGGAGGGATGACTTGGGTCCAGCATTTACTCTGGGAACCACACTTGGAGTGGATGGGGAGGGCTGGGGATGCTGCAGGACAGGAGCACGTGGGCTCCGCTGCAAGGGGTCCTTGAACCCTCAGCAATGACCTCCTGCATCCCCCAGCAACACAGAACTGCTGTGAAGGGCAAAACAAACTCCCTACAGATCCCTCTCTCCTGCACTGTTGGGAATTTGACTTCTTGGCGGGTTTCATACAGGGGCTTTTATGGCCTGAAAGGCAAAATGCCGAGGGCAGGGAGCAGCATCCCAGCCTGGCTGTTCCCAGCCAGAGACTGCAGCCCTGTGGACAGGCAGGGACAGGTTGTTTTGCGTGAGGATACTCAGGTCCGGGCATCAGAGGCAATTCTTAGCCATTTAAAGAATAAAAAGAGGAAAATATGAAAAGAAAAAAAACGGAGAAACGTGGGGCGCAGGGCTGATTAAGGAGATGCTGGAGCAGGAAAAGAGCTGTAGCTCTTAATTCTGTTTATATCTTCTAATGCTGCTGGGTTTTTTCCCCACATATTTTTCCATATCCAAAGCCTGGGATGAGGAACCAGCTTCTCACTGAAGGAGAAGCTTCTCTGGGAAAGGGGTGGTGGGACAGCAGCACAGTCCAGCACTTTGGAGTGCTGGAGCTTGTTTGATCCCTGCTCCAGCACCAGGAGCTGCAAAGGCCATTACCAGTCAGCATCAGCAGCTCTGCAAGAGGTCAGCCAAGACAGGCATTTCCATGTGAAATGTTTTTGTTCTTACAGCAAAAAAACCCAAACAGGAATCCAACAGTCCTGAGCATCCCAAAGCCTGACCTCAGTGCTGGACACGTGCTGCACATCTTCCCCTCAGCCTCCATTCTCACAGAACTCTGCCCCTGCAGTGGTACTTTTTTCCAGCTAAACACCCATTTGCTGGGGTTACAGGGAAGCTGGAGAAGGATTTTTGACGAAGTGGTGAGGCCCTGGCACAGGAATCCCCGGAAGCATCCAAGGCCAGGTTGGACCAGGAGCACCCTGGGCTAGCAAAGGTGCCCCTGCCATAGCAGGGATGGAATGGGATGAGCTTTAAGGTCCTTTCCAACCCAAACCGTTCCAGGATCCAATGAATCAACCAAGTGAAAAGCACAGAGCAGGGGCAGGGGGAGTGCTGGCACAGGCACCATCCACACTCCAAAGCCCAGGAGCAAGGTGGGACCTCAGGAAGGTGATGTCCCTCCTCCTCCATCACCACCCAACACCTGGGTGCCCTGGGGCACACTCTGCTCCCTCCTGGAGCCCGTGGCACAGCAGCACCCAGGGCAGAGCTGGGGATCACAGCCCCACGTGCCCGATCCCACCGATCCCAGGCACTTGGGAAGCACAAAGAGCTGAGTCTCCTTTGCCAGTAAATTGAACCTGCGGTTCCAGGGGCTCAGGACACTTCAAAGCCCTCAGCAGCCTGGGCAGCGGCACTGAAGGGATGGACTTTTCAGCTGTCGAGCAGCAGAGCAAAATCCACACAAATAAGCAGTGTTCCAGAAAACCAGGTTTAACCATCAGCGGCTCCCAACGACGGGGGATGTTTTTCCTCAGGGGTTTTTTTTTTTTCCCCCTTCCTCCTTCCAGTTTGCTTTTTTTTTTTTTTTTTAAAATTTCTTACTAAAGCCCAGCTCGAGCTCCCACACCACACAGCCCTTTTGGGTCTGAGCATCCTCCAGAGGTAAAATGCTGAGTTAGGTCTTGGAGCCCGGGAAAGGAGGTGCCTTTGATGAACAGCAAATCTCCAGACTTCAATCGCTCCGGTGAGCGCCACACATTTAATAAGTTATTTCCGTGGAAAACCTTGGTAACTCAGTTATGAATCAAGCCTATAAACACCTCTCACTCATCAAAGTGCCACAAAAAAATCTATTACTGGGACTGTGAACACAAGCCTCTCTCTACAGGTCCCCTATAAGAAGCCAAAATTCCTCCTTCAAAACATTCACCGTTTTCAAAGGTCATAAATACACTGTGTCCAGTATTCAGCAAATCCCTTTAAAAAGCAAAACACAGGCACAGGGAAAAAGGAAAGTTCAAACAAAGCCGGATCCATCGGATCCATGCTGGTTAAAGGACACAACCAGAGCTACATCAAAGGAACTTTTACTACCTAGAAAGTCGTATCCAACCCCTAATAAGGTGCAAGAATGTAATGTTTAGGCTACAAAGATTAAACTAATTTACTTTTAAGTAACTTGCTTACTTCCTGATGTTTCTTTTTTTAAGAGTGATGCCTAGGTGCTTGGAGAAGTGAGGGATGTGATTACTCTGTGATTCAAGGCCAAACATCATAACTACTCAATGAACCACAGACAAAAACATACTTTATCTGGGTGTTGTACTTACTCCAAGAACTTCTAGGTTGAAAACATCCAGGCTAGCTGTGAAAACCCATCCCAGTTCCAGGTGAGGCAGGGAGAAAAAGCAACTCTCTCCTTCTCTGCTGGAATATACTGAGAACTCCAGTGTCTTGCCTCCAAGGAAACCATGCTCCCCAAATACTGCCTGTGAAGCCTTCAGGGCATCATCCTGCCTGGCTCCATCGGGGCAAGTTCTCCTTTGGAGTTTGGCAGCTGTGTGCATTCACAGAAATACAGAGGCATCATCTGCCAAGCAGCTTTAACCCCTGTGTCAGGCACGGGGCCAAATATTGGTAAAACCAACCTTCTTCCACCGCTCGTGCACCACGCAGCCTGTGCCACTCCAGGCAGAGGATCCTGGCAGTCAGTTTGGATTTTTTTCCATTCTTGTTCTGAACAAGGGACAGCTCCAGTTGTCCAGATTTTTTAGGGACAGCTCTGACTGTGCTCATTTTTTCAAGAGTTGCTTGTTGGATGGTTAGAGCAGTATCAGCCATCCTAATAACCCAAGGGGAAAGAGATTTTGGCACATGGAGCAACGGATGGTGACGGGAGATTTCACCTCAATTCACAGCTCTGCAATTGCTGCTCCATCTGTCCTGGGAATCTCTGCCTCCCTGGTGCCTCACAGGGACAAACACGTGGGAAGGAGGGAGTCCACCACTGTTTGAGCAGCTCAGATGCAGAACACCCCTGGAGCTGTCTCAGCTGAAGGTGCTCCTCGAGGCAGCAGCTCCCTGAGTGCTCCAGGAGCTCCATGCCATCCTCCCCTCTCAACACCAACGTGCTGGAGACAGCCAATAACAAGGGACACTCTCCACCTCCCAGCCCAGGAGGCACCGTCCCTCCCGTCAGACTGTTTTTAAGCCTCAGAGGAACCCTGACGTCCCTCCTCAGGAGACTTTCGGCACAAACCACCTCTTCCCACCTCCAGCAAATTCCTCAGAGGCCCCTCAGCCTTCGCAAAATTCATTTCCCCTCCCCAGTCACTGTCCTGGCTGAGCTCTGCAGTAACCTCCAGACCAAAAGCCCTGCACTCCAAGCCCATAACCCGCAGGGTGTTTTGCACAAACAGCTGTCACTCACTTCACAAACACCTCCACAGCTGCACAGCCTCTGCCAGAGCTCCATCCTCCTCCCAGAGCCCCCTGCTCTGCACGGGTGGAGCCACAGGCACCTCTGCCCCAGAGACCATGAAGGGCTGTGGCCACCAAAGCGTGGTGCTTGCTCAGGCAGAGCTCAGTGCTCCAGCTGTGGCCCAATGTGAGTTACCCCACAGGGTTTTAATGGAGCAACAACCACGTGGAGGGAGTCTCCTCCAGCTTTCCTCCTCTCTCTTCCCCTGGCAAGTCATTCAACTTTAGAAGTTATTCTTCAATTGCTGCTTGCCTAATGCTCTGAACAACATCTTTATCTGCTTGTTATTTCCTCAGGCGGGATTCTCTCTGCTGGGTTCCTCTGCTCATGGATGAGGCTCTGCTATCAACAGGCTTTGGACACAATCAAGGAGGAGCCCACCTGGCTACAGAGTCAGTGATCCCTTCCCTTCTCCTTCTGCTCCAAAAAAAGGAATGTCTGAACTCCAGGAGCTGCCACCTGAGCCAGCACTGTGGTGAGCACAAATGGAATGGGGAAAAAAAAAAAACAAAAAACCACTGCTCTCCATAAATCCCCTGGCTCCAGTGGATTTATCAGCACTCCAGAAAGACATCTGCTGTGGAATAAAGGAGCACACCTGCACCTCTCTGAAAGGGACAGCACTAAAAGCCCAGGGATCAGCTCCCAGAGCTTCCCCACCTTCCCTTTCAGGGATTAATTCCATGATTCACCCTTGGTTGGAGAAGTTGCCTTTGATGTCAGCCCCAGGCAGGCCCAGAAGCTGCACATGAGCAAAGCCCCAGGGAGGGCAGGTTATTGCTCTGAAGCCCTCCCAGTTATCCCAGCTCTCCCATGGGGATCCCAACATCCATGGCCATCCACAGCCATGCGGGAAAAACCTCCACACCGAGCAAAGAATTCCTCTGTGGAGCACACTGGAAAATAGATGCACTTTATTTCCTGTTGGCAAACTGAAATTATGGAGGAAAACTGTTTAATATAAAAACATCTGACAAAGCACCTCCAGGATGTATTTTTTTGCATCAAAGAAGTAGCTCTTGGCAACAAGCTCGTTCCTCCGACCAGGAGAGGCTTTAGCCAAACCCTGATTGTTCTAGACTGCACAGGGGAAGACAAGCCAGCAAACCTACAGTTAAACATGGAAGAAAAAAAAAAAAAAAACCAAAACCATTACTGGCCCAAACAAACATCTGTCTGTGATTAAACTGGATGCACAGCTATGTTGTGCCTTTTTTTTTTTAAAGGATTTGTTTCTGCGGGAGAGGGGGAAGAAGGATGGAAAGACCCAGCCTGCAGCCCCCAGCTGGCACTGAGACACACCACAGCCCATCCTCAAAACCCAACATTTCCCCCCAGAACAAACTGCTGCCCTATTAATGAGAAAAATACCCTTTTTTTTTCTATTAACAGGTAATTCCACAATCTCTCCCCCAGCCCGGAAAGGGCAATGTTTGCCCAGTTGCCCCACACATCCGCCTGACAGATTTAATGGGCTTTTTTTTTTTTTTTCCTACTCCTAACACACAGGATCTTCATAAATTTCCTTGTTAGCATAAATCCTGCAGCCTGTTATTTCTGGGGGGAGAGGACGGGAGACGTTCACTTTCTCCATTCAGTGGGTTTTAAAATATGCTTCCTTAAGTTCATCCTAAATATTGCTGGAAGCAGAAAAACTCCTCTGGCTCTCGCCTGGAGCCGTGGCATTGCCTCAGCAGGGCTGAGTCACCAGCAGGGACGGATGCTCCTGCCTCCTTCCTGCCTTTGGAGGTACAGGGACCCTGCTCCCCAAATCCAACACCCCCCCAGCCCCACCACTGCCCTGCAAAAACCTCCCCATCTTCCCAAGCCTTAAAAAAAACCCCAGAAATAATTTGAAGAAGCTCCAGCCTATTCAGTCTCTTTGTTTCTTCTCTTAATTCCCAGCTTTCCTCCACCATCATCAGTCACCAAGCAGGGCTCATCTCCACACGGAGCCCATCAAGAGCTGCTGGGAGTAAACTCGTGCCTGTGCTTCCACTCTCAGGTGGAAAACACCTTCCTGCTGCTTTGGAGCACGGAGAGAAATTCATCCCTCCTCCAACAAACCACCAATTCAACACTTCTTTAGGATGCACATTTTCAGCTACAAGCAGGTTCACCAGAGCTGAAACTCCTGGAGAGTTTTAGCACATGGGGAGTGATTTCAAAGTTTAAAAAAAAATAAAAAAAGAAGCTGTTTTAGGAAAAAAATCAACCAGCATCTTCCCTGGGGATGCCCAAGCCCGCACTGAGACCTACAGGTGCAAGGCTACCTTTTGCTCTCCTACCTGCCCTCCCCTCCTGCACAGTCCTCAGGACCTCCAGAATTTAAAGCCACCACTAACAAGAACTTTGGTCACTGCCCACCATGGGGCTTTTTCAACAGGAATGGAGCTGTTCCATGGGTTTTAAGAAAGGATCCTTCCCAGAGGTGGTGAGGCAGAGCTCTGTGGGATTCGGAGGAAGGCAGGCAACCCCAAAGCCCGTGGGGCTGCTCCAGCACGTCCCCACCATCCCATCCCAGCTCCCGCCGAGCGGCTCAGCCCTCACACGCCTGGCAAGTCTAACGGGTACAGCAGCTTCTTGGCATGTGCTGGAAGAGCCGGGGCTGAGGGGAAGGGAAAAAAAAATTACTACAAATGTTCCACCAATTATGAGTCACGAGGCTGAGCTTTTGTTCCTGCCTTGCTGGATTTTGCCCTTTCCCTGGTATTTCCCCAGCTCCGGCCGGGAGCCGCGGGGACGCCAGGACTGGCCAAGGCTCTGCCGGCTCCCGGGGGACACACAGGCTCAGCCCAGGCCAGGCAACCACCTGGGTTTAAAACAGAGCTCCCCCAACTGCAGGTTTTCTTCAGCTCTGCTCGCCAGGCAGAAATGAATTTAATGAGGAAATGATGGAGCTCCTTTTGGTGCCCTCACAAGCCTGAATGTGACACTGCTTGAGCTCAGGAGGCAGAAACTTTGGGGTCAAACACCCCCAAGTGCCTTCTCCCACCAGCCCAGCTCTTCCCAAGCCTTTGCACTTCTCTGAGAAAACAGGAGCATCCCCATTCCAAGGGAAATGCCGTGGCTGGACACTGATCCTTGGACAAACAACTTTGTTCCAAGACCCAAATGCTTTGAACATGAGATGAAGAGGGCTCTGGGGTATCATCCCTGGATCCAGGTCACATCCGCCCAGCCATCCACAGCCTGTGCTTCCAGTCAGCACTGACTGTTCCTCTGAACTTTACAGAGAGTCTGCTACTTCACCGAAGACTTCCCCACTATTTAAGGGCAATGTTACAGCCATGAAAGGTTCTACTTCAAAAAGAGAGTTTGTTTTCCTTTAAATTTACACATATGACAGAGATCATCTTTTGCCTTCATGCTAAAACCTCCTGTTTAGAAGTTCATCAAGTAAAGTAGCAACAGGAGAAGAATGGTTCTTTGTTACACAAAATTGAATTTTGTGGTTTTAGTAGGAAAAGCCTTTTTGATGATCAAAGCTGGAGCAATAAATAGTAGCAGCTTGATGCTAGATCCAAAATGTACTTATTTTTGGAAGACGAGTTAAACGCACACTGAGCTCCCTCAGTACACGAGAGGAGGCAGGGAGGACCATGTGCTTTGTGTAGCACTTCCACAGACCTACACTTCAAGCAGAGCTATTCAATGAGTTGAAATGGAGCATAAACAAACTGAGAAGTGGCAGGTAGACTGGAGCCTAAGTGGGTTTTCCCCTTGTACTTCCCCATGATGACAAGTATGGGTTAACTTCAGCAGGGCTCTTATCCTCTTTCAGCAATCGTGCGCACTGGGGAAAAATAAATCACCCAGCCCCAGACTCTTATTAAAAGTTACACCATTGGAAACGGCACAGGGGGAGAGGAGGGATCCGGTTTCAGCACAATCTCGGTCACATGCTATCATTATATTGTTCAAGGAAAAGTTAAAATCGCTCTTCTCTTCCAGCAAACCCACCAGATGTCCCATAAAGACTGAGCCATGAGAGAAGCTAAACCATTACAACCTCAGGAACCCCGGTTTTCCAACTCGGCTGCTGTAATTAACGCCAATTATCGAGTTACAACAAAAGCCACGGGCACGGGGAGCTTTAGGGACGTGCATCCAGCCCCAGGAACGTTTGTTAGGAATTGCAAACATTTATTAGAGCACAAGGCTGAATGATCCGAGTCCTGGCTATCAATTGCTCCCCTGCTCTGGACACTTGGCAGCACAACAAAAGGCCGTGGGCTGGCACACGCCAGCCGGCCGCCGCAGGGGGACCCGAAAGGACAGGGAGAAGGGGAAATCCCCAGAGGGAAACGCGCCACTCTGCCATGATCCGGCGGTGCTGAGCTGTTTGAGCATCCTTTGGAGTTGGGATTGGCTTAAACACGCCGAGGAAGGCGCAAGACTCGCCAAACTGGCCGTGAACTCGTGCAGGGAAACAAAATGAAGAGAAAAGCCAGGACTAAGGGACCAGCACCCCAAAGGTGCCCTCCACCACCTCGCCTGAGTCACAGTAACCCCCAGAGAGCGCAGCAAATGCAATCCATGCGCTCAGCAATCCAACAATGAGGCTCTGAGGTGCCCGAGTCCCACCCCACCACAGCCACTGGAGGAAGCACGTGAGGCTTCACCAGGAGCAACGTTTGTCTGCCTTCATCCCAGTTCTCAAACCATGAACCAGGCAAAGAAACTCAACCTGGTCCTGTTCAGCCTAATTCAGCCAGGCTCCTCCTGTCCCCAGCCCCCAGCCTGGGATGAGACACCAAGGAGAAAGATGTGCAATGATCAGGGCAGCCAGAGCCCAGGGCAGAGCCAAGGAAAGCCCCTACTCTACCTGCTGTCAGGTAAAACCACCCCAGGCCTTGCAGAGCCCCATTAAGTGAATGAAAGGTTGCAGGGTGGGGCAGAGCAAAAACCAGGACCTAATTAAGCCAAGCTTTGTTCGGGAGCTTCAATGGCTCCGTAGCTGGGAGCCTGCTCATGAGAGCGGGGATTGCAGCCCGGGGCCAGGGCCCAACAGGTAACACCAGCCGGACGGACCCGGCAGGAACCACCACAAAGCAGCAGCGCTGGAACGGCCTCACTGCTCCTGCCATGGAAATGGGGAGGGCCTGCAGCCCAGCCCCACAGCAGCCCACAGCCCTGGAGCTTGGGATTGGCCCGGGTGGCTTCCACACGGGACACGCGTGGCCCTGTGGCCACCTCCCAAATGTCCCTGCTCACGCCACAAACAGCATCTTATCGCAACATGCAGAGCACAGACTTCTTGGAAAAACCAACTCAAGGAACTGCTCTTTTTCTCCTTCTCTGCACAGCCAGCACACAGCCCAAACAGCAGGACCACAGCTCCTGGACCCTCCCGCTGTCCTGCCCCACCACCAGCCCCTGGCACGGACCGCGCGGGCGGCAAGGCACAAACAGCTGCCAACCTGAGAAATCTCCAGGCGTGACGTTGGGCGAGTTTGTAGCCTCTGTTTCAGTGTAAGACAACGTGGAATCTGATAGATCTGGGGAAAAAAATAAAAAAGAAAAGACAAGAAAGCACTTTTAGTCCCGCTGCGTTTGCCAGCGCTACGTGAGCACCCGTGGCTCCTCAGCTTCCCACCACCTCCCCAAGAGAAACTTTCCACAGAGCCAGAAAGCAGCGATTAACTTTGTAGCTGTACCACGCAAATGCAAAGTTTGAATTGCCTCGACCACAAAAATAACTCCAGTTAAGTTGATCAAACAAGTAGGAACTTGGTGCTTACTGGATAAAGTTACATTAAGCCTCTAAACAAGTCAGAGTTACTATACTTAATTATCACCATTAAAATTCTTGAAGCTGTTTATTCTTGCTTCCTTCCTTCCTTCCTCTTTGCTGAAGCGAAGGAAACTTTGTTTTAACAAGTTAAGAGTCTTTGTTATTCTCTCTTGCTTACACCCCTCTAATTAAGTGCTCAACTGTTTGCTCACAGATTAACCATTATTTTTCCAATCAAACAAGCCAGTGAAGCAAATTTCAGTCCCTGGCTGTTGTTTTAATAAAGTCACGTGTTGCTCACTATCATCTCTCCCTGCAGCACAAGTAGTTTCTAAAGGGAATTAAGTTGGAAGGGGGAGCACAGGGAGGGACAACCACTTTTTTTTTGCCTCCACACCTAACATTAAAAAAAAAAAAAAAAAAAAAAAAGAAGGAAAAATAGGCACAACTAGGCAAATTGGCATTGCAGCTGCTCTGGTCACAGCCCTGCGGCGATGAAGGCACAGGGTGCACACACGGCTGAGCTGCCGGCAGCTCCCAGGCCTGGCAGGGCAGGGACTCACCTTTGGCACGGGGCAGCTCCTGCCGTCCCCCGGGGCGGGGTGGGACAGGCAGGCACCGCTGACCCCTCCTATCGCCCGCCAAACCCCGTCTGCCTCCTCCCTGTCCCTGCCCCATGGCAGCAAAAGCGGCTCCCCTCGGTCATTAACCCCAGTACATCCCTGACCACAGGATAAAGGGGGAAAGCCCACAGCTGCACAGATCCCAGCAAGAAATCCAAGAGGGTGTGGGATTCCTCCCTTCCCTCTTGTGTCTTTGCTTCCCATTTAATTGAGCAAGAAGCAGGGCTGGGAACGGATGGTGAGGATGCAGCGATGCCAGCTCAAAACAACTCCAGGCCGATGTGCAGCACACAGGACCGGGATCCAAGGCTGCCAGGCTCTCCATGCCCAGCCTACCATGCTTTTCACCAGCTTTGTTTGGAAAACCTTTTATAATTCCCCAGGAGAAGTGACACCCCATTCAGAAATGGCACAGCACTGAGTTTCAAAGACTTTCCATCTCATTGTAACCAGCAGAGGAAGGGTAATCGTTGGTTCCTCCATGGAGCAGCACAGCCAGGCCTTTATGGAAATGGCACCAAGGAGCTCCCGCTCCCCCCGGCTCCGTCATCCCGCAGATTACACACGCAGACAAAACATGACGTCTGGTAACCTTTCATTACGCCTTCATTAAAAATAGAGCTTCGTATTATTTTGGAAAATATGCATGTGTCTACACGGTAATTTGGTAGGATAAACTGGCATCCATTTACTTCTTAAAACCCGTCAGCTGATGCTTGCTCAGAAATAATGAGCAGCCATAAAATCCCGACTTGTTGGCTTTTGCCTGACGTGCCAGGTAGGGCTGTCTCAGAACCAGCACCAGGGCTGCACCATGAAAGAGTTCCTGGGAGATCAAAAGAGACAGAACACGTACCCAGTGGCTTTTGCTCATCGTTAGGAGACAGCCGAGAGTAGGGAGGTGGTGGAGACTCTGGAAAAACAAAACTTTAGGTTAGTGCTGTGTTGGGTTTATCAACAAACCCTCTCACTTTCTCTTTCGGGGTAGGAACTCTTCCAAGGTTATGAACACCCAAAGGAAAACAAAACACTTGGAGGCAACTGGAGACCAAGGTTTTCCCAATTTTTGAAAAACGGGCGTTCCACCTGGAACTTTCAAAGTGGGTTTTGCTACTGAAAATGCTGCACCCCTCTGCCCCATATCTGTGCCTGGACAACCACAGCTTGAGCCACACAAAACGTCACGTTGCTCCCAAAGAACCACGTGTTGGGAGAGACAACCTTCCATCCATGACTCCAACACACAGGGCTTAACAAGTGTTCCCCAAACACTTCATGAGTGCTGGGAAAGGGTGTTGGGTGTGAAGAACTCCTTTTGGCACACAGGGCTGACATCAGAGCCAGGCTGGCTTCAGCCACCAAGCCACCCAAGTAACTTCGGTCCATCCCAACAAAGGCCTCGGCACAGAAGCGGCTCAGGAGCAGAGGCTGCTGTGATCCTCCTCCCCCTGAATCCATCCCACAGAGCTCCCCAGCTGTGCTTTCAGCAGCAGGACTGAGCAGTCATGTGCTCCAAGTTCAGCAAGTCCTCAGAGGTGCTTTGCTGAATCAGGTCATTCAACCAGCTCTCGCTGTCCTTGAAAGGGTCAAGACCGGGCAGAAGGCTGATGAAGGTCCTTCACCAACTCCATGCTCTGATCAGAGATGTTTCCTTTCCCCTTCAAAAATACGGCAGTGATGTACTCGCCAAAACGGAGTGTGCAGCCAGCTGGGCTGGATCAAGGCATCAGCCCTGAGCAGGCACTGACTTCCGTGGGGAATTGTATTGTGAAGTCAATCAGCAGCACCACACAGACCCCAGAGTATGGAAACACGGGGATGTGCTCCTCAGCTCCCACCTGGACCTGACAGCACTCAGCCAGCAACCGCAGCTCGGCTTGGCTGAGATCAGCAAAAAGAACCTCAGCATCCCCTGTGCGATGGCTCTGGGATCACCTATTGCTTCTCAGAAAAGGCTCCCCATTTTCCCTAACAGAGCAGGATGCTCTTCTCACAGGGTGCTTATAAATCTCAAAATTAAAAAATAAAGGTGCCGATGTGTCCATGTGGGTGTAACAGCCCGACCTGGCCGTGCTGGTCCCACGCCAGAGCCAGACCTGCCGTCACCAGGGACCCATTGGAAGCACCCCAGCATTTTCACACCCCTCAGCTACGTCAGCCCACGGTAAACTGGGTGGGAAACACCAACAGGATGATCTCTGTGGGGAGCCACTTGTGGAAAAGGGCATCAAGGCCTTTTCTTGGCTCCTGTTACCAGCGCCCAGTCGGCGCGGGTGGGGTCCTGGCACAGCCACCCATTATCAAAGTGATAAGGAGCCACTTGATAACAGCTCTGCTTTCTACTACTCCCAGCACTGGGCTGGCAGCCGCTCACGGCTGGGAAAACCACCGCTGCTGCAGGAAAGACACTGGGAAACTTCTCCCGTTTCTAAAATAAATGCTCCGTTCCTGAAAACGCAGCTCAGCTCCAACTGGAATAAAAGAGCTGCCTCCAGCCTCTAGCGACCTTCGGGAGAAGCACGCCCAAAAGAGAAGTTTCTTTGAAAGAAGTGATGCAAAGCGAGGCAGGAGCCCAGATTGCAAAAGAAATAATAAAATCAAAGTTCTTGCAAAAAAAAAGGGACAGTCAGCATAGAATCATAGGATGGTGCAGGTTGGAAGAGACCTTAAAGATCATCTCGTTCCATTCCCTGCCAGGGCAGGGACACCTTCCCCTATCCCAGGCTGCTCCAAGCCCCAATGGCCAACCTGGCCTTGGACACTTCCAGGGATCCAGGGGCAGCCACAGCTGCTCTGGGCACCCTGGGCCAGGGCCTCCCCACCCCCTCAAGGAACAATTCCCTCCCAAGATCCCATCCATCCCTGCCCTCTGGCAGCGGGAATCCAGCTGTCCAGTTTCATTACAGTTTTTGTACATCCTACTAAGGATCATTTCGATTTCTGCACCTCAAAATCGAACACATCTCTGCTCCATGTAGCTATTCCCTGCTGACATGGACGACCGATCGAGCATTGCTCAAAGAAGAAAAAAACCCTCAAGAAAACCAAACCCACGCCTTGAAAACGCTCACCTCTGCCCGTGGTGAAAAAAAAAAAAAAAAAAAAAAAAAAACGAAAAACCCCCGAGAAATGAAGGAGCCCCAGGGGCCCCCGCGGGTTCGGAGATCCCTGCGGCGGGGACATCCCCGCAGACCCCCAGAAGCGCCTGCGGCTTTAAGCCGGCGGCGGTGACCGCCCGGCTCCGATACGAGCGAGCCAGGCTGGCGCCAGCGGGATGGAGCCGCCGATTATCGCCCCTTCGGCTCCCAGAGAGCGGGGAAACTCCGCGGGAAGGGGAAAAAAAACCAAGAGAAAGGGCTTTTTACGAACAACTGGAACCGCTGGTTCTAAGAGGGGGGGGATGCCCGGCGGGGACCCCGGGCCAGGCGCATTCCCCCGGGCATCCCCGCAACACCGCGGGGCCGGGGCGGCCCTGCCCACGAGGGATCGTATAAACGCAGGAAGGGATCAGAAACCCCGATCCCCCAACCCGGTGGGTGTGTGTGGGGGAAAAACCCAACTCGCGTCGCTCACCTGGCCCACAGAGGCGGCTGAAGTGGTAGGGATTGCAGCAGACCGTGGGTCCGTCGGCGACGCCGAAGCTCTGGCACTCGCAGAGGGGCTTCAGCTCGGCGGGGTGCTGCAGGTCGGGCCAGCGGAACAGTTTGCCCAGGAGGAGGTGCGGGGGCGCCGCCAGGCCCCCCAGGCGCACCTCGGTGCGGGCCACCAGGACGCAGCCGCCGGGCATCCCCCCGCGGGACTCCACCGCCTCCAGCAGGCTGTCCAGCGAGCGCTCCTTCAGCCGCTTCAGCAGCGAGTAGGTGACGGCCTTCAGCTCCTGCT
>VZRN01002828.1:1752870-1794098 GCA_013397935.1 Dasyornis broadbenti | reverse complement strand
TTTTTTTTTTTGCCTGTCATAATAACAAACATTCCTGGGAGATGCTCTGGAACACATCCTATAGGTCTTGGCAGAAAAGCTGGAGAGAAGCTTTTGAAAGCCTGCCAGTGTTATCTGACATGGATCTCCCAGGTAGGATGCACAGCCAAATCCTCCTGGGTCCAAGAGGACCGTGGGTGGCCAGGAGGGCACCAGCCTCTTCCCAAATCCAAGCTGCAGCCAGGATGAGGGGAAAAGGGGAGAGGGACCAGCCCTGCCATTGCCAGCACCCTCAAGGCATTGGTAGAGCCCAAACCCAGACTGTGGCACTCCAGGTTTTCAGTAAGGAGAATGAACCTCATAATTTTCTGCTTTTAAAAAAAAAAAAATCTCTAGTGTTTTATATATTCCTGGTCAAAAAGCAGAATGCAGGGGTTAAAACATAAAATGAGTAATTACCACTTGAATAATGTTGTAACAGCTCGACTTGTACGATATCTTAATGCCTTGAAAATGGGGGGGGGGAGATGGGGATCCCCCAAGGGAGGCCTGGGGAACACATTGGACCCCCTTTTCCCCCCAGGAATGGGGCCTTGGAGTGTCTGACCCAACCAGAGAAACCACCACAAACCTGCTGCGCCAGGGCCAGGGGCTCTGCCAAAAACTAAAATGCCTCATAAAATCCTGCTGGTTTTGCTGGAAGCTGATTTTGAAAGGAACCAGAGAAAAAAGGTTTTGACAACATCAGAATGTCCCGTTTCCTTTGTTTTCATGACATTGCCATGATTTTCCAGTTCAAACTGACTTTTCATTTTACTCTTGCAAATGTTATACCCTGTGTGGTAACACACTGTGATAGGACCTTGGACCCTCTTCAAAATGGAAAAAGCTGAAATCAGAATGAGGCGTTTTGATAAATCCAGAGTTTAAAAAAAGATGATGTTTGAAAATTTTTCCTCCATGGAGAATTTCCCAGCTGTTGGACTCCACACTCGCAGACCTCCTTGGCACCTTGAAACCCTTTGTGCAGAGACGTGATCTCACCTCAGCAGCTCGGCCTGTGCCCCCATCCTGGAGGAGCTGCAGCCATGGCAAAACCCTTCCCCTTGGATGCAGGCATCCTTTACCAGCTCTCCTGCGATGTTGTATCCCAGAATAGTCTGGGTTGGGAGGGATCTTAAAGATCATCTCGTTCCATTCCCTGCCGTGGCAGGGACACCTTCCCCTATCCCAGGCTGCTCCAAGCCCCAGTGTCCAACCTGGCCTTGGACACTTCCAGGGATCCAGGGGCAGCCACAGCTGCTCTGGGCACCCTGGGCCAGGGCCTCCCCACCCTCTCAAGGCACAATTCCTTCCCAAGATCCCATCCATCCCTGCCCTCTGGCAGTGGGAAGCCATTCCCTGTGTCCTGGCCCTCCATGCCTTGTCCCCAATCCCTCTCCAGCTCTCCTGGAGCCCCTTTAGGCTCTGCCAGGGGCTCTGAGCTCTCCCTGGATCCTTCCCTTCTCCAGGGGAACATTCCCAGCTCTCCCAGCCTGGCTCCAGAGCAGAGGTGCAGCATCACCCTCACCCTGCCCTATCCAGGGCAGCCCCAGTGTGTACAGCCCCACGGAGAACCTGGGACCTCAGTGCAGGAGCCTCTGCCTTGCAGGGGACGCCCAGCTTGGTGGATTTCCATCCCAGCCCCGTGGTCAGTTTTGCTCTGGCACCTTTCCTCCAGGTGGGATCAAAGTTTCTCCGTCGGATCCCATCCAGATCCCAGCGGATCCGGTGGCACCGGGGTGAGGCTGCACTCGCTGCCCATGGGGCTCGGGGTGGGGGTGAATCGGGGCCACAACAGCCAAATTGTTTAGGGATGGATTGAAATTAAACAGCCCCCCAAATTTATCACAGTCAGGAAGGAGAAAACACAGACAAAATCCAACAGAAATTTACCAAACGCTGCATTTCACCCGAAATTAATGTGAATGGGTTAATGGAAACTCCGCAAGGCAGGAGCTGCTGAGTTTCCAGGCTTTTCAAGGCCCTTCCCACGAGTATCTGCTGTGGGTGGGGACAAGCTGACTCACAGTTTCCAGGGCTGTAGTAACATTTCAACACCCCGGCGCTCCAGCCTTGGGGACTGATGGCAAAGAGCACATTCCCAGCAGAGTGGTTGGGAAGCTTCTTGACAAAATGTTTTCTTGGGTCAGAAAATGTCACTTCGGTAAAACCAGAATTTTTTTTTTTTTTTTTTTTTTTTTTTTTTTTTNTTTTTTTTTTTTTTGGTAGCAAACTACCAGTTTCCATGAAATGTTGCTTGGAAAAATTTTCTGGGAACAAGCCTGGATTTCTAGTCAAACCCACAGAGGTAAAATCATCTCCCCAAAGGTCCTCAGGGGTGGGTGATGGCACCCATCCGTGGTGGTCCCCATCCCAGGAAAGGTCCCTTACTTGGAGCAGGGACTAGGACTTCTTTAAATCCCTTCTAGGTGGAGCTGGGCCAATTAGTAAAAAATAATTAAGCAGTTATTCAGGGCGAAGGAGTCTGACTTTGAGAGAGATGAGATGAGAGCCCTGATCTGAGATAGGGAATATTGGGTTCGGTTCCCTGGTTTGGCTCAGGACAAACAGGCATTGAACCACAAGTCAGGCCAGTGCCACGAGTACAGGATTATCCCCTGTGCTGCTGCTTTCATTTTAAGGAAAACAAACTGAAGCCATCCCAGAAAAGCCCTGCTGCAATCCAAGGAAAGCACTGGTGTCTCCGCGTTTGTAGGACAGGAAGACTGCCTTCATCCAAACACAATGCCAGCCTCCACAGAGAGAAAAGTGGTTTTTTTTCTCCTGAATAAAGCATTAATTTTCATGTTTCCCCTCGCAGAACAAGCCAAAGGGACATCCTGGCTCTTGGTCAGTCACAGGGCACAGGGTGAAACACGAAGCAGGTGGAGCATCTCCCGTCATTCCCAGTGGTGCTGAAAATCCCCTCTGGGAAGAGCAATCCTCTCCGAGCACCCTCAGACGCCTTCAGAAAATGCAGTCACCTCAGCAAAGCAGGAAAGGGTGAAGAGCTGCAGGAAGCGTGGCCCGGCTCCCCCTTGCAGTGCCATGGGCAGGTGATCTGTGAGCACGGGGCTGCCCTCAGACCTCACTGCGTCCCTCCCGCTGCCACTGACTGCGATTCTCCACGGCCTTTTGGACTGGTGAGCTCAGAAAACGAGGCGTGTGGGTGGAGAGGAGGAAGACATGGATTGCTGAGCCTCAGTCGAGTGCTTTATCCAGAAGGATTTCCTACCTCGTGGTGAATGGAAAACTCCAGTGGATCCCAGAGTGGTGAGAGAATGGGGTTTGCCTCCTGGGACTGGCAACTGGGAGGGGATGGTGCAAGATCCACCCAGGACATGAAGGGAGCCTACAGGAAAGAGGGAGAAGAGCTTTTTATAAGAGCTTGGGGGGACAGGACAATGGGGAATGCATTCCAACTGATGGAGAGTAGGGTTAGACTGGGTATTAGGAGGAAGTTCTTTGCTGTCAGGGTGGGGAGGCCCTGGCACAGGGTGCCCAGAGCAGCTGTGGCTGCCCCTGGATCCCTGGCAGTGTCCAATGCCAGCTTGGACAGGGCTTGGAGCAGCCTGGGATAGGGGAAGCTGTCCCTGCCCATCGCAGGGGGTGGGACAAGATAAGATTTAAGGTCACTTCCCACACAAACCATCCTGGGATTCTGTAAGATGAGGAAGAGGATGGGGAGGAAAAGTTACCCTCAGCCACTCCAAGGATGGCGCAGCCTCTGAGGCTCCTGCAGGAGAGGCATGGACTTGCTGCCTCCAGCCACTGCCTGCAGGAGAGCAGGTGGGGAATTTGTCCCATCCACCTCGGCCTCAACCCTTCCTTCCCCAGCCTCAGAAGGAGCAGCAGCCCCTAAATCCCCCTGTCCTGCTCTGGCTACAGGAGCCCAGTTCTGCCCCACGAAGCAGCCGCTCCGCTCCGATGGGATGGGAATTACAAGCAGAGGACTCACCTAGAAATCACTGCCCCCCAGCAAACACACAGGAGTTTGTCCTTTGATCAGCATGAATTCACCCTGGGCAGACAGTCTGCCTTTCTGGAGCCTTTTCCAGGCAGATGACACCCGGTTCTGAAACTGCCCTTTACGTTCTCGTTGGCTTGGCTTTGGTGAATTGTCATTTTCGAGCTGGAAAGGGACTGTTTGAGTGAGAAAAACAGCTCTGTGTGCTGCCACCACGCTGATCCAGCAACAAACTGTGCGACAGGCCAAGCCCAGTGTCCTTAAAAAAAAATAAATCTACCCCTCTCCATGTTTACTCATACAATTTGCAAACACAAAACTGGAAGTTCCCCGGGGGTGGGGGTAGGATTAAAAAAAGGATTATTCTACTTGGAGCTCGTCCAGAAAACAAAGGCAGTATATATAAATGTATATGTTTATGTCCAAAATGGATTTTAATTGAGGTTTGTTGCGTCCAGTGGTGCTCTCCTAAAGCAGGAGCTACAAATACGGTGGGGCTGGAGGAGGACAAGGTTGAGGAAGACATCAAAGCAGATCTGAGAAAGGTCAGACCTAAATGGCAACCTGTCCATTTCTGCAAGTTTGCTCTCCTATTTATGATGGTATTTTCTGGGAAGAGCTGGTCAGAGCCAACTAGGGCAGGCTTGTAAAAAGATAATTTTTCTCCCTTAGAAAACACAAAGACAGACAGACTGGGCTGCTGGCTTTTCTCCCTGCCCAAGATCTGCTGCCCTGGGCAATTTGTTCTGTTGCAGCAGCTCTTTGCTGGAGTGAGTGGCGTCTGGGCAGCTTCAGAGCAGACGCCAGTCACTCCAGTAAAGAGCTGCTTACCACAGCTTTGGTAAATATTTTCTGCAGCGGTGCAGCAGCGTCTCACAGAGCAGCACTGTTATTTCGTAGGCATCTCCAATAATAACTCGGAGAGAAGCAGCCACAAGACATCAGCAAAAGCTGCTGCCACTGACCAAAACTTTGGAGAAGCAGGGACAGAAGTGGGAAGAGAATAGAAATAGGGACTGAGTCACTGGCTGGAGAGGTAGCAAGGGAAAATTGAAAAAGGCAGGCTCCTAAAGCTGGTCCTGGGACACGGCTGTGGGAGCAGCGCACACTGGGCTGATGCTTCCCCAAATTTCTTGCAGCCTCTAAACGTGGATATGAAAATCATTATGGGAAAAGGAGAATATTGTCTTCCCTGTTCAGAGCCCGGACCAATGGTAGCCAGAGGCACTCATTGCTGAAGTACCAAAGTTACATCTCTTTCTGTGTTCAAACTGTGTTTTGAGTGTCCCTGCTGGCAGTGGCTGCAGGATCTCCAGGGCCTGCTCCTGCAGAGGGCTGTGAAAATAGAAAAAGGATCAGGGAGGAAAGGAGCTGACCCTGAAGTCATTGGCACCGCTGGGCGTTACTGAGAGCAAATCACCCTTAAATAGACACCAGGACACAGCAGGCACAGTTTGCTCCAGCAGTGGCACAGTCGCTTCTGAAACACACAGCACATGGAGCAGGCTTTGCTGAGGGGCTGGAAGCCAGCTGGGTCTCCAGGGGATCGTCTCCATCCCATTGCCACACCATGGAATGAGGAAATCCCTCTCTGAGCAGGCACCCCCCGGGGCTGGTCCTTCTGTTCCTCAGACTGTGCTGAGAACCCGTCTCTGTCCAGGAAAATGCTGGCTCTGACCTCGCAGGCTGTTGGGGAGATGATCAGGAGCAGCAGGGTGCGAGCAGCACCTCTCCCCGCAGGACAGGGATCCAGGACGGCCACACATGGGTGTGTCAGGCAGCTCTGGGGTGCAGGTGCCCTCTGCAGATCCCTTTCCATCTTCCTGGAGCCACAGCTGGGCTTTTCCATAGCTGGACATGCATTTCTGACACTCAGCCCTTTCACTGGTGTTTTGGTGAGCCAAGCACCTGGAGGGTGCAAGCTGCTGTGGCACCTGGTACCTTCCACAGATAGATCCCAGCCAAAATCGGACCATGATTTACTTTCTGAGGTGGGTGATCCCCTGGGAGCTCACCTCACCGCCCAGCCCGACCCAGCACGCTGGCTCTTGCCCACCTTTCCCAAAACCCATCCTGTGCTAGACCCAGCCTGACACAGGGATGCAAAACTGACCTGCTGTGTGCAAAGTGCTTCCCACGGCTCATCAGGCCAGCCTGGAAAAAATTGGGATGAGAATGAGAGGATGGAGCACTGACTGGAGTAGGCACTCGATAGAAAAGTTTTATAGAAATGAGTTGGGTTTAGCTCCCAGCCTCTTTTTATTCAGCTGGTAAACGATTGATGCACAGTGACCAGATGTGGTGAACTGAGACTGTGAAAAGCAAGGAGGGAGGAGGAGTGTGGAAGAGCCCAGCTGAGGGACTGGGTGCTGGAGCTGCAGGAACCAAATCCCAGCAATCCTCGTCCCACTTTTCATGGGACCATCCCTCTTTCCACTGAGCTTCATCCTGGTCAGCACCAGCCGAGGACAAGGGAGGAAACACAGTAAACTCCCAAGGCCAGGTTTGGACAAAACTTTTGGCTGCAAGACCTGCCAGCACCTCCCGAAGCCACCTCCCTCTGTGCCCGTGGCAGTGGCAGTGCCACCCCATCCCTGAGCTCTCCGTGCAGGAGGACACAGGGACACCGGCCATCCCGACAGGAGCCGTTCCCATCATCACCAGCCCAACAACAAACGCTCCTCGTGCGGTTGTAAAGCCAGGGTGGCATTTTTATTAGCTGAGGTTTCCTCCTTTCTTTCTTTCTTTTTTTTTTTTTTCTCCTTTTTTTATGGCCTTATCCACAAACGCTGAGAGCCAGAGGGAATTATTTGTTACTTACATTAAAGCAAGAAGCCCTCAGACCACAGCGCTACAACCACTCCCCGTATCATTATTTTCTTCTTTTTGGATTTTTATGAAGCTCATTATTAAACCTGAGCTAACACAGACATCCTAACAAGGCACCCAGTGCTAATAACTGCTCAGCAGCATTATTAATTATTGTAATTACAGCGTTTAATTGATGATATTAAAGAGAATGCTTGCCTACTTTTCCAACCCCAAAAAATCCACAAATGCAGCTTATTAACACTAATTCTATTCTCATTGGTAAAACTATTGTTAGATTTCAAAGACAGCAAGTTTGGAGCCTAAAAGAATGGTTCATGCTGGGATGGTGGGGCATGTTCCCAAACTCTGGTGTGGCTTAGCTGGGATGGGATGGAGGGAGCTGGGCAAAATGAGGATTTCTGTCCCTGAAACCTGACAGCACCTGCTCTGGTGGCCTTTAGGAGGGCCATAAATCCATGTATTCCCTTACAACTTCCATCCCCACCGAAATTCCCCCTAACTGTGATGGCAGGGCCGCAGGCAGGTCCGTACGGGCGTGGGGCAGCAGGATCAGCTCTCCGAAGGGTGGTTGTGTGCAGCGAGTGGGAATGGGAACGGCAGGAAGCATCTCCAGGCTCCCCTGTGCTGGGCTGTGGGTCCGATACAGGGCTGGGATCCTGTGCCAGCCTCTCTCCTCACTGACCCTCGCAACGTTCGGTGGAATTATTCATGCTGAGCCCAGACACCCAAACGGCCGCATAAACACCGAGCCGCACTTTTAATTAAAGATGTGCCGAGATAAAAAGCTGCACAAACCAATTTTCAACAATTAGAAAGAATATTAGAGGCGTTTGTCTCCCCAGTCTGCATGTGTCCTGAGCAGCTGGGGAGCCTTGCTGCTTTTTTACCGTTGTCAGGACTTTTTGCAGCGATTCCCCGTGCAGGGTGAGCCCGCGTCCAGACGTCTCTTTGCTCCAAAGAGTTAAGATTTCACTTGTCAGGCTGTTTTTGTTTCTATTCACATGTCAGTGCCTGTCATTTATTTAGTCAATGGGACATGTCCAAGGGATGGAGACAGACTGGGTTAGTCATTCTGACCGTGGGTCGCCAGTCACTGCAAACCGCCTGAGGTCATTTCCAAAAGCGCCAGGAACAATGAGAGGGAAGCTGGGCCCGGGAGACCTGCAGGAAACGCCGCGGAGATTAAAGACAGAGATAGTCCTTTGCAAAAGTACACTGGAGGAATGTTCCCTATGTTCTGTCAACAGAGTTTCTTCCTCGCTCAAGACTGTCTATTTTAAGTCTGAGCTCACACCAAAAATGGAAATCCTTGCTCAATGGCTATCAGTGGATCTTGGGTTTCTGGGGCTGCCTCAGCCGAGGAAATGAACCCTCCAGCTCGGCTGGAGCAGCTTCAAACAATCCCTCCTTGCAGCAGCTCTGCGCTGGGCCTGCTCCTTTGCCTGCTAAAGGATGGAGCTGGAGCTGTGGTGCTGCCCCATTGCCCACGAGCGTTGTCCCCGCGGGGTCCCCGAGTGTCCGGAATCCCAGAGTGGCTCAGGCTGGAAGGGATCACCAGTGGGCTCATCCGGTCCAACATCCCTCTGCAGCAGAGAGGCCCAGGATTGCATCCAGAGCCGTGGCACACGGGCACGGGGAATGGCATCCCAGCCCACAGAGCCGAGCAGGGCTGCCAGGGCCACGGCTCAGGCTCCATCCACACTTCCAGGACACTCTCCTGTCTTAGGGAAAGAGCTGGAAAAGGAGCGTTGAAACACAACCATAAATATTTGCTGCAGCATCTTGGGCTGAAATCAAGCCCCGTGACTGCGGATTTGGGGGAATGGGAAATTCCTCTGGCAGCCAGCTGGGCCTCGGTGCAGGGCTGGAACACAAGAGCAGTTTTAGGTGCAGAGATGCAATTTTTGCTTTTCAAGCAGAAAAGGCCAGGCTGCCCTTCCTTAACGCATAAGGTACCTCTGGGTGTTTTGGAAAACACTAATAACAACCACATGATTGGTGTAAAATGCTGCCTTTTCCATCCAGACACACTATTGTTTTCAGATAAATACATTCCATCGAGCTGTTTTGCTAGCTGGACTTTCTGCATGTGGCTTCTGCATCTCAGGGTGATGGGAATGGGGGTTTGACCACAGTGGTGGCACAGGAGGGCCACAGGATCCTGCTGGCTTGGGAATTGGGGATGGGGGATCACCCTGCCCTCAGTGAGGGGACAACCGCCAGAGCCAGGGGGCAGGGATGGAAGGAAAGGTCAGGAAAAGGAGCTGCACAGTAGATCTGAGCGGCTCTGCAGAGATGGGGAAAAGCAGAAAATGCATTTTTTTCGAGTACAAACATCCCTCACGGACACACACACACACACACGAGAGTATCCAAATTCCTCAGCGTGGTATTTGTGAAGCCACTCGGAGACACGACACAGGCCAGCTCCTGCAGATTTCTCCACGTGTTGTTAAAGATTCAAATTACAGAGTCATTTTCAGCCTTTGAAGACGTTGCAGTGGGCATTGTGAGCCCGGGGGCTGCTCGGGGCAGGGTCTGTCTGCGCTGCAGACGGAGATAACGCAGAGCCACCAGCGGAGTCAGGAGCCGGCCAGGAATGACGCGGAGGCTCTGGGGGGAATTTGCTCTGCCTGCAGATAAGGGAAGCATCCTGCTTGAAGCACGGGGTAAACAACTTTTAATACACAAGTGACTTATCTGGAGAGTCCCGCGGGAGGAAGCGGCTCTGGCCGAGGCTCCGCAGGCGCATCTGCGTGGTGTGACACGGCGGGGACGGCGACACAGCCATGGGGGACGGCGACACAGCCATGGCAGCCGGCGGGTTTGGGGAGCTCGGGAGGTTTTGGGGAGCCCAGGGGGTTTTGGGGAGCCTGGCTGCTCGTGGATGGTGGGGGTAAGGCTCAATCAACTTGCAAAAGGGAACGGAGAGAGATGGATTTGTCTCCAGGGCTCCTGGTCCATCGGTGGCCTCACGGTTGCACAGGTAGGGATTGAGCCACCCAAATGAAAAATCACAGAACAGTTTTGGCAAAATCAGAAAGACTCCAAAAAGAGACTTAAATGCTCTTTTTCAACACAAAACACCAATCATTGTCCCTGCTAAACACAGAATACTGGACAAAATTCAGGAGTGTTTTCATTGATAAGGCCAGGAAAGCACTCCCAAGCTGGAGACAACAACTCCCAGTTGTTTGATCACAGCTGGAGAAGGTTGTTTCATCACGGCAGGATAAGATTTGGGAGAAATAAGGAGATCACAGCCACTCCCTCGTGCTCCCCTGGAGCTGCAGGGTTCATCTCTCTGCAGAACTGAGCTCGGACACCTCGCTGAGCATCATTCCCAGGTGGCACAGCCTCGGCCCTTTGTGTTTTTGGGGAGAGGAGACGGAGTGAGGAGAGAGCAGGAGGAGCCGCTCTCCAGTTCAGAGCCTGATTTACGGCTGCGGCCTCAGGCAAATCCCTTACTGGCTTTGTGGTTTCATTTCCCCATCTCCACAATCTCTTTCACGGGTCATGTGTGAGGGGGAATTAACAGTCAAACTTTGTTTTTAATAAATATTGAAAGGTTTGTCTCGTGCTTTATGAATATTTCTGAATGATCTTCCTGCCCTTGCATAAGGGTCTCTCCCTGCCAGCTCTTTAATCCCAGCTCCTCTCCCTGGCGTGGAGCGATGCCTCTGCTGCAGATTTGGGCTTTCATTGAGTAACAATTAAGCTGCCTCAGTTAAATGTAAAGGCACGTGAAGAAAAGTTCTGCTGCCAGATCAGCACTGGGTGCCAGCAGCAACCACTGAACTGAAGGGTTCCTCTGCAAAAACTGAACCAAGGCAGCGCCCTGCACCCAGCAATGAGCTCTGAGTGACCCCCACCACCCCAAAATTCCCCATTTATGTGTGAAGCGTGAGTAAAAACTCTGTTCTCACCAGCCCAGCGTGATCTGGAAGGGAAAGCACAGGCTTGAAGCTCCTCTGAGCTGAGGCCAGTGGAAATTCAGTGTGGGTTTGACCCCAGCACCGTGCACGCTTCAGTCTCTGCCTGTTTATTGTTAAACTCATTAAAACCATCGGGGCTTTTGCATCTCAAAACTGTTTTCTGAATTCATAAAATATGTGAATGCTTAAGAAAGAATCTGTGTGCAACTGTATAAATAGTGACTAACGAGGAGGAATTCTGTGGTGTTCAAAGGGAGCGAGAGGAGCTGATGAGCCTGCGGTGTAAAGAGTTAAAGTTGCCTCCAGCCTACCTGGTGCCCAGCTCACCCTCCCTCAGAGTGTGGCTGCTGATGGGCCCTGGGCTCCTCCACCCACATCAGCGATTTTAAGCTAAAGATTCAAAAAAAGCCGTCTCAGTTGTGCCCCAGCCCAAGGTCGGTCACTTCCTTTCAATATGGATGTGGAATTTCAATTAAAAGAAATTTAAGGAATTTCAGAATGAAGTGTTTTGACACTCTGAGTTGAAATCATCTCCATTTCTAACTGACATTTTCATTCTCATCTTAATATGCTACAAAGCTTGGAAAGCAAATCCAGCCATGCCTTCAACCAACGTTTTTGTTCAAGTCCTCATTTCCCAGAAAATAATTTGGTTTATTCAGAACTAGAACAAAAATTTGCAACTGCCAATAATCCATTTTCATCCCAGATTTAATGTAATAAACTTCCTGGAACTGCTGGAAGTTGAGATGTCATTAAGTGGATACCTTTACCGCCACCAAGATTCGTGCAATTCCCCAAACTCATGCCAGAGCTGTTCAAGGGATGTTTACAGCTCATTCTTCTCTTGCAGGAAAACGATCCCAAGATCTAAACCTGATGGGATCTCCTCTGATGGGAGGCACTTTGCTGTCTGCCACAGGGCACATGTGGAAACAAGGCACTGAAAAAAGCCAGCAACGCTCAAACCGCTGCGGAATCCCAGCGGAACGAGGCATGGGAGGAATATTTTATATTTAGGCAGAGGAGGGGGAAGGCAGGAGCTGGATGATGCTGGGTTTTTCATGACAGAGAACATTCTCCCTGCCATGGGAAAAGTTCCATGGTTTATTTTCCTGAGGAACAACTGCCTCCTGTGTTTCACACACCAGGTTGCTTATGATGCAGAGCTGGAGCAATCCTGCTTCCCCTCTCCGTGTCCTTTTCAGCCCACGTGGCTTTATTTGCCAGGATGGGAAGAAGACTTGGAAAGCATCAACAAAACCCCACAATATCAGGTGCAACAAACAACTGCCCTAATGGCTGTATTTGATAATTGGACTTTATATTGGATATTGGGAAGGAACTGTTCCCTGGGAGGGTGGGGAAGCCCTGGCACAGGGTGCCCAGAGAAGCTGGGGCTGCTCCATCCCTGGCAGTGCCCAAGGCCAGGCTGGATGGGGCTTGGAGCAGCCTGGGACTGTGGAAGGTGTCCCTGTCCATGGGGGTGGAATGGGATGAGCTTTAAGATCCCTTCCATTGCAAACCATTCTGGGATTCTGTGATCTTAAAGGTCTTTTCCAACCTAAATGATTCTGTGATTCCAGCCTCGTCCTCCAGGGCTCTCCTGAGCTGAGAGGTCTCCTTTAATCTTCACAGTCCCTGGAAGAGCAGCCATCCGTCTGCCTGTTCCTTGGCTGTTTTCACCTGGATCTTCTGCCCCTCCTGTGCCCCCTGCTCCACCTCCTCCCGTGTCTGAAGCACCTGGGCTGGGCTGTGCCAGGTGAGGGACCAGCAGTGCTGGTCAAACCAAGGGCAGAGGGCTGGAAAAGGACTGCACTGCATCCCAAATGGAGCAGCCCCAAAAAAAGCTCAGGGTGAAGAGCCAGGGAAATGCTGAGCTGCCCTGCTGTACACGGGGCAAGCCTCAGTGCCCAGCACACGCCTCGCCAGCGACGATGGGAATTCACGGATCCTGCTGCATTCCCAGGGAATGAACACTCAGATCCCATCGAAGAGCAGACTGTGCTGCTGCCTGGGAAGCTCCCCCGGTGATTCTCTCACCAAATGCTTGAAGCAGTGACTTGGCCAGGAACAGGCTCATTTGCAGCAGTCACTCACATTTCGTCCCCAAATGCTCTCTCTGTCCCTGGGCTGGACCTCCCCGCCCTCCTCCTGCCAGGGCTGCTGTGTCCTAGGTCTCCCTGCTTCACATGAAGGTGGAACAATGCAGCTCTCTGAGCACCCCTCCAGCACCGAGGAGCTGGACATTGTTTTCTTTTCCTGTTTTGTTTTGCGTGGAATAACTCCCCTCTATGGAGTCACTTCGGCTCCAGAAACAGACTATTAATAAACCTAACTGCTTTGGGGAGCCCAAGCCAAACGCTGGCCTTAGAGGGGAAAAAAATAAAATCTACAATTGCACAGAGCCTTTTCATCCCTGTGAACCCTCCGAGGGACATGTGGTGATTATCCACCATGACAGTGCAGCCACCACAGCCCAGCCTGCCCGTGCTGGCCCTGGGCTCCACGAGCTCTGCAGGCACAGCAGAGGCTTTCTCTAAGCTGGGGCTCTTTGGTGGCTTCCATCAGCTTGGTTTTGATCCACAAAGAAAAGGGGACGAGGGGTGGCCCTGCGGGTAAGGCACAGAGCTGAAGTCAGGGACCTCGTCAGGAGGTTGAGACAGTGCTTTGGTGTAAAGGTTTTCTCTGCTGACCCCACCAAGTTCTGCAGAACATAAACTTTAGGTTCTCAAAAGAAAAATAAATCCATTATTTGGGAGTCCAGGGTCCAATTCAAGCAGCCAACAGGGATGAAAGCACAGCTGCAGCCTGTGCTGCCCATTCACTGTTAAAACCTTGCTCCAGGCAGAGGAGCTGAAGCCTCTTTGAGTGAGACCAGGGATGTCCAGCAGCAGGAAACTGCCAGGGATCACAGGAAGAGGCTGAGAGTTGCTTTGGTAGTGGGTGAGGTGATATTTGGAATATATGAGTACAACTTCCAACTAGAGGTGGGACCAGAGGTGCCATGGAAATGGAAAAGGAGGAAGACCATGCACCAGATTTTGCTTCAAGTGACCCTTGAGGCCAATGGAGTTGCTCTGGATCTGTGCTAGAGAAGCCAAAACCAGATTTTAGCACCACTTCTGGAATGGGATGCATGCAAAACTGACACACGGCTGTAAGACTGACAGAGAAGGTTGAACACCGAGTACCTGAGCCATTCCAGTGTGGATCTCCCAAAGAACAGAGGGGTTTAGTCCTTTTTCTCTTTAGAAGTTTTTATATTAACAGACATCTTGGTGAAATGAGAAACAACACAAGCCAAGTGTTCAACCTGGACTCACAAACCACAAACCAGCACCTGCCCCCCGCCCAGCTCCCAAAATATACTTCAGCTTAAAATTCAGGAATTTTTAAAACAACGCGTCTTTCACTCAAAATCCCCAAATAGCTACAGATTTCACTTTCCTTGATTATCTCCACCATCAAGAAAGCCTGGCAGCTTCCTGTCCATGTAACAACTGCCTCTCCTCGGCATGAACCTGCCCCCAAACAACGCTGAGCTGGGTCACCTCACTTTCCCTGCCTGCCTTCGAATGGAATCACTGTTTGCCCACGGATGAGGGCTGGTCCCTTCCCCACGATCATCTGTACTTGCTCCCGGCCTTCAGAACACCTCGTTCTCGTGCCTCCCCTGCCAGACTGGGAGCGTGTTCCCCTCTCTCCCCGTGGATGAGGCTTTGCCTCTTCCATTGGCCTCGTGTGCCTGATCTGCAGGGACTTGCTTTGGCACCATCTGATTAGCTGCTGTAAACATCACTTATCCTGCTGCAGCCTCTTCCCAGTGAGCAATGAAACATTCCTAATCCACGCAGATTAAAGAGGAACACGTTTCATCATCCAGCCCTCAGCTACAACCGCTCCATTAGAAGGCGAGAGGAGTTTGGGTTTGGGAATTGCTCACAGCTCCATCGGAGTGGAGCAACCGTCGGCAGCCGCGATGGAGACACAGCCTGACAGATCTCAGCTCCGCGGGGATGTCTGGCTGTGAAAACGATTTTCGTGGTGCTTTACCTCAACCTGCTGCACCTTTTGTACCCTGGGAGAGCCCAGGCTGAAGTGCTGCTGCCTCCAGCACACATCTCCCATGGCCTTCCCACACCGGGTCAGCCGGACCCACAGCTGCTGCTCTCCGTCTGCGAAACCAGGAGATCATCCTCGGCATAGCCTTACCCAGAACACTCTGCTCATGTTTTAACCTGGCCTTCTAGGCCAGCTGAAGCTTGTGAGGCTGCTCTCCGTGGGCGTGACCACGGGCACACATTCCCCAGCCATGGCAGGGACTCTTAAAGTCGTGGGTCAGTCACCTCCTAATTTAGCTGTGCCACAGCTGAGGGGCTCCATGAACATTCCAGCTGGGAGGAGAGCACCCTCTGAGCACCACTGCTGGGGAAGGACCAAACTGCAGCCCGGAAGATGTGACACCAAGGAATTTACTGGCAGGATGGAAATACTCTGTCAGAAAAAGCTGGAACTGGAACCTGCGTTTTTGTTGTCCCCCAGAAATCCCATCACAAGGTAAAAATAGGGAGGAAACCACAGCTTCAATATTTCCGCTGCTCGCGGAGCGAGTTATTTTTATTATCACAATGAAAAAAGATTCTGCCTTGAGAGGTTTGGGGAGGTGGCACTGGCTTTCTAAAACCTCTCTCTGGAAAAGGTGGTGACCACTAACCCCAGGTAAAACATAACAGTCTCCCTCCAGCCTTCATCTCTCCCCAGAGTTTCCCATATTCCTTGTTTTGCCTGATCCCTGGATGTTGTTTTCTTGGAGCAGGGGCTCTTTTGTGCCTGCCTGGGGCACTGCCAGCTCCTGAGCTCCAGCAGGACTCTGCTGTAACCCATCAGTAGTGTCAGTGAAGTGCCCAATTTCCTGACACATGGCTGGACACAACAAAACCAGAACAGAGGTAGCAGCACGAAGGAGCCCGTCCGTGCTGCTCCGCTCTGCCACGACAGTGAGAACCAATTTAGATTCAAACCAAGCTTTTCACTCGCCACCAAAATAAGCAACTTATGGAATTGCTATCCTCCCCAAACCACAGGGTTGTTTTAATGACCTTCCATTTAAGCATTAAGGAGTGAAATGTCTAATCCTGTCGAGTGTGTAAGAACGTGACTCATTCCCTCAACGCTGTGAGCTGCCTCCTTTTTGGCAGCTGCTCCGTTCGGCGACGAGAGCAGCCTTCAAAATGGCAGGGCTTGGATCTGCTCACCCGGAATGAGAAACGAGAAACTCCAACTGCAGGTAAGACCTCATTCAATGTGTGTGTGCAATAATGTTATCCCAGCTGCCAAGCAGCAAACAGGAGGTGCAGTAATGGAAAGAGATAAACCCCTGTGAGTAGGGGTGTGCTCTCAGAATCATGGAATCCTGCAAGGGTTTGGGTTGGAGGGACCTTAAAGCTCATCTTGTGCCCATGGGCAGGGACATCTTCCACTATCCCAGGTTGCTCCAAGCCCTGTCCAGCCTGGCCTTGGACACTGCCAGGGATGGAGCAGCCACGGCTTCATTTCTTCATACGGGACCATGCTCGAGCTGGGTTTATCAGATCTTGCCCAGTGGTTAAGACCGAGACCTGCCCTGTCTGAATAAAAGGAGAGAGGTGATGATTTGGAGTAAAACTGGATTGCAACCTCATAGAAATCCCTGAGTGTCCTGCTGCTGGCAGCCCTGAGCTTCCCACTGGGCTGAAAATGGACAACGTGATGGGGGAAAATGCAACTGTGGCTGCGATCATCCCCCACGTGGGTGGGTTCTGCTGCTGGAAAAGGTGATGATCCTCAAGCCAGCTCCCTAAATTGAGCTGTGATATAAACAGAGAACAAACAAGCAGGAACAACCCATGGCTGTGTGTTCAGCTGCATCTGTTGTTCATGTAACCACTTGTTTGTCCACGTTGCAAGATGCCACTGGGGCAATTAACGGGCTGAGCTCGCCCCTGATGGGTTTTTTCATCAGCAGAACCCAAACCACGGAGCCCTCCCTTGCAATTCTCCAAGCAACACAGTTGCTGCCTCAGTCTTCCAGTTGAAAAGGGATAATTGCAGTATCAAGGCGAGCTCCCAAGATCTCCCAGGAGATGTTCTGGAGCTCGCAGGATCAGGTCCGAAGCACGCATGATTCACTGGAATAAACCGTGGTCTGCGTGTCCAAACCTGGCTTTCAAATGGGCTCCCAGAAATGAAGGGCCCACACTCCCTGCAGCAGCAGCATCCCACAGGATGTCCCTAATAGAGGTGGCTGGAAGCTCCTTCAAAACGAAAGCTGAAGTTCTAATCTTGCTTCTAAAGCCTGCTTGAACACACACAGAAATGCAGCTCTCAGCAGGCATGCAAGAAATGCATTTGTATTTCTTTTCACTTTTCTTTTGGCTCTTCTCTGGCTGCAGGTGGTGATGCCCCGACCTGGCCAGCCATGCATGGGATGTTGGAGCTCATGCCACCCCGTCAGTCCCCCAAAATCCTGCTCCTTTCCTTTTCGTATTAAGCAGTGCATTGCACCTGAGTTGTACGCACTCAAACACCTCCAGCTTCACACACTTTAAATTAAATTGGTATTAAATTGGCTGCTCAATGGAAGCAGAAACAAACGCAACGTGAAACCTCACAGTTACCTCACTGCAAAATTACTGGCGTAGTTACTCCATGGGAAAGACAAGAAAAGCAAGAGAGTTTTCAAATGAGACAGAGGAGGCACAAAGCAAGAGAAGAACAGAACAAACCCCACGTAAATGCACTGCAATGAGCCCAGGGATGTTATTTATCAAGCGAGACCTTTTCTGTAAATATCACCCCTATTTTTCTTTTCTGTTTGAAGATCAGTTCAGTTAAACTCGATTTCACACCTCCTCCATGCAACATCTGACTCCATGTCCTGTCCACCTTTCCAGCTGCCAGACAGGGAACCACTGGCATCCCTGCCCCAGCTGCCAGAAAAGGCCTGACACCTGGATTTAGGGATTTAAGGCTAAGGATTTTCAGGAGGAGGTTCTTCTGTGCCGACAGTTCTGAATCTCCAGGGCTGTGTAGACATTTCTATCAGTGCTGGCCATCACTCAAATCCTTGCAAACAATGACTAACAGGAGCCCACACACGGCTCGGAGGGAGCTGTGCTCTCCAGCCTGGCTGTGTCACACGTGTGGGGTCGAGAGACCATTGGGACCAAGGGGAGGATGCACATGGTTCCTTCAAACCCAGAGAACTCCCATGCTGGCCGCAGGGGCAGCTACAGGTGTCAGCCACTGCTTGGCACACATCTGGAATTCCACTCTGCCTTGGGAACATTGTTTGGGACATCCAAGCTGAAAAGCCCAGGGGAAGCTTGGGTACCCATGATCCGGTCACGCCTCCGATGGCAGCTCTGACAGCCCGTGAGTCACTCAGAAAAGATTAGAGGAAAGTTGCCCTCTGTTTTAATGAATGAATAAGCTCTAAGGTTTTTCTAGGGTGTGGAAAAAGATAAGCCTTAAGGAGAAAATGCAATTGTCTGTGGAGCCTTCAGGTCTACCGAGTGCTTCCAGCACATTCCTAGAAACAGCTGGCATTTGATCCTATGAATTATAGGTGCCTTTGAATCATGTTCTGGACCAGCTCAGTGCACCTGAGATCCTGGTTGCAGTGCATGTCCCTGGGAGGGTTTCTAGGTTTTTGAAGGTCTTCACCCGCTGCCAAGTGCTAAAAGCCTTTAGAAGGACCATTCACTTGAGCTACAGCATGCAGGGAAGCTGACAGTGGAAGGAACCGTGCTGAGCCTACCTGGATCCCTGGAAATCTGCAGAGACAGGGGTGGCACCAGGAGCATCTCCCACATGCCCGAGTAAAGGGCAGGGACAGGCTGTGACCCCCACTGCAGCTCCCCAGCAGCAGCAGGAATCAGCAGCGGCCGCACAGGCTGAGGCAGCTGATCCAAGGGTTGGATGTTGTGTGGGTGGGAGGCCCATGGAAGGCTCTGTGCAAGAGCTTTGTGGATCAAACCCTGCCAGTACTGCAAGAAGCCTGGGTAAGCAAAAACCTGCTCCACTGCCACCACAGAGCTCAGAGATCAAATAGAGCAACCTGGAGCTCCAGCATGTCCTGATGAAGCCACCTTTGCTGGGCCCTGCAGAGGCCTCGGAGGGCTCAGCCCACCATGGCTGGGGGCTGCTGACCTGCAAGGGCAGCGCTGGCACCGATCTCTCATGGGGACCTCCCTGAGCGGGTCCTTCACCGCGGCTCATTTTCATCTGGTTTTGTCTCTACTGTGAGCACAGGGTTTGAGGTGAGTTATCCCATGGGGTGTGCTGTGGCCAGGCAGCCTCCCACCCTGAGGAGCCTGGAACACCAGCACCATCCAAGGTCTTCTTCTGCTGGCATCGTGTCTAGAGCTGCTCAGGAGAAGGTTCCAGCCCGGGCAGACACCGGCAGCCGTGCGTGGCTGCCACAGGATTCCTCACACTGAACTTCCAGACTCCTTGCAGCATGAAACTGTAAATTATCCCTGCTCTGGCCCCTCAGGATGCCTGTGAAAGATGCAGCCAGGAATGCTCAAGTTCACCCACTGGGGAAACGTCGTGTTACGTGAAGATTGCGGCCTCCCCGCTTATCTGCGAGGCAGTTGATGAAGGGCCTGGCGTCAGTCTGGCAACTCTGATGGCTCCCATTTAGCACCACGAGAGAGCTGCCTATCAGCAGGACGCTGGGGCAGATAGCAGACAGGACTATCTAATCACATACCTTTTGCATTAGTGCTGCCATATATTCCTTCCATTTACAATCGGGAGACCGGACCGCACTGAATTTTCACAGGAATGAACTGTCAACAACCCCATCCTTCCCAAGGCCTAAAAATGGGAGCTTTATCACAGAGGCCAGTAGGCTTCTTTTCTTAGACTTCCAGGCAATGGCCGGAGCAGACTTGGAGCCCCCACGAGCGAGACATGAAGGAGACCTTTTTGAGATAACAGCAGTTCACTTGGCTCTCTCAAGAATGCCTCATGGCTGTTCCTTTTCAAAGCAGAAGTAAGGAAACCAGCTCAATTAGAGCATATCAAGAAACTTTGTGTCTCCTGGTTTGTTTACCTTTTATCAGTGCTCTTAATATGCCTTCCTGCTTTTCCAAGGGGAGCAGGAGGGCTTTGCTTTGTAAGATCACACCAGAAAAATCAAGTAAGAGGCATTTTTTTAAAGCAACAAATCAGAGTTAATAGCAGGAGGGCAAACTTTCTGCTAACTTGATGTTTCACTGCTTCTGGGTGCGTGATTGAGTTTCATTTTGCAGAAGGAGATGGCTGTGCTCAGCACGTGTTGCCAACCTACAATCTCTCAGGTCACGTTTAAATAGTCTGTGCAACCATTAGTTCTTTCCTGAGCCAAATGCACATTAGGACTTGTCCTAAATGAAGTGCCCGGTGAAACATCCTCTCCAGGAATGGCATCTCACAACATTTTTCCAAGCCAAGCCCTGACTCGGCAGCAGACTCAAGTTCAGCAGCTCTCGGAGCCTCCATTATGCCATTAATTGAGGGCGTAATTAACGATGGCCAAATCTCACAAAAGTGCCAAATTAGATTTCACTTGAGACAAGCAGACGGATTTTGGATGACTGGATCAGGCCAAACCCTGCCTGCCACTGAAGCCTGGAAGTCTGGTCACAGAGGGAGAATCAGATTTGCAGCCTTCACATGACTCAGCTCTCCAAGCTGGAATCAGAGCCTCAAATCCCCCTGACCAGAGATGTGGACACACAGTTCCCTTCAGTGCTTCTGAAAATAAAGGTTTTCTTTTGGAGGTTGGTTGGTTCATCCTACATTTATATAAAAGCTTTCGTTTCGCCTGCACCCCTCACCTTCTGCAGGTGAGCTAGAACCCTGCCAGTGCCCTGCACTGCCTCACAGATTCCTCTTGTGCTGAGAAGGGAAAATAATAACAGGAAAAGGAGACAAATCCTTCATTAAAATCTGATTTTAATCCACTGAAAACCCTGGATAAACGTCCAGAGGATTTTTTATAGTGCAGTGGGCTCAGTTCCCACCTGCTGCATCCCAGCACCACCCTGAGCTGTCCAAACCTTGCTCTGTGACCTCTGCTTACCTTCATTGTATTTGAAACTTTACTGATCCACTTTGGGATGGTTTAGGAGAGGGGAAACACAAAGTTTGGCCAGTAAAGTCCAGCTTCCAGCTATCTCCATCTGTAACTCAGAGGTTGGGCTACTAAACATCCAGCCTCACCCTGTCCCTCCAGAAAACTAATTTTACTCATTTCCCACTGGGAGATAAAATGTAGGTCTGCTGCCATTCCAAAGTTCTTTGGCTGGGACACAAATAGCTTTGGAAACACTCTTATCTGTGCTCAAACATCCTTTCAGAAAATGTATCAGCCTGCAAAGGGCTGTCCTGGTACCACAAAGCATCTCCGGATGAAAAATGCGAGCTCAGCCCACAACCAGATCTTGTCAAGGAGATTTGCTTCCCTCTTAACACCAGCATCCCACAAAGCCAGAGGGAGGAAGATCCTTGTGCAGGAGAAGCCTTTTACAAACCATCCACGCTGACAGGGAGCCGCCCACACATTTTGGGGGCTCCCTGGCAGGATGTCCCTGAGGGTTTTGTGCTGCCCGTGGTCACGGCGAGGCGATGCTGCGCCCCGAGCACAGCCCCAGTTTATCTCCTGTTATCCAAGACAGCTTCCCTGAGACCCCTTGTTTTTCACATGCTTGACATTTTTTATGGTTCCTCTAAGTCAGGCACAGGCTCAGCTGAAAACAAGCCAGGCTTGTATCAATTGCTGAAAGCAGGAGCGGTTCGGAAACGCGGGCAAGTTGAAACCTGGGCTGGAACAGCTCGGGGCTGGCCGGGACACCCTGCGGCTGCAGCCCCCGTGCTCTGATGGTTTCCTGAACCTGACCTCCCTTCACAGCCATGACACTGGGCTCACATGGGTTTGGATTTCACAACCAAAGCTTTGGCACTGCTCCTGACCTGGTGCCAGAGACGAACCATTGCTAACTCCTCACACATCTGCTGCCCGGGGACACTCAAACCCTGGGTGCCCAATGCAGTATTTTATTTCTGAGGGGAAAAAAAGGGCTTGGCTTTGCATGGCAGTAACAATGAAATGCCAGCACACCCGTCTGCTCCTTCCCTTTGTGCCGGCCACACCTGCTCCTCACACCTCTGCAAAGGGGCTCTGGGACCTGGCAGGGACAGCTGCCAGCTGGCTTTGGGGGACTGTGTCACCAGGCCAGGCTTGGTGTGAGCTGCTGGCCTGGGCTTTGGGGCCTGTCCTGGCTGCTGTCCCAGTGAACCCCAGGATTTCCCCTCCCGGTATTGGAGGAGAGGCAGCGATGGGAGCACAGGGGCTGCCAGTGCCTTGGTGAGCCCCCAGCCTCACAGGCTGCTCTAAGGCTCACCCCTGGCCTGTGCCAGGCTTATTCTCGTGGTCAAGGAGCCACCAGAGTGCAAAAGAGATGCCTGCAGGGTGGATAAGTGGATAAGAAAAGAGGCAGAGGCTCCTCATGTCCCTTGCCCAGTCTGGCACCGGGGACTGTTCATGGCACAGATGCTGCCACCCAAGGGAACAACTCATTCCCGAAGGCTCCCAATCCCTCTGCCTCAGGCTTTGCCTGAAGGCTCCCAAATCTCCTGTGCTGTGGAGCATCAGGAGCCCCTTGCAGACAGACCCTCTCCAGATGAGCTGCAGGCTCCTTCCCATGGCCTCAGGGTCAGCGGCGCTGCCGTTTGGGAGCACGGCTCTGGTGCTGTGGGGATGTATTTCCACCGCCCTGCACTCCACGCTGGTGCCTTTAAAGGCTGACACATTGCAGAACAAAAACAAAATGTTTGCAGCACACGCTATCAAACCTCAGTGGCTTCATTTATCCCCCCAGGACTGGTGCAAATGGTCAGACAGATAATGGGAAGCCAGGCCCACTGCCCTTGGCCCGGAGCCTGGAGAGCGTTTTCCATCAGCTCTGTTTAGGAGCTGTCTCCCCCCAGCACTCCAGCTACCTTTGTCCTTTGACAAAAAGCCCCTCTCCCAGTATTCCTGAGGTCACTCACTCTGGTGATGGCATTTTCTGGTGAGACAGCTGTTGATGTCACCTTGTCCTGACCCACAGGAACGCATCAGTGCTGCAAGATGCAGCCCTGAATGTCCAATAATCCCTTACAATAGACAACAGGATTTCATACAGAGACAGCAGATGGTTTTTTTCTTCTTTCATTTAATAACATGGACAAACCTGTCCGGGTCACCCACTGCCCTGAGAAACTTAGAGAAATTCTATTTATTGACAGGTACCTCTCTTGCTCACCCCCACTGCTCATCCCCATGTCTTCTCACGTGTTTATGTCCCCAAAAAATAGAAAGGGATAAACCTCGCCCTGCACTACATGAAACCCATCATTTCACTCACTTAATGGAACACATTTCCACATGCCTTCACCCCAGCTCTGAAGCTGGAGGCTGCTTTTGCATGGGCCCTATTTTTCATGCACTTCGTTTCCTTATCGCACCGTATAATTTTCAGACGAATGAAAGTCTGGGCTTTCACTTGCACAAACACTTGGACACGAAAACCTGGTCATTGCCAACTCTTACAAACATATCCTCATAGCTGATGGGGTTTGTAAGGCCTTGGTCCTGGGAGACCTGTGAATGTACCAGAATCTCGGCTTTCCTCTTTTTTTCAGGAGCCATTTTCTGGCCTCGATGGTTCCAGAAAAAAGCAAAAACCCCAGGAACCAAAATAATGCCAAAGGTAGAAGGCAGGGAAAAGAACTCCCTTGTTACAATTTAAAAGAATATGCATTCGCTGGAGTTTTAAGGGAATCCTGTGAATTGGGGTTGGCAGAAGTTTGGGAGCACAGCACAGGACCCCATTCCAGCACCTCCCTTGGAAATGGGGTCGAGTGCAAGACCCTGCTGGGGGCTGTCACCCTGGGAAGTCCTTCACCAAGGCCTCAGCATCACCCTTCCCAGGCTGCTTTTCAACTTGTTACAAAAACTAAAGATGCATTGTATGTACAGGCTGCCTCTGCCAAGAAAAACAAACTCAGAGATGCCTTTTTTTTTTTCCAGGCACTCACAGTCAAACCAACACAAATATTAACAATCACTACGTTAGACCCAAACTCCTGTGAAATAATCAAAGAAGGTGACACTGCAACCCCGGGCCTTGAATCGTGTGTGCAAGGCACTCCTGTCTATCTGCTGCTTTCCATCCAACAGCAATTCGTGGATAAGTGATAAGACAGAAAGTAATAATTCTGGGAAGCTGGACAATTCCTTTTTATGAAAGACTGTGGCGCTGTTTGCATTTTTCTGGTGGCAAAAAAAAATTCATTGCTGATGGTGGGAGCGGGAATTAAAGGTCGGTGGTCCCTCTGTTGCAGACCTGTTGCAGCCCATGGGAAAAACGCAGTGGAGGATGCAGAGCTCAGGAGATCTGTGCCTCCGTCAGTGCATCTCCATCCACGTTTGACGGATCAGCATCACACTGTGGGGGCTTCCCAAATAAAGGACACACCCCTGGCACTTCCTAATTAAATGCTGTAGGACCAAAAAGTGGAGAGGAGATTACAGTTGTGCTGCTCTCGAGGATCTGTCCCTGGGTTTCCAACTTTGCTCAGCTTTTCATCAAAGGAAAAGCAGCACCAAGGAGATCAGAACGCCAGGGGCTCAGCACATCCATATCCCAGCCTCTATTTCCACACACAGAAAGCCCCAGAAAGTCCCTTCCTGCTGCCACACAACTCGACGGGAGCAGAATCTGCTTGCTCAACTCCTGGAGACTAATTGCAGGCTAATAACATGCGCTGGCATGTGGGCTGGGATGTGAAGTATGTGTGTAGGTGCCTCTGGAAATATGTCACTTGGAAAACACCCCTTCAGCTCACAGAAGCACTGCCCAACAGCAGGAATTCCTGCAGATCCATATCCATTCAGGCTCTGAGGCCACTTGTTGTTGCTCTGCCAGGCAATAAAGCAGCGATAAATGAAGGAATTTACACATCAGACATCTCAGATTCCTCTCCCTCCTTTCCCAGGAGCAGGGTGAGGGGACAGTTAATGATCCTAGTTTATGGGATAAATATTTTGACAGAATATATTTTGATACCATAAATTTTAACACTTCTGGCTGGTTTTAAACTCTGTTTATTCCTCACCAAGAATCTGTATGAAGTAATAATATCTGAAGTGTTTTTTAAGGAGCATAAGCTGTCCCTAGGAAAACATTCTCCTTCCTTTAAAATAATATCGCTTTTCTTGACAAAGAAATTCCAAATGTGTGGAAATACAAAGCATTCAGGACTCAAAGCTCTGTTTTTCCACCTTTAGGTGAGATCTCTCTCTCTCTCTGTGTAGGATCCCTTGCTCACACAACCTTCCTGGTGGCTCCTGTAGCCAGGTACCTCTGAATCCCACTGAATCCAGCGAAGCTCTCTCAGATCAGCACACAGGGAGAAGGGAAAGCCGTTCCCATAACTGGGAATATCCACAGGGAACCAGCTTTCAGCTCTCCTGACAAAGGAACCATCACCCTGCTTGGCCTCTTGCAAGGTTCTTGGTCCCTCCCCGCTCACCTGCTGAGCCAAATTTCCAACGCTGAGAGGAACAGAGACCTTGAGACCCCAAACTTCACAGCAGCTGCCCCGTGGTGGGGCAAGACAGGGATTTGTTCTCCCAAAAAGGGCAGCACGGGCAGTGACCAGCACCTTCCACTGCTGTCCCATGGGAGCAGCAGGGACTGTGACGGACAAGCCATGGGAAATCATCCAGATGGGATCATTATAGGGCCAGAGACTACAAACCCAACAAAACCAAGCTTTGTTAGTGCCACTTCTTAATGAACAACCCGTTTAATTACACGGTCGAAAAGAAACCAGTTTAGAACAACCTTCCAAGATGCTTCCTGGATGTCATTACACCCAAATAGCTGCTAATGGGATGAATTTCAAGCAGAAGTTTAGCTGGATTTTGGGATTTAGAGTGTGCTGGGACACGCTTCCCACAGCGGAGCTGAAAATCTCTGCAAACATACAATTAAAATTCTCAGATTGCACTAAAAACTGCCACAGCTTCATCTTCTGCAGCAATTCCTGATGGCCACGTTTTTCTCTTTCTTAGGAAAAAACCTAAATATCTGCAAATAACAGGGCCTGTGTCAGTCTCCAGACATGCCAGCTCAGGGCTGAGAACGAGATAGGCAGAAAAATGTTGCTGGGAGAAGGCTCTGGCCGTATCTGCTTCCGAACTTTCCCAGGCACAGAAATGAAATGTGGACCCTGGCACCTCTGTGTCTGGCTCCAGCTCTAAAGTGGTTTCCACTGGTTATAGAACATGCTGACAGCCTCTTCAGATAAGCAGGGCAAGGCAAGGGCACTCGGGCACTTGGCAGCCAGAGGCTCCTGAGTCCCGCTCGTGTGGCTTCGGGAGCAGCTCCTGAACCCCAGGCCCAGCGTCTCTGAACGGTTCCTCCACCAAAGGCACCTGACCCATAAATCCCTTCGGTAGTTTAAAGCTCATTAAAATCTCCAATCAATAGTGCAGGACACTTGGAAGCCCTCAAATCCATTACTGTAAGTGGAAGAGGAATGGGAAGGCGGTCGCTGGTGGATGGGAGCTGAGTTCCATGTCTGATCCCAAATGTAAAAGGATTTCGAGCTGTCCGTCCACTTCACGTTTTTACAGCGTGGTGCCCAAATCCCCTTCCCATATCAGAGAGTTCCCAAACCTTTCATGGCGTTCACGGAATTTCTGTTCTTTTCCTCTCTTAAGGATGCAATTTCACTGGGATCTGGAGCTGTCACGCAGTGATTTTTTTCAAACGAGGTCAAATAATTCCAATTAAATCTATTTAAACACCCGCTTAACGATGTTCTTTCATGGAGGTGGAGGAGGCAGAGATTTTGAGATGGCTCGGATTTGGAGTCAGGTGTAATTTTGCCTCTCTCCTGCTTGCACAACTGACCATTAGCAAAATTGTTGGTGGCGTCAGGATGGTTGTTCCGGTGTTTTCAGGTCTCTCTTACACTCTTACAGAACTTCCATTTCACAACTGACGCATCATTTTTGAAAGGGCAGAAATTGCTTTATAGCTCTGTAAAGCTGTGCTCGAGATAATGGGTCATTTTTATCAAGGAGATTTTCTTTTCCCATGAAGATACTTCAGGGAAGCAGGCAGGTGCTGGGAATTCCAGCAACATTCCTGCCCCAAGATCCCCCCAATATCCCTGATGGTGTGGTGTGCCCCGTGTTTGAGCGGTCAAGGGACACGATGACACTTTTCGGAGAGATCCAAAGGAGCAGGGAAAGATCCAAAGCCTTCACCAACTCAAAGCTCTGTCAGGGCAATGCCCACAAAGGGGTTTGATGTGTGAGTTCGGCGCAGGAGCTGCTCTTTGGGATGGTTTCCCCATCCGCCAGGGCCGCGTTTGCTCCGTGTTGCTCAGCCAGGAGTCTCTCCTGAACAAACAGCCCCGAACGTGTCCGTGAGCAGGCAGAGAGGCTGTCACAGGGTATTACTTCCATCCTTGTAATGCTGCTGAAACAGAAGTAGAGGCTCTTTCACACACACAAATTACGCCGGAGCGTAAACATCGCCTGGAGGAGCCCACTCAGATTTCAAAGCTCCACGGCGCAGCCCGGCAGCCTCACACGGGATTTTACCCTCACACACACAGGGGTTTAATGACAATGAAAAAAACCCTTCTGTCTCAGCAACAACAACAACCCCGAGTCGATAAGCGCTGCTCTGCCTCTTCTCCCACTAATCTCTCCCTAATCAGCTGGACAGCCCGGAACGGAGGCGGAAAGCAGAGCATGGGGCGACGTCTTTCCTAGGAAAAATTCCCCTGACCTTCCGAGCGGTGGAAAGCGTTTGCTGAGCGTCAGCACTGGCCCTGGGGTGTCCTGTGGGCAGCCCCAGAGCTCTGCTGACGAGATCCGTGTGCCGGCACCAAGGTTGGAATGATGGCAAGGCCTCTGCACTGGTCCCGGCTCTCGGGGATGAAGGTCGGGCCAGCACCAAGCCCAGCTGCTCAGCACGGCGGAGATTTACCCTGGGTTACAAAATTATCCAGTTTTCAGCGTTCCACCAGGCCAGGCTGGATGAAGCTTGGAGAAACCTGGGACAGCAGAGAGTGTCCATGGCAGGGGGTGAAATGAGATGAGCTGTGAGGTCCCTTCCAACCCAAACCATTCCATGATTCATCTGCCTCTTACCCAGTTTCAGGAATATGATTCAAACCAGCAGTCTAATATCTTCAGAAAGCTCAAATTAGCCCGAGACAGCTCGGTTTCCGGCAGATTGGGGATAATTGCTACTGGTTGATTACCCAGACTTCTCTGCTTTGAACTCTCTTTTCAGCTGCTTATTCATTTCCCCCAGACTGTGTCTCGGGCTTAGGACGCAGCGCAGTTTGGACAGGAAAGGAGCAGGTCCTGAATTGCCAGCACCTCCCTGAGCTCACAAACCCCACATCCCCACCTTATCCCAGAGCACGCCATGGAGGGGCTGCCGTGACAGAGCGTTTATTGCTGCAGCACCAGAGTAAACGGAATCCCACATCAATCAGGGCTGTTTAAAAAGTTTATTACATTTCACGGCTGCCATAATTGACAGCAGGGCCCTCAGGTTTGGAAAGCTTTTCGATTTGCTTTTAGGTCCCTGTGTAAGGGCTTTGCACATTGTTAAGGAGGGTCTCCTCACGGTTCAATTTGCCCTCTGTTCGAGATGAAACTTCCCAAATTTCCCCGGTGTGAGCCGAAGAGGTGTTAATGAGAGCAAGGCAAAGGAATGAATCGCGGCCAGCCCAGAGAGCCTGTTCTCGGGCTGTGTAAAGAACTTAATGTTCGTGGGGAAGTGGTTGAACTGGTTTCTTTCTCTGAAAAAAGCCCTAAGAAGAGCTGGAAATGTTTTTGTAGAGCAAAAGTCAACAATGCAGGACTCTCCCCCTCGTCTCCTTCAGCAGAGACCCAATGCGAATCCCAGGAGAGGCACGTAAGGCAGGACTCAAAGCAGGCTATTTAAATCTCAATTCACAATTACGCTCATATCAAGGAAACTTAATTATCTGTATTTTACCATCTTATCTCCAATATGATTTCTCCAAACAAACAGCAGTCTGGAAACAGCCTGTAGATAATCCATCCAATCTCTGATATCTGTCGGGAAAGTCAGCGCCTGGGGCAGCGGAAAGAGATTGTGGGGGGAGCCAGGAGCAGCAGATTCCCAGAGGGACCTGCTGGATGCTTGCCTGGGCATGGGGCACGTCTGTGCCGAGCCCAGGCAGGGCTGTGGGAGCTGCTGGGTCTGGGCTGTAGGGGCAGAGCTTCGGGGCTCAGCAGGAGCAGGGAAAGAGGCTCCACAGGGCCAGCATCAAAGGCAGCAGCACAGGGCACTGCTGTGCCAGCCAGATGTGCACAGCTGTGGGCTGAGATGCTCCTCTGTGCGTTATCAACGTGATAACACCCGAAATTCATAAGGGAGACATCACGTGAGGAAGCACTTGTGGAAATGGGGAACATCTGGGAAAACACTGTTTTCTCAGCATTCCTTTGAAGGTGAATGTTCTTGCTGGATTTCATGTTTGCCAACCGAGAGCTGGGTAACAAATTCCCATTCCAGTAGCTCAGCAAACGTAAAGATGGATCCTGGGTCCAGCTTCCCTCATCCTTCAGTAAAGATGGGCTCTTGGACACTCCCATAAGGTCATCAAGTTCTCTAGAAGTCTGGGGATTGATGAATTCCCGCAGGTAAAGCTCTTCCCACACAATAATTTTCACAGGCTACATCCCAAACACATCCACCATCCCACAAAAGACACGGGAAGTGCTGACCTAAGTCTGGCTCCAAGGCCTGGTCCTACAACACCAGTGGCCAAACCCCTTGGGATGACGGCAGTACTAATGACTAATTCTGATAACAACTGAATGTCAAGGAGAACTTGCCATCCGAAATGATAGCACAAGCACTCGGGAACATTCTGAGATAGATGGAACAAAGTGTGTGCAAGTCCGCCCGTGTGTAAGGTTTCCTGTTTTCACACTTGCCAGAGGGATCCTGAAGGGGATGGATAAAAGTTCTGGTCCCTGGTGCTGTTTGCAGAACTCAGCCAGAGCAGCGAGTCCTGAGCCACGACTGAACCCACCCTACTCAGACATTTCACAACCCTCCCACTCTGGTCACCTCGGGCTCCCTCCACAGCGCATGGAGAGCTCTTTGCATCTCCAGTGGGCACTGCTTAAGACCTTAATTACTCCCTAAGATCTTAATTAATCCCTGGAGGTGTTCACCTGCATTCCTCCACTACAGAGGGAGCCAAGTTCTACTTCAGGCATCCCATGCAGTGAAATGCCTGAAGAAGAGCGGGATGAATCCACAGAAGCACAGAACTGTGCAGTGAATTCTGGGTGTTGCCCAAGTCTGCAGTCTTTCCCTGTTGGTCTTTCCAGGGCAGTTCTCTCAGCAGAAAAGTGGCACTGAAGCTGTGACACTCCCTGGCAGAGGGGGGAAATGGTGCTCCTTCACAACACCTCCCAGATTCCCTTGGGATTTATCCCTCTGAAACAGTTCTCGTGTTCCAAAGCAGCAGATTGACTTTTCCGTCATACTGGGATGGTACAGAGGACGAAATCCAAACACAACTCCCTGGCATGGGGTCTGAGCTGCCACAGAATCCACTGGAAATGGGGGAAGGTCAAATGCTCAATAAGTTCATTGAGTTTAGTGCAAATCCCATGTTCCAGTGCCAGACCCTCCAGTCTGGATCCCGAGACCATTCCCACCTTCCTTTACCCATTCCAGCCACGCTGTCGCTCGTTACCACTCACTGCTGTTCAGTCAGACCTGGCTGAGGTCACAGAATCCTTTTGGTTTGGAAAAGACCTCCAAGATCATCAGCCTTTGATGGATCAACCAGGTCAGCTGTTCCTGCTGCAAAATGTCCCTGACGTTGATCTTCTGCTCCATTTATCCTGCAAGATCTTTGTGCTGCCTCCTCCGTCCTGTGGGTGAGATCCAGCTGAGTGCTGAGCTCCCCTGAACCCACTGGAAGCCGTTCCCAGCCTGGTGTCTCCCGGGGACTGGGCAGATCTGGGCTTTTGGGCTCTCTCAAGGATCCCAGGTGTTCCACGTCCACGTGAGCCTTTTGGTGGGATCGCTGCACCCTGGGAATTGCTGTGCTCTGCTCTACCTGGGGGATGGCAGGGCGTCACGGTCACAAGTTCCTCCTCACTGAACTGTTCATCCCATCTCCAAGGAAAATACCCTTTTTATGTGCTAAACCCAGCGTCTCTTTCCAAATGTAACAAATTAAAGTGTATGAAAGTTTGAAAATACCTTAAATGCTAGGATAAGCAGAACTATAAAAAGCTTAACGCCACAAATCAGGGACTATGCTGGAACAGGAGACTTTAAAGGAACCTGCAAAATCTGGGATTGTCTGGGCGAGGGGATAGTGATTCCTTTGAGCTGTTACTCCCTGGCATTAATTCATGAGCTGGGAACAAGCACGAGTAACTTCTGATTTCTGCTGTTGTTGGTAGAGTTGGGCTTGGGTTTTGCTGGCTTTTTTTTTTTTATTATTTTTTGATTTCTCTGAGTTCTGTATTCCCAGAATGCATTTGAAAATAGTCCCTGCCGTGAAAACGTTCTTCAGGACTTCCAAAAAAGTTCATTATAGTGAATTCAGCTTGTTTGCTTCTTCGCTGCTCACCCAAAGTCCTTTTCTTCTGGTGTGTTTGCTCAGAGCTGGTGCCAAAACGATCTGCAGAGTTTGCCACTAAAAACGCAGGCTCCTGAATCGCAGGCTGCAGTTTGCACAGTAATTTATTTTGGGGTGGAAAGCACATTTTCCCATGCAGGGAGGGACAAAGGAACATCTCTACAAAATACTGAGTGTGTGAGAGAGAGGCACAGAACTGCTTCCTTAGCATTCCTGCTGGGATTCCTGGCACAGGGATCCAAACCACTGCACCTTGTCTTTGTGATGGACCCACAGTGCTTCAGCAACATTGCTCCTATTTCATCCAGACTGTTGATTTTTCACTTCTTTCACACTGTCTTGGAGCTCTGTTGTACAACTCCTGACAAAATAGCTCGAATTTGTCACAGGAATCAACAAAACTGTAAAAGCTGCACCATTACTGCCTCAGGATTTCCACAAAACCTCTGAATACCCTGTACTCAGCCAGTCTTGGAGATTCTGAGCAACACTCTAAGTTCAACCTCTCTGTTCCCAACAATAATTTACTGAATTTTCCCTCTTTGAAACCCTGTTCTATACAAAACAAGAATGTTGTGTGAAACGAGTCATAAACTGATGATTAAAACGTTAAGATTTTATCATGGAATGGTTTGGGTTGGAAGGGACCTTAAAGCCCATCTCATTCCAACCCTCAATGTTTGGGGGATGTTTTGTCCCTTTACAGAGGTTCCTCTTTTCTGTGCACCAGCTGGCCCAGAGATCAGCCCTGAGAAGCACCAAGTGAAGAAGTGACACCTGCAGAGCCCAAAGTCTCGATGTTTCATGGCTTGAAAGATCTCCAAAAGCATCCAATGCACTCAACAGCAGCCAGGGTGTCCAGGAAGGGACTTGTGTTTCCCCCTCCAGCGTGCTCTCTAGTTTAAGAATCATGGAATGGTTTAGGTTGGAAAAGACTTCCAAGGTCATCAACTCCAACCATAAAACAGCTCCTCCACCGTGTTCACCACAGAACCACGTCCCCACGTGCCACATCCACACGTGTTTTGAACCCTTCCAGGGACAGTGACTCCATCACTGTCCTGGCAGCCTCTTCCAGGGTTGGGAAACCCCTTCTGTGAAGAAATTTTTCCCAATATCCAATCTAAACCTCCCCTGGAACAACCTGAGGCCATTTCCTCTCATCCTGTCCCTGTTCCCTGGGAGCAGAGCCCGATCCCCTCCGGCTGCCTCCTCCTGTCAGGAGCTGTGCAGAGCCACGAGGCTCCCCCTGCGCCTCCTTTTCTCCAGGCTGAGCCCTTTCCCAGCTCCCTCAGCTCCTCCTCATCAGGCTCGTGCACCAAGTATTATGTGCTCCTAAAATATCACTTGTGACCCCAATTTGCTCTCAGGGCGTCCGTGTCATGAGCTCCCTCTGCAAAGAGGGACTACCAGGTGAAATTTAGTTAATGAGACGGGGAAATATTGAGCTGGTCTTGGACGCAAGAGAAGAGAGCCAAGCATTGCACAGGGAACACGTCAGAAGGACAGAGGCACCAAATTACTGTGTCCTCAAATGCTTTCATTAGATATCATTTGGTAATTGGTGCCGGGAACATAAAACTAGAACAATTGGGGAAGCATAAAAGAATAATAAAAAAAAAAAAAACAGAACAAAAACCCAAAGGGAAAATCAGAAGTCGGAATTTTAAACAGGAAAAGCATGGCGTCGGAACGGGCGGAAGATAACAGAGTGCTCTGCTGAACACACAAACAAACAAAAAATAACAGAGACAAACTGGCAAAACATTCCTCTGGCTGACTTAACCACTGCTCTGCTCACTCACAGGTCTCCAACCAACGCTGTCACTGCTCCAGCATCCTTCCCTGCAGATAAATCTGAGGGAAGGGATCTCTCTGCTCTCACAGGGCTTGGTAACAACAGAGCAACGAGAGAAATGTCAAGAGCAAAACGAGTTCCCCTCTCGCGAAATGAGGATCGCACCTCTGACCTCCCCTGAGGTACTTTCAAAGTGATTAGGGGAGGTTCTAGATAAGGGTAGGACACATGGCTGTCCCTGCTGGCTGTGCCTGCTCCCACGGAGCCCAGCTTTCCCTGTAAAGCCCCGGCCACAATGGGACGCAAACAGACGAGAGGGCTGATCCCTCCCAGGCTGGAATTCCTGCAGAGCTGCCTCCCCTGCCAGCCCTGCAGCACGGGCCAAAGAGCCAAAGGCCATGAGGGAGAAGGCACAGCCCTGTCCCTGCTGCTCCCATTATCCCTGCCACGCTCCTGCCAGCACAGCACACGTGGGGCCGTGTCCCCGAAAGCTCTTCCTGCCCCTTAAATGCTCCTTCTCCCCCATCCCGGATTGTTCAAGAGACCTCCCAGCTCTTCCCCCAGCACTCGCAGCTCCTGGGGAACTGGCAGACGCCAGGGACAGAGCTGATGGCCATGACTGTGCATATAATTAAAGTCTGGGTTCTTTAAAACACTGAAATCATCTGGAGACCTCAACAAATCGCCCTGGAGACATGAATAGCAACCTTCAGATCCACAGCCCTACTGACAGCCCTCAAGCAGGGATGGGGACAGAGTCCATGATCTCCTGGGGAATGTGGAGTTTATTCCAGTTGCTCGAATTGTTCCTCACACTCTTTCCCAAAGAGCACTGCATTCTCAGGAGATGAAGAGAGGAGGGCTGTTTATACCCTGTGATAACTAAACAGAGCAGGAGAATTATCTTATCTCCCCATCAGGATTCAAATGCGGAGGGTTCCTTTGTAAAGCCCAAATGAGCCCCCTGGAAGTTTTCCCAAACATTGTTTTACACATTATTTTATCCAAGGAAGTTAAAGGTCTCTCTTCAAAGAATGGGAAACGGATCACTTTTTTCTCTTCAGATCTCCGTGAGAAATCATCCCAAGTGAAGAAATCAGAGGAGAGCTGAGGAGCCTCTCTCCTGTACAAGGGAATTCAGAGAGGTTGTGAAGCCAAAACCCGGAACAGGGAGAGGGGATCAACCTGCCCTTGGAGTGGAAAGCTTCGGCTGATGGTACCTGAGCAAAGTTCTCCTCCAAAACCTCTGCTCCGCATCTCCATTTCGTCCCTTTGCCTTCCCTGCAAGACTGCTCCTCGTATTAACTTGAGAAATAAACTAAGAGTATCCAGGAAGAACCATGAAGGAACTGAGACTTTACAAGGGCGATGGATAATTAATAGGAATAAATAGTCTCTGCCCTATATACAGCGCATTAAAGCAGCAGCTGGCCAAGTCCCCTCAGTATCCTGTAATTTCCTTATCTCCATATTATCTCCAGGCAGGCAAGAGATGCCTGGAGAGATCCCATTCCCTGCTCAATATCAGACAAAAACCTGTCTGAGAACGGGGAACCGGAGTTTTTGGGAGAATCCAACCTCTCTCCAACTGAAGCATCACCAGGGGACATCATGTGCAAAACTGGAGCTCCCTTCTTTCTTAATAAGGAAAACAATAACAGAAAAATTATCACTGCCACCAACTTCTCCAGAGTTGTGAGGGGACAAATTTTCCAGAGTGGCGATAATTGTGTGCATCTCACTGATTTTCCACAGACTCTTATCCTTACTGCCATCAAGTACCTTGGAAAACGGACCCTTTTCTCGATGTCTCTCAGAAGGACTGAGAAATGTGGGACACAAAAAAAAAAAAAAAAAGAAAAAGCATAACTATAATGATGGAGAAACAGGAAAAGCCATTATATACAGCAATAAAAAGACTGCTTCCCCCCCTGTTCAAAACATGATCATATTATCTTAGCAACCGGCACAGCCAAGCAGATTTTACCACAGGAATTGTATAACCATTCCTAAAGAAACGGGAAGGGGAAAACATTTATTCCTTTCTATGTTTTATGACGTGAGAGCTGATAGGATTTGCTGAAGCCGAGGCTGCACATATAGAGCCAGAGTGGGTTTCACACTCATTGTTTTTGCTTTTTGCTGCCCATACGCCGCAGGGCGAGGTAGTTTCCTACTGCTGGTGTTGGAAGGGCCTGGAACCATAATAGCCTCTCTGTAACATTCCCCGAAGTTGACATGTTTGGTGCCTGTTTTGTCAAGCAAACCTTTGCAATCTCCTTCAGAGCTGTCTGGGGTGCACTAAATTAGTCAGTTGTTCTTGCACTCAGTACTTTCTGCCCAGGTTAATAAAAAGCCCTTCAGGAGAAATATATATGCGTTAAAAAAAAAAAAAAAGAAAAAAAATAAAAGCTCCCAGAAAAATCTTTCTTGCTATATAAAGAGCGCACTCAGATCCAACCCCTTGGAGCTGCTCCGCGGCGCTCGCATTCCATAACCTGGGAAGGGTTAAATTGGATTTACAACCCTTTGGAGCAATTACCCAGCGCTGCAATTTAATGGTAATTCCAGAAAGAGCATCTCTGAACAAGACAGGCATGTTGGGAGAGCCACGCACAGGAAGCTCTTCAGGCAAAACATTACATAGGCTCTTAATTAGGGTCATTGACTCCTCTGTGGAGCGATCTTATCAGGGATGGAGAGGCAGAGTCAGCACTCTGCCACCCTGCCCGGGAAGGATGGGCTGGGATGGAGACCCAGCAGGGCTGGGTGATGCTGCTTGGGGAACCACTGGGCACTGCGCACAGCTTTGCTCCTGCCTGTGAACTCCAGCAGGCTGCCAAAACGCTCGAGTGACAAACGTGGCAGGAAGAGCTTTCAACCCTGTTTTCATTGCGGTTTTGCCCTTTTATTTCCCTGCAAGATTTCTCTTCGTGTAGGGCTTCGTAAAACATCACCACACAGCTGAAACGTGGGGCCCAGGGTACCTGACAGCTCTCAAGCAAGTCCAAGCCCTAATTGCAGGGACTGGCCTGCTGAATGCTTCAAATCTGAATAATGAATTACTTATCTTCGCTGTTGAGGCAGAAATGTATTAGGCATTGCTAGCTCCAGCCTCAGATTCCTTGACTGGGTTCCAGCTGTAAACATTCAACAGGAAGAGGTTAATTTTTTGATTCAGTTAATGTAAATACTGAAAGGTTCCTTACTTCACTGTCCCACATCACTGCAACATACATTCTGTAATTAGAAGCACATTTTTGTGATTTCAAGGTATATTTTGCCAAACCAACAAAAAAGCATCAAACTCCGACATTTCTGCCAAAAATACCCACTGTATAATTTATGCCAAATCAACAAAAGTCTTCTTTTGTCCTCTCCAAACCACACTAAAGAACAGTCTGTTAAGGAGTCCAAATGTTAAAGTTCAAAAAAAGCCCTCTATTATACAGGGTGCAAGATAGGGAGGAACAACAAACCCATGCAAGGAGCATCTCTGTCTGCCAGGAACGCGATCTCCTTAACTCTGTTTATTCCCCCTCCACCCCACACACGCTTCTCCCTCTTTTTTTCGCTCCCCCCCACCATTTTCCTAAAGCCTTCCTAGCATCTGGAATGTGTAGGCAGCCATCCATGTGTTTGCAGTAAACTTTGAAAGCAGAGCCAACGAGGACCACATGGGCAGGTGGCCTGCAAAGCCAACCTGGCTTTTGGGGCCGCTTGGCCAGGAGTGAGAGATGTCCCCAGAACTCTGGGACACGGCTGAATTATGAACAACGACATGAGAAGAAAAAAATAATACAAGAAATAAGGAAAAAGGGAGGGTTTTGGTGGTAATTAAGCTTTTCCTTTCCCCGACTCGAAGAAAAATTTTAATTAGAAGTTCAAGCATTTGGTTTTAATTCAGCCTGGTGCACAAATGGTTTATTTCCACACAGCAGATTTTCATAGGCTACGGAGCAGCCTCCAACTAGGAAGCCATTACAGCCCCTGATTACAGCTTTTACATGCACTTAGTGCACTTTGGGAAATCGTGGCAGAAGGGATTCACTCACATTTCTCCCTGCACACGAGGGTGGATCCATGTGCGATTAATTAGACAGGCTTGGTACAGACAATTAACAAACTGGTTTTTTTGAAAAAAAAAAGACAAATAACCAGAGAAATCCAGCAGTCTTTACGTATTCAGCATCGATATTGGAACGTGGCACCTTGCCAGGGCGCACAGCTCGGAGCAGAATTTACTTTAGACCATCTGCTGAGTCTGTAAGTGACTGCACCACGACTGGAAGTTGTTTGGATGAACGTTGGACAGTAATGTTCAGCCTGGCCCCAGCAGAGAACCAACCATTCATTGCCATGGCAACCACTAACGCAAAGGGTCCCTTAAATAATAATTCCTTATTTACAGACTCATCAAGGATGCTCCAGTGCTGCGTGAAACCGGCCAAAAACCCAACAGCTTTTCCACTGTGAATGCAGACCTCGGGTTTCTGATGCGTGCTGATTGCTGGAAGTCACTGAGAGCATTGAGTCCCAAATTCTGGGTGCTCATCAGCCCTGATCCCATCCCAGCAGCCCCACGGCAAAGGGGAGATTCCCAGCAAGGTTCACGTGGCAGAAGGAATTGGAGGCTCTGAAGGGGCTCCAGAGGCCCCGTGGGGTGTCAATCTTACCGAAAATGTAGAAATTGTATTATTTGGAGAATTTCTTATGCTGAGTCAATTGGATGTGAGGAAGAGCTCTGTGTGTAACTGCATCCAATGGGGTTTTGAATGGAACAGCACATTCAGCACCATCAGCTGACAGTGCCCAGAGTAGCTGTGGCTGCTCCGGGATCCCTGGAGTGTCCAAGGCCAGGCTGGATGGGGCTTGGAGCAGCCTGGGATAGGGGCAGGTGTCCCTGCCCATGGCAGGGGTTGGGATGGGAATGAGCTTTAAGGTCTCTTCCAACCCCAACCATTCCAGGATTCTATGATTTTATGATTTTGAAACTAAGTAAAAATTGAGAGGGATTTTAGAAACTGGTTTTTTTGGGGTTTTTTTAATCCATTACAAAGGATCTTCAGTGAAATAGTCCACAAGGCGGCATCTGGGGAGAGAGGCTTATCATCTTTCCAGCCATTTCTGCAAAAATTTCTCATTCATTTCCTGCTGGCTACTGTCAGAGAGAGGGTACAGGACTAGCTGGGCCACATCCCAGACCCCGTCTGTGTTCCTAAATACTCAGCTTATCTCTCTGTGTCATGGAGCTGTGATTACATAGCTCCAGTGGCTAAAAATATTGCCAAAACCTTTAAAAAGAGAGGCACAACTTTGGTTTTTTAAACTGCAACCAAAAATGGAAATGACTGGAGAGATGGGCACTGGAGTGACAGAAAAGCCAGTGGTAGCCCACTGCTGCCTGACACGGGTCCAAAAGGTCCCAGGGTGCCGGGGTGTGTGTTAAGATGGAAGGGGCTGCTGGGGAAAGCAGCAGAACCATCAGAATGAACTTCTTTTGGTGACCCTTTATCAAAACTGGATTTCTTCAGGCCTGGCACCTGTGGGCTTCGCTCTGCAGCACGGCTTTGGCAGCAAATTTACTTGGAAAGCCAGAGTCGGGTTTGGGGGGACCTGGCTTTGGGTTTACCTGGCTGCAAGCCCTTGGCACAGCCAAATGGGGAGCACCTCCATGGCTACAAGAGTGACTGAGCGGCCACAAGCCCCAGCTGTGTCCTGGGCACAGCTCCTGGAGCCAGCTCCATCCCGGGATCTGACTGCCAGGGATTTCAGGAGCAGCCTGGGGGGGTTGAGGCACGGGGCACTTGGCACAGGAGGTGGGGAAAGAAGCCAGGGTGAGACCTCTGAGCGAGCGGACCGGTGTCAGGGGAGCCAGGGACACACACGGGGCTGAAACAGGAACGAGGAATGCGGGGAAGAGTCTGAGTCCTTCACTGAGGAGCCAGGTGAGAGCCCTGAGCCAGGTGAGATCCCTGAGCCATTCCCCAAGGAACCAGGTGAGATCCCTGAGCCATTCCCCAACCCAGCAGGGCAAGGGAAAGCAGGGGCTGCTGTTGCCCTGTCACAAACCCCACCAGGAGCCTGGAGCCCATTCCGAGCTGCGACAGCAATCGGAGCTGTGGCAGCACTAAACTGCTGAACTCCACCAGCAGTGACCTTTCACGTTACCTCCAGGACTATTTAGACTGGCTGCGCTCCCCTGGCCTAGCAGCAATCCCACAGACTCCATCTGCCCACTCCAGAGGAGAGTTATAGCCTGTGCTGCCGATGCAGTCTCTTGGGTTTGTTTTTTTTCTTGCAATCTTGACTTCATCCCAGCAAGGGCTCCTGTCTCTAACTGGCCGCTGTCAAAACAACTCCAGCGGGGAGATAAGGGGGAGAAGACTTTGAAGAGGCTCCTTCCTGCAAGCTGCTCACTATCTCCCCAAGACATTTGTCAGCATCCCCTAGGAAGGGCAGCAGACTCGGGGAAGGCAGGAGCCATTCCCCTTCTGAAGCCCCCAGTCACATCACAACACAGTATTTAAAATGGCTCGTGAACCCCAGATAAAACGCAGGCGATTAGTGTCTAGAAGCAACCTCTGTTTTCTATCACCAGATGTGGCCGTTTCCCAGCAGGACAGACATTCATTCATGGAAGGACAAATATTTCTGTCCATTTTTCCCAGCTTTCTTGCTTCTCTGCTCTTCACAGCCACCTTTCTCCTGATTTAAATTAGCCTGTGGCTTTGGAGCATGCCCAAATCCACCCCCAAGAGAAAATAAGATTAGAAAAGGGATGTGATTCATTTGGTAGGTTTCCCTTTTCTTAAATCTTGCTTCGAGTGGAGCATCAACAGACAAAATGTTGAAAATCTGCCTCTTCATAAGAGGACACAAGGCAGGGCTGCTTCTGCCCATGTGTTTGGTCACTGCTGCCTCCATGGCACATCACGGATGAAATTCCCTCTCTTCCCCATCCCACAGCCCAGCTGGGCTCTGCAGGCCAGCACAACTCCCTTCATCTGATAAGGGAATCATGCCCAAACGGAACCAGTTGCTGCCATCAGAGAGAAATTCTCCCTTTGGCTGGGCCAGGTGGGTCATTGCTGCCCCTTGGCCATTGTTTGGAGCAGTAATCAACGGCTCTAAACTTGCAAGTGGCTGAGGGCTTGGGTGGGCTTTTTACACCATCAAACCACACACTGAGTACCAATTTTCAAGTTTAACCCCGTGAAAGAAGGAGATTTGGAAACATTTCCATCCCACTTTTCTGGGGAGCTGGTGAGGAGCGTGAGCCCACAAACAGTGCTGAATTCTGCCTCTCAGTCACTCCTTGGCTGTTGGACTGTTCAATGGGCTTTAGCTGCAAAGTCTCCTTTTACATGTGCTCCAGGATGGGGGTAACAGCAGTTCTGGCAAGCCATGTCCCCGCGGGAAAACCAGCACCTCTCCAAGGACTCCCTGCTGAGAAGGTTCCCTTGGAGTTCTGAACCTCCCCAGCGTGCAACCCCAACCGCAGCACCATCCTCGAGCCCGCAGCAAACCCCACACACATTTCCTGCTCTCCGGGAGCTGTCCCTGCCCATGGCAGGGGCTTGGAGCAAGGTGATCTTTCAGATCCCATTCTGGGATTCTGGGATTCTCAGGTGCTCACTGAGCAGAGCCGTGCTGCAGCCTTTTGGGGTGGAAGCTGAGCAGCTCCTGCCCAGAGCGGTCCTGGGCTGGAGCAGGGTGAGCCTGTGAGGCACTGAGGGGTGACCAGGACAGGATGGAGGGGTCGCAGCTCCCGAGCCCAGCCCGGCTCCGCAGCCCCGCGCCGGCGTTTCCTGCAGCGGCGCTTCCCCGGCACCCGCTCAGCCCACGGCAGATAGAGCATCGCTGATTCCTTCTTTTAAAATGGACAAACAAAACACAGGACTTCGAGCTGTTTAAAAAA
>VZRN01002828.1:1714910-1738687 GCA_013397935.1 Dasyornis broadbenti | reverse complement strand
AAAAAAAAAAAAAATCCAATTACTGAGGACAGGAGGAGAAATCAGAGAATCACAACATAGCTGGAAAGATTAGAGCACTTGGGAAATATTTAACAATGATATTTTGGAAAAGCAGAGCTTTGCCCCTCTTGGCTATCCCAGCACAGCTGTTGGAGCAGAGCAGGACCAGGGGCCAAGGCAGTGACACCTTCTAGAAGGGATGGGAGCCCCAGGATCCTGCGGCCTCTTCCTGGCCCTCTCGTGCTTTTATTTGGAGCAGTCATCTAAGATGTATGAAGCAAAATGTATCAGTCTGGGAGCAGGGTTAATGAAAATGACTCATTACACTGGGATGATCCAGTTAATTCCTGTTTACACACTGGTTTAGGCTGCCCAGCAGAGAGGTACCACGTGGAAATGCAGTTTTTTTTTGCTCTGAGCAGATGCGCTGATGCTGCTCGAGTTAAAGACCCAAAGCAGGGCAGACTGGGGCTGAGGGAGCTGCACACACAAACCAAGCTCGTGCTGGAGGCAGCAGCCTTCAGTCCCTTCCAACCCTCACCATCCAGTGAGCATCGGTCACCACAACTGGGAGACTTCAGGCTTCCTCTTACAGATCCCAGGATTGGGAGGAAGGGTTCTGAGCAGAGTTTTGTTCAGCTGGGAGGGAGCAGCAAGGCCCAGCAAGCAGAGCATGAGGTCAGGGTGACCTGAGCCGTGTCCTTCCCCTGATCACAGAATCCCAGACTGGTTTGGGTTAGAAGGAACCTTAAAGCTCATCCAGTGCCACCCCCTGCTGTGGGCAGGGACACCTTCCGCTGCCCCAGGCTTCTCCAAGCCCTGTCCAACCCGGCCTTGAACAATTCCATGGACGAGGCAGCCCCAGCTGTGACCCGGAGCTCCCTTTCCTCACTCGTGGATGAGTTTGCTGAGGTGGCTGTGAGCTGTGATCAGCGAAACACGCAGGCAGCCCTGGACAGACAGCAGCTCCTGGAGCCCACATGAGGATGCTGAGCCCATCTCGGTCTGTTCCAGCTGCAATGGATGCCAGAACCCCTGATCCTTTCCTTCGGGGCTCTGGAGAGCCAAGTCTTCGTGTGTCATTCTGAGGAGCCTGTCACAGACAGGGGACAGGGAATGGAACGTGATGGTACCAGGCTGTGTGTTTAGGGAGGCTGCATTACACTCAGAGGAAAGGGCTTTATTATGGAAATTATATGGGAAGAGATATGCCCAGGCAGTGCTGGCTCTGCAGTCTCAAATTTCGGTATTTCATGATGGTTTCATGATGGGAAGAGGCTGCTGTTTACTGTGGAATGTCCCTTCTGTCTATGTGTTTCTGAGAAAGAAATGAGAATTGTGTTCCTTTATTAAATTCAGTATTTGTATCCTGCCTCTGTGATAAGGAGCCGTCTATAAGTCATGGAATTAAACAGCTGTAAATCATTATCCAAGCTATTAAAGCCTCTCGGCTCTCTTACAGATTTTCTACCCCCTCTAGTTCATAAACACCATCCAAAATGTCACCCAGACACTTCTTCCCAAGGCCTGGTTTTTTATTTTGGGTTGGGAGTGTGAATTCACAACAGATCCAAGGCAGCATTTATCCCAGATGGATGTTCCATATCTCACTGCTGTGTCTGTGCTCTCCCTTCACCCTTCAGCTCTCTCAGCAACACCACACACGGGCAGATCTGTTTCTTCCCAGCTTGGATCTCGGATTTCCCTGGAGCACGGCTCCAAGGGGGCAACAAGGGAAGTTGTTGCCATTTGCAGTGTCCTTCCTGCACCTCTCAGTGGAGAAAAAAGCCTCCATCCCTCTCCCTCAAAGCACCCGCAGCGCAGCAGGACACCAGTCAAACCAGCTCAATCTCCAGATGTGCTGGAAAACCCAACTTCCCAGGCAAAGCTGTGGGATGAAGGGCTGCCCTGCCATGCCAAGAATGCTTTCCTTAGACAGGTTGAGAGGACAGGATAAGCTGGAAGAAAAAGAAGCATCTTTGGCAAAGCCAGTTCCAAGGGTTTTACTGTCAAGATGTTGAATAAATGAAATAAATAACAGGGGACTGCAGAACATCCCCAGCTGCCTTTCTCTGTGGGAGGAAGATGTGCTTTATCCTCTGGGAACATCCCCAGTATCTGCAGATTCCCATCCAAATCCAGCCATGGCTTAGCTTCATAGAATGAATGCTTTGACACTGAACTGAATCCTCTGGTGTTTCAGCAGGGAACAGGAAGATTTGAGGGACACAATCAGACAATGGGACAAGGTTCATCCGAATGACCACTTGCACCCCTCTGTTCCTCCTGCAGGGATGCTGGAAGGGGTGGCTGAGTATCCAATTCCTTCTTTTTCCAGCATGCAGCCTTGCCTGCTGCCAATTCCAGGTGTTCAACAATAATGCAGCAGTTACTCCCAAGTAACACCTATAATTTGAGTCGCTGGGACATTTCCTCTGGCATTTCAAAGCATATGGAAAGGAATGTGAAAATCTTTCATTAGCCACAGGCAGGCGGCCGCTGTCAGAAGCACTCAGAAGCGTCCTAAAGGTTTTCCAAAAAATAAATCCGTGTCTCCAAGCTGCTGGGCACCAGACACCACTGGAGAGCATGGATCTGAGCAAAGCACTGATTTCTCCATCCAGGAACAACCTCTCCTGCCCTCTGGAAGGGTTTCAACACCAGAACATCATGTTCAGATCACTAATCCTCGTAAAGTATCACCTGCGCTGTCTCGGGGAAGAGGGATTCCCTCGCCCCCGGCAATGACAGCTCCTTTCCCCGGGAAGGGCACGCAGGGTCAGAGCTGCAGGAGGTTTCTCTTCTGCTGCTCTGTCCCCGCAGGTCTTTTGTGGAATGATCTGCAGCCTCTCCTGCCCCTGTGATGCACACGGAGCTGCACATCTCTGTCCATATTCCACGGGATGGGTATGACTTGCCAGATTTTCTGTTTACTATGGAATTTCTACACAGCTTCAGGAACCCCTCTATTTTATAAGAAAACAGAGTGGCATATAAAAACATTCTTAGCGCTGGTTTATTTATACAATTAATGGTCACCAAAATAAAATGTACTTTTATGCACTCCACCTCCCTGCCCCAAAAGCCAGTTTTGTTTGACAGACAGTTTTGTTCCACACTCTCGGGGGGTGCATTAACCTCTGCAAAGTCCATGGGTGAGTTCAGAATTGGCATCATCTCTCCTTCTCCTGCAAAGAAAACCAAGCCAGCTCTGGGAGGGTTTCAACACTGAGCCTCTCTGGCCCACCAGAAGGGAATCACTGAGCTTCTCTTTCCCACTGAAGGGATTCTTTCAGTCCCATCCCTTGGTCCCATCCTGCAGCTCTGTGGCAATCTGAGGCTGCGGGGTTATGCCAAGTGGGAATGCTGCCTGTCCAAAGGCCAGCAGCAACTCCTGGGACTGGGATTCCCACTTGGGAGCACAAAGTCTTTCTAGACGGAGCAGGCAGAGGCTGATGTTCTTTGCAGGGCAGCGCTGGAGATGAAGTTCTGTGTGCAGGTTTTACCAGCCCTGTCCCACTCGTGGATCTGCAGCTCTGCATGTGCTGTGAATCTCTCATGGATCCAACTCTGTTGTGATTCCAGCCTGGAAACCCCACAGAGCCACGTGCCTGAACTCAGGACACTCAGCCTTGAGCCATTTCAAATCCCAGGGTTTACAAAAAGAGATCAGAATCTGCTGGGTTTCACAGCAGCCTCTTGCACTCCTGGTGTGCTCCTGACTGGACACTGCATGGTTGGGATGGCCATGCTCATCCTCCTCGGAACTGTGTGCTCTGATCCAAGGCCACTAATGGTGTCCAAAATCACCAAGAGCCCAGAGTTAAAGAAGAACAAAGATGAGATTTACAAGAAGCCAAAGAAGCAAGATATGGAGAACAAACCTGAAATACAAACTTAGCTCAGATCTGCAAAGGGCAACCAACTCCCATCTGAGGAGCTCCTGGGCATTTTGTCCCTGACACATCCCAGCTAAACTGCTTGAAGAATGGATAAAACCAATATGAAGATGTCTACACTGAAGCTGTCTAGGAGTTTAATTAGATCAATTTGAAACTGATTTTGTTAAACCAGTGAATGATTCATAATATGGACCAGACTTTGAATTTCAAGCACTTCAAGCCTCATTACATGGATCCTTTATTATAACAGCGATTCCCTCCATGCTCTCGTGGCAGATTCCTGCCTCCTGAGGTTTGGGCTGGAATGCCAACAATTTATTTTAATGCAGTTCAGACATTTTAAAGCTTTGCTGAGCTATCCCCAAAATAACCACTGATAGTAGGTGGCAAGCACCCTGAAATGATTAGGGTCTTTCTTGTTGAGGAAAAAAAAGATATTTGGTGGGGGAAAAAAGAAAAAAAGCAAAACTGATGAGAACAGGATAAGCATTAATGAAGGAAAGGTTTGTGTTGGAGTGAAAAGTGGTTGAACTCAAATACTCAACACGAGTTGAGTTAAAAAATTAAAAAATACCTTGGCAGAATAATGGAATAATGGTCACTGGGTTTGCTGTGCTGGGGGTTTGCTTCATTCAGCTGCTTGAGAGTTGGAACCACGTTTCCCCTTTCTCATTTCCATGGTGAACCTGGGAATGGGATGGAACCACGTTTCCCCTTTCTCATTTCCGTGTTTAACCTGGGAATGGGATGGCGTGCCCTGTTCTGCTGACTCAGCCTTTTGAAGCCATGCATCGATCCCAGGGCTGGAGTCCCGTGGTGATCAATCAGCTCTGGGGAGTGACAGCTCATTCTGGGGAACATAAAACACGTGTTCTCCGTCCATACAGTGAACAGCTCTAAACTGAAACAGGCACTGCCCCAAACAGAAGTAATCTAAACAGGATCTCTCCTCCTCCATGGCTGCTTCAAAGTGCCCCCTCTTTACCTTGGTAGGAGACGGAGAGCTGCACTGAGTGAGAAATGAAAAACCCGAGGAAGAAAAGGATCTCGTTCAGGAACTCAAATCCCAGTCCACAGCACTTTTTAAAGCAGAGCATCCCTGTATTTAAGTCCCAACCAGCATTAAAGTCAGGAAACACTAAAACTTCCAACCATTAAATAACCTTTTTTCTGCTCTTGTTATCCAAGTTTCCTGTCTAATATAAGACCTTACCAAGGAGGAATAAATATGAATCTTGTGATCCTCCAGGTCTTACCAACCTCACAGAATTTGTGTGAAACCCAATGCATGACCACAATCCTGTCTGGGTTTTTAAACAGATCCCTCTACAGCTTCCAAGAAATAAAGTCAAGCAGAGCTCTTCAGTGGGGTGTCTTTGTGGGATAGCCTGGGAATGGCAGGAACAGCAGGGAGGATGTGGATACATTTTCTTACTCCAGAAGGGACTAGCGAGGAAAAATCCTGATTGCTGGGTTTGTGCTCAAACAGCCCAAAAATTGGTGGGGAATTTTTGGGCCAGGAGAAAGCAAGAACAGGAATGACTCAGGTGTTGGAAAAGCAGCCTCTAAGCGCGGCTGAAGAGGTGCAGAGGATGCCACCAGAGGCTGGGAAGATGCTGGCACTGCCCAGGGCAGAGTGGAGAGGCAGAGGCTGGAGGGAGATGGGCACAGAGCTGGGAGCCAGCGGCTCCAGGGGAGGCCGAGGAGGGAGGAGGAAGCTGTTTGCTTTGGATTTTGTGCCTGTGTTTTTGCTGCAACACCCCAGGAAGACACAGCAGGGAGTGAACTGACCAGTCTGGTGAACTTTTTATATTCCTTTTGGCCTTTTAATACCCTGAGAAGTGGAGAATCTTTTATTTTTAAACATAGCTGAAGGGCTAAATTAGCATTTTGGCAAGGGAAGCGAGCCTGGAAGGCAGCAGTGAGGGAAGCAACTGTTACCTGGAGCCAAAACGAAATGGAAACTCAGGCAGAAATCCCACCAGAGCTGGAGTCCCATCCCCAGGCAAGAAGGTGAGGGGCCCAGGAGAAAACCCTGCCCAAGCCTTGGCAGCATCCCCTGCTGATGAAGGCCTGGCAGAAGGACACACCTCACTCCTGTGGGTTTTCCCATGCAGGGCAGCAGCTCTTCCCTCCTGGATCCATCACCCAGTGAGCTGGAGGCCTCCAAACCCACCCACAGTGGGCTGAGCCTGCAAATTGGGCGATCCCAGGTGTGTTCATGGAGCATCTGGGCACCACCTTTCACCTTTGTACACCCTGGTGGGAGCACCCTGTGAAACACAAACCTGACCTGTTTCAGTAGGACAGAGGCACCACACGCAAGGAATTCAGCTGGAAAATGGTGCCATGGAATCAAAGAATCCCAGGACGGTTTGGGTTGGAAGGGAGCTTAAATCTCCTGCCATTCCACCCCCCTTCCACGGGCCTTCCTTCGCATGCTCGTGCCAGGAGGCAGCACTCGGGTCACTCAACACCCGCTCTCTGGCACAGACAAGCTCCTCACTCCCAAGACAGGCCAGGCTTGGGATTAACGTCCCCAAATCCCATCTGACACCCGTGCCAGAGGTCATGCACACCAACACTGCACAGCTCTTCCCCTGAGAGGAGCCGCTCACCCCAACGTGCAGCGTGCTCAGCTTCCCGGGGTCTGTGGGAGGGCAGGAGCAGGAGCAGAGCAATTCCCTGGGGAGAGGTTGCTGGGAATGCCCTGCATCCCATCCCTGCACTGCTGCTCAGCTCTCCTTTAGCTCCATGGCTCTGTGGAGTGGTGCTTTGGGGTTGGGTGTATTTTAGAGGAATCTCAAAGCTGGAGGGGATTCTCTCTGTGACCACCTCCTCACAGCCCTGCAAGGCAGGGCCAGCCCTCAGCAATGCCTCCAAACAGAGTTGTTCAGCTCCAGAAAAATCCCCTTTTTTAGATATTGACGTGAGACAATACTGATACCCAGTGGCTGATTAAGTTAATTACAGTTGGGTGAATATCCCCCACGGTCACCCCCAGCATGGCACCCCAAGGTTGGCTCCAACCAGCAGCCTGTAAGCGATGGGATATTCAGTTCCCACTCGTTTTTGGCATCCTTCTAGACAGAATTGCTGCTAGGAACTGTTTGTGACTGAGAATCGAGTGCAAGTTATACCTACTTTGCAGAGTCAAAACATTGGCTAAGGGGAGGGCTGAATCCTTTAATCATTCCAGCATGTGATTTACATTTGCCTTGGCTAACAAATGCCAAAGAGGCATTACCAAAACCAAAGCTGAATCCTGCTGAGGTCATGTTTTGCAGAAATGTGCTGCACCTGGATATCAGTTTTTAAATGCAAACAGGTATGTTTTATCAATTTGCAGCAGGGAAACCTATGGTTTCACAACACTGGAAAAACTTGGCTTGGTGTGAATCAGGATTCCAGGCAGAACTCACTGCAGCCCTCAGTGAGAAAGTTGCTCTTTATTTCTCCATCAATATTTTTCCTTCCCAAGTATATTTAATGTGAAAGAATTAATGAACAGCATAACAAATCCCTGTAAACCACAAACATCAGGCAGCACACGGACCAAGCCTTCCCAAGGTAAGCCAGCGGGTGAAGGTTGGAATTTATCAAAACGTGACAGAATAAACTACTTAATTATGTTGGGGTGATCGCCAGCATGCAACAATCCTCAGAGCAAAGAGCTTCTCAAACCAGCCTGAGGGCAGTGGTAGTTCAGAATTTGCTGTTTAACCATGGATTTCAGAAGTTTCCTGAGCCTCACTGAGTCCGTGGGATTCTAAGACGGTGCCTGTTTTCCTGCTGCCATTGGTGGGCTCGGATGACACAGCCCCAGAGCTGTGTGAGCTCAGAAGGGCTGCCAGAGCTGATCGCCGTGGCTCTCTTTGGGCACAGGCTGCCTTTTGATACTGGAACAAACCCCCAGGTGCCCCAGAATACTCGTCCAACCCTAGGGCTCCCAGATTGTCCTATTTCAAGGAAATGAGGAGCCCAAACCAAATCAAGGCTCTGTGAGGAGTGAGCCAGCTGGAAAGGGAGGGCTCGAGGAGACCTGGTCCTTTGGGAACACCAGGAGCTCTTCCATCCCACCAAACACCACATTCCCACAGCACCCAGCTCCCCCAAGGATGTGCAGCTGTGCCAGGCTCCAGGGTGCCAGGACCTGCACTCTGCTGCCTTACTCTGGGTGGTAACTGGGCTCCAGATTTGTCCCTTTCCCTCACCCTTTCCTCACTCAGCTGGTTATGACCTGTCCCACGGAGTCAGGAAAGACATCTCCATGTTTTTGGCTCATAAGCCCTATTTTTAGGCATTTAGAATGATCCCACGTTCCATCCCTGAACCTGCCCAGGTAACTGAACACCAAAGGGTCCTACTTAATTACAGGAGACTTTTTCCCCCAGCATGAACTGGAGAAAGGTGATTTCCACAGCTGCATTATTTACCTCAGACTCTACTAAGGCTGCTTCATAGCAGTGCTACAGGTTAAATCCTCTGTTATTTCCTACATGACCTTCACTGACTTTACTGTGTGTTCCAGTGCACAGCAGTCAATCCAAGCAAGAAAAGATAGACCAGCAGCACAGGTTTCCAAAAGAAGACTTTAAATTAGAGCAATCAATTAAATTTAAAAAGGTAAAGAAAATGAGAGATGATGATCTTCACTTGAAGCTGGGGAAAGCTTCTCCCCCACCACGATGGGATCAATAAAGCTCTGTCACACACCATGGATTCCACTGCCTGCAGCACCCCGTGGTTCCTGCTCCCCTTCTGCAGATCTTCCTTCCCTCCAGCCGACCCTTGGGGTGTCTCCTGCTGGGTAACCCCACCCCACCCCTGGTCACAGCGTGCCAGGCATAGGGAGACACCTCCGAAGGGCTGCCTGCTCCCTGCTTGGACTCCGTGACCTCTGAGGTCTTTTCCAACCTTAATGATTCCATTTTCCTCCCACCCTCCTTCCCAGTGCCAGAGCTACTCATCCACAGGCATTTCCCTTCCGATGGGGGAGAGGCTGTTCCCACACTTGGCAGCATCCCTGCTTTGAGAATGGATCAGGCATTTTGCCGCTGGAAAAGCGAGCAGGGCCCTCTCGGGCCGTGCCTGCCGGAATCACCTCCACATCCCGCGTGCCTCTTGGGCAGTCGTGGCTAGTGATTCCTGGTGGCAGGATCGGTATAAATAGACACAGAATATCTGTACCAAAAAGCAGCCTCTGCTCTGGCCTGGCAAGGGTTCTAATGAGATCTCCCACAAAGTACGTCAGAACGTCGGGAGGATTTTATTCCCTGTAATTGAACTGTGTTCTTGCCTGTGTTCTCTGTCCCGCCCTTCAGTGCTCTCCTCTCTGAAAATTCCTTTGTTCAGCCTAAAGAGACATTTCATTAAATAAGAAATAATTTCTGGGAGTGGTAATTACAGCCTTTTTTTTCAGGTGGATGATATGTAGCTGTTCTGTTTTCCTTTCTGTTAGCAAAAACAAAGAGAATCCCAGTGCCTTTCATTAAGTGTCAGCTCTAGCCACCCAAACTCCAACAGGTCACTTTAGATCAGGTTGAATTTGTTCTTTGGAACGACTGAAGTCGGAAGCAAAGATAAATGTGGCAATGCTTGTTGCCTGCAGGGTGAACCATTCTGCCTCCCTGAGCTCTGCTACCCTTGAAAAAGAATTTTTGCCCTGGTTCATGTTGATCCTCTTTCTGTTTTCTTCACTGTGAGCTCAGCACGTGGGAAGGAAAAGGCACAAGGCTGAGAGAGGCAGAGCCTGGACCCCCTCCTGCACTGGGGCAGCTCCGTGGCAGTGGAATTTCACCCCAAGAAAGCACCAGCAGCACAAACCTGAATCTGCTCCGAGGTGTGCTCTGACCATCTGTTTATTCCCTGCTTGCCAAGGCATCATGACCAGCCTTCCACACGGCTGGGGGGTGGGTAATGCCCCAAATTTCTGCCTTTTTAGTTAATGAGACACTTCATCAAGGTCTGGTTTTCATCTGTGCTCCTCCTGCTTTGCCGAGCCCCTCACTTTACAAATCAAAGCAATCAGCAGTGCTGCTAACAAAGCCCAACAGGTACAAAGCTCACAGACAGCACCGTGCCCACGGATGCTCGCAGACTCCACAGGCGAACTCCCACTCCCCAGGGAGCTCCTGGCCAGCCCTTCCCAGAGGTGTCTGCTTCCCTGCTCCGAGGCCAACACGTGCTCTTGGCACCTGCCTCCTGAAGCCTGCAGAGGCACAGGCAGCAGCAGCAAGACTTGGATCTGCTCAAAGTGTCAAAGGCAGCTCTGCCTGATTTTAGGTTTCTGAGGATTCGGGTTCAGCCAAACCAGGCATTTTTTTCTATAAGGCAGAAGCCAGTGGGAAAATCCATGGCACAGCACAGAACCGTAACCTGAGACTCTTTCCAAGCAGCATCAGGGCTTTGAAGAAAGTGCCCGCAGTGTGTCCCAGGATCTGCCAGTGGGTGACATAGTCCCAGGAAGAGACTCCCAGCCTGTGTCTGCTCTCTGGGACTGCCATGGATGTTGCTGGGAATCACCCTTGGCACTGCTCTGGCTCTTGGATGCAGCACCAGCAGCCCCGTGCCTGCTGCGCCACGGCTCCTGTTTAACCTGGGTGCATTCCCAGGCTCACACTCTGCCATGGCCAAACTCAGCAGCCTCGCTGAGATTAAATTCTTCAAGTTCCATGCAAACAGACTGCTAGGTAGAGGAGACAGGGGATTTTTGTTTCCCCTTTGGAAGAGAGGGAGGCTAAGTGTGGGCTCACAGCTCTTCCAACCACTGGAAATCCTCGCAGGTGCTTCCCTGAGGATCCCAAAGTTCAGGGGTGCTCTGGGAATCACTTGCTATGAACTCGAGCCCTTCCTCACACAGCACATCCCTTAATCTGGCCAGAAGCTCTCTGGGAAGTCAGGAAAACTGAGATCTAGGTCTTTTCCCCAGCAGATTTCCTGTGTGACCTGGGCAAGTCGCTTATAATCATGTGAGATCTAAGAAGTGCAAAACATCTTAAATTCCCTTAAGTAGAGGGGAAAACTAAAGGTTTTGGAATAAGATTTGTTCATTTGGAATTCAGCCAAGCCTTTGGGTTTAATACCCCCACATTTGCAAAAAGCTGTTGGAGATCCTTAATGCCCTCCAGAGTTCACAAGCTTAGGTTTAGGTTTCAGCTGGAAGCCAATAAACAACCAAAAAGAGTGAAACAGCCCCTTCTGTGTGAATCTGAAGGATGGTATTTCCAACAAGCAACATGGAAGTGTCATTAGGGCTGCCTACAAACTCCCTACAACACGACATAAAACAACCTGAGTGTTTTTGCAGCGAGGATGAGGAGACAACCTTAGCACGGCTCCTTCTGGATTCCCCTTTCCCAAGCTTTTCCAATAAAACCCCCAGTCACGCTCGCTGCACTGCTCTCCCTACACCCAGGCAAATAAAACAGGAGTAAGCAGATATGCCCAACTTGTTTAAGCTCAAGCAGCAAATTCCAGCTGGCAGCTTCCAAGCCGTGTCTCTGATTTATTGGCATTTCAGAATGTGTTACAGAATCACGGTCCACTGGCACCAGAGCCTTGTTACACTCAGCAGAGTGGAATAACACAGCACAAAGCTCTTTATTAAGGTGCCAGCTCCTCAGCATCCTTTTTGGGGAGGACACTTAGAGACAGCACAATTCAAGTGTTTCCAAACAACTGCGTTTTCTGCCCAAACAGAAAACAGGCTGAAAAGGAGCCTGGAGCCAAGTGAGCCTGGTCAGACCTGAGTTCTTTGAGGTGTGTTTCAGCTGTGAGGTGCAAGACACACAAGTGAGCTCCAGAACAGCCCCAGCCCCAGCAAACCCCATCCCAATAAACCCGGCTGCAGCAAACCCTGTCCCAGCAAACCCCATCCAGCAAATTCAGCCCCAGCAAACTCTGTCCCAGAAAACCCCATCCCAGGAAATCAAGCTCCAGCAAACCTCTGCCCAGCAAACCCCAGCCCAGCAAACCCAGCGTTCTTACAAAGGCCAAGCTGGACAAACAGGTTTTGCACCTTCAGCCCAGACAGCTCCAGGCGGTGCAGTTCCTCCCTTCGCTCTTTTGTCCCTGTCCCAACATCACAGCTGTGGATGTGCCTCTCAAAGCAGAGGTGTGAGCACCCCTAGGATGGAGAGGACAGAGCTTCTGGGCTGTGGGTTATATCCTGACACCTCCCACTCCTATTTTATAGAAACTGAAAATTTCAGTGCCACTCTGCACCCCCCTCAGAGAGGCACAGATGTAATTGGGGAGGAGGGAATTTTGGCTGTTGGAAAGGCTGACATGGAGTCAAATAGGAACACCCCCACAGTGTCCATCACCCCCTTCCTCCTCTGCCTGGCCTGTCCCAGTCTCCTCCAGTTGTCAGGAACCCCCACACGAGTCACGAGCAGCACTTGCACTGTCTCAGCAAGCAGAGGCTCTGTGCTCCAGGGCTCGGGGTATTTATGCAATCCCGGCTGGCTCGGGGCCCACGCGAGCTTTATTTATCTAATGTCTGCGCTGCAGGCGATGGATTCAGAGAGAAGGGATTATTAGAAGACAACACACAGAAAGGGGAGGCAAAGAGTAAGTGAGAAGTCCAGTGGAGCGAGGCTTTGCTGCTCTCCCAGCTCTCCTGGGGCAGCGATCGGAGCAGTGGAGCCGGGAGAGCCACGCACAGCCCCGAGCTGGAAGGATCCTGGGCAGGATCCCTGCCCCAGCCTCATGGAGACCCTTCCCAGCAGAGCAGGAGACAGCAGTAAATCCCACTAATTGCCTCAACCCAATTAATTATGCAAGAAGAGATGTAAAATGAAAATTAATTCCATGAAACCAGTCCACGAAAATTATCCTGGAACCTTAAATCGGCATTTCCGCAACAATTAGAAGTTCCTCTAGGACCTTTTTAATGTGGCAAGGAGTTTTTGAGTCACTGTTTCATGTCACATTGTCAGAAAAAAGCTGTTTCCTAGAAAGAAACCACCTACAGAGACTTGATAGTTGGCTGAAAGGATTTAAATTTCCAACATGTACCTAGAAGGGAAATACATCCCCCGCAACAACGGCCGTCCCACAGCTGCCTGTGCACTAAGGAGATCAGAAACCTGTGGGATCACAACCCTTTAGGGATGGAAATATCAGAGCATAATCAACCTGAGGATTCTATTTTCTATTTCTATTCCTATTTTCCCCTTTTCTATTTCCACCTTTGGGTTCAGGACTCAAAATCCTTCTAAATCTCATGCTTTAGTCACCAGAATCTGCCACAGCTGCAAATCTGAACAGAGATGGTATTTTCCTACCCCTAATTTTGACATCTGAAAGGGGGAAGGGGCTGTTCTGTTTTGTTCAGGGGTAACTTTAGGGAATGTTTTGGTTTGTGTTTAATTCCTGAAGTCTTTACCCGGCTCTTAAGGAAAATAAGAAAAGCACCAGCTAAAGCAAGAGGTGAAATTCTGCCTATGAACATCCCTGACTGGGCATTACCTGGTAAGAGAATTCAATTCGCCATTAAGCACAAACTGCCAAAGAAAACTCCTTTTGTTCCTCCCTAATACCACCTCCAGCCTCCAAACCATCCGGTTCTCTCATAAACCTTTCGAAACAAGTCGCCTCTAACCTTGCACTGCTTGAGGAGCAAAATGCTCATCCCACAGCAGACACAGGATTTGAGTCAGGCCCTGGTACCTGACTGTGCTTCGTTTCCTGCCTCTTTTTCTCTCTGTGAGCTCTCTAGACAGGGGGAAAAGTGCAATGTAAGGCACTCACATTGCTGGGGCCTCAGTAATATCCGTCAGTAAACCTGTAATTAGATAGGGAGTCCTATTAATCTTGTGCATTGCCTGAGGGGCATTGCCAGCATCCAGCAAAACCTCTATTGATGAGGAAGGATTCCAAGCATGCCTGTATGAAAAAACGAAAGAGATGAAGTATTTACTTACTTTACCCTTCCCTCAACCACTCATTCCCAACCAAGGGACACTCCAGACCCCAACAGACTAAATTTCCTCCCGACATCAATGCCTGAACACAAAATGCTCAGCCTTTGGGCTCCTCCTCCAGTGCCTGTTACAACAAGTATTTCAAAGAAACCTCAAAGTGTGATATTTTCAGACGTAGCACTTTTTAATTTAAAACGTGTTAATGGAACGAGAACAGTTAATGCAAACAAAGACGTTGGTCAGTTGTGATAATGGAAGGCAGAGCCTGCTCATCCTTCCACATGATTCATAGCTCACATCTCATTCATCTGGCATCAAAGACGTGATTTATAGATGTTCTTTTTCTGCACGCTCCACCCTTGTTTCCTGGAGGAGCGGGAATAAACTGTTTTATACAGAGGTAGGAATTTTTTTCAAATGAGTCTGTAGGGTGAGGGATTATTCTGGCCTATTACAGATAGCTGAAACACCCCAAAGAAGAGTTTTCTTATTGGAAAGGCATTTAATAAAAACTGGCATTGTTTCTATTACACCTAACTGCCAACTTCATCACTTCCTATGACTAGGGGTTTTTTTATCTTGGTTGTTTTTTGGTTTTTTTTTTTGCATTCATCTGCCTTATTAGAATTATTTGAATGTTGGAAATAGGAAAGAGGCCAATAAATGGAAACTGCCCATCCATACATGTACAATACATCCAACAGAAAACGGTCGTGGCATTTTTTACAAATGTGGAGAGCAGAACTGAGGCAACTTTGCATTTTTTCCTTTGAGGCTTATTTTATTCCTCAGCCAATTGCAGTATCCTTGTGAAAAGCATCCCCTGGTAGATGCTACTCCCCTGCTTAGTATTTTTTTAGGGTGAAGGAAGAATCATAGAATCAGTTTGGGTTGGAGGACACCTTAAAGCTCATCTCATTCCACCCCTCTGTCCAAGGCAGGGCCACCTTCCTCTATCGCAGGTTGCTCGTTCATGGAGTGAATCCTGGATTTTGACCTGAACAGAGCAGGACTTTACCCCACTGCTGTGAATTAACTCTGCCAAGGCTCAGTAATTACAAAATGGGACAAGTCTGACAACGTGAGCTACCAAAGGAAACGAGGCACTGGCTGCAGCGTCTTGCACATCATGGCTTAATCCCAGCAGGAACTGCAGAGCACACTGAGCATTAAACTGTTGTGCTAGACATGTGACTGTATAAAGATAATTAGCATTAATTATGCACCCAAGGGTTTTGGCTATCAAGGCCAAACTGCTCTGCAGTCGAAAGTTTGGGACCACACGCTCGGAGCTTTGCAAAACTCCTTCCTCACATGCGGCCACCGAACTGACAGTGGATCGTGCAGCCCCACAGACATTACCCAGTGCCCATCTGCAGACTCTAACAAGTGTGAATGCCATATCTGTTAGGACTGAGGAGAAATCCAGCTTTGCCTTCTACACCTTCCCTGTGGGAATCCCACCCACTATGTCACAACCATCATTTTCGGTATTTAACTTCTCATTTCAAAAAAAAAAAAAAAAAGAAAGAAGTGGCTGCCACAGCAATGAATGGAGCCCAATGTGTCCCCATGTGCCTGCAGGACCATGAGGAAGTGAACTCTCCAGCTGAAGCACGTCTGCGATTTCAGCACGGGACTTGCTGAAAGTTGAAGCAAAATGGCCCAATCTAATATTCTGCAGCAAATATCTTCCCTCTAAGGAAATGGCAGGTTCTGAAATCTGCCCATCGTGGCAGTGAGTCAGGGAAGCTCATTAAAGCAGTTCTCAGGAGAGCAGCTGGATGAGTTAAGCCAGAAAATTGCAAACCCCATTTGCCGGTCACTTTGCCAACACTTATATTTTTAACCCAGGGCTTTACACTTTGGTGCCCAAAGCCCTTTAACCCAACTGCTGAACCGCTGCACTATTGACTGAAACTGCTCTTCCCAACATGACCAAACACACTGGGAATGGGGATATTTTATCATTATGTGATTTTATTTCATGCTGAGCCTGTGCGAAGGAACTCTGCTCTAAGAGGGTGCAGACTCAACCAGGAAATATCGGAGTACTTCCAAGAAATACATGAATATTTCCTACCCATTGCCTGACATTTCAAATACACCCTCCAAGCCTTCCTTCCCGTCCTCGGAGATGCCTGAACCTGGTGCTGGGCTCCATCTACAAAACAAACTGCAAAAGCTGGTCACCCAGGAAGTAATAAAGAATTCCTAGGACCTTTTCCTGTTGGATGGTAAATCCCAGCAGCAAGTGCCTCTCAGTTTCAGCCCAGCAGATTTCTGTTCCAGAGGATTTTCCCTATGGGAAGAGCATTAGCTTAGGCGTCCCTGATAAATTCCACATATAAATCTTTATTAGCGACACTGCCAGAGAGATGATTAGAATCAAACATTTGTGCTCAAAGAGTTTGGTCTCTATAAACATAATTCCAAAAACCTTTGGGCCCTTTAAAATGCCATATGTTCTCCTATGATTAAGGGCTGCATCTCTCTGGAGGCAGCAAAGCAAGGACTAAAGATTGATCATATTATTTAAAGCCTTGGATAACCAACTTTGCTGTCCCAGAAGGTTCTTTGGGGAATCTCACATGAAATCCGTTCTTGTCCAGCTTAGGATTTGGGCATTTGTAGGCTCCCCATAGGATTTCAGCCCCCATCAAAGCAGCCAACATCTTCCCACAAAGGTGTTGTCCAAAAGGGAATCTGGGACCCAGCTCCACAGAGCTCCTGGAAAACGCACAGCGCAGCAAATACAACTCGTCGAGCCTGGGATTTCACAGAGCACATCCATGATGAGCAAAACTAAAACTCATTTTCCACTTGTCTGACTCCCAATCTTTCTTCACCTCCTATCCCCATGGGAATCTCTGATGTTTCATGGAAGGTGAGCTTGGCCTCCTCCCTCAGTGAGGTGCTAACAGGGGCTCTCCCATCCATTCCCCTGCCACCTGTTTCCCCGCCAAACTTGTAGGAACAGATCCCTCTTTGAGATCTTCACCCTTTTGCTAAATCTGGTTGGAATTGGCCAGTGAATTCAAAAGCTATTAGACACACACATACACCCCCAGAGGCAGTGTGATCACACAAGGCTCATTTCCTTAGGATATTAGGCAAAAATGCCTACTTGAAAGCTGTTTGATGTTGGATGCGCCTTTCTCCATTTCCTGGTTCTGCATGAAATGCCAGGGAGAACCAAAGACATCACAAGTAAAAGCCCATCCCCAGCAGACTGTTATTAGCCTTGTTTCTAGAGCGGCTCCTGGCTGGATATCAAAACAGAACCTCCTCCCCCTCTGGGGTTTGCTCACCCCATGCAGATCTGTGGGTGGCATCTCCTGATGATCCTTCTCTGCAGATCCTGCTGGCAATACCAGGGTTTGGTAGAAATAAAATGTATTTATAAAAGTATCCCATAAATACTGGGTTTTGGCTCACTGAGTCAGGATGTTCGTGTTGTTGCTCGTATCACTGTCACTGACTCTTAGGTGAGCCGGGTCATCAGGAGGGACACTCCATGGTGGAGCAATAATGTCACTCCAGATGGACAAATCAATTGCAAACAGCCATTCTCAGCCTCTGATATAAATCAGGGGCTTCAACTACATCAGATGCTGAAAGTTATTAAGAGGAAATGATGGGAACTAAAACAGCCTTTCTGAAGATTTAGCACAGTTTGTACAAATCCTGGCAGGATTCTGTCGCTCTGGTCACTCTGTTGCTGGTGAAATCCAGCCACAAGTGAAATCCTGCAGGTGAAACACAGCCCTGGCAGTACTGGATGGAAAGAGAAATGAAACCCAAGAGGTTGAATGAGCCTCTTTATTCTGGGAATTATTCTGGATTTATTCTGGGAATCAGAGGGATGAGGAGGGAAGGAGAGAAGTGCTGCTGCTGATCCAGCACAACTCCATTTGGGATGATGGTCTGTGCAGGGGCTGTTACTGAGGGGTTACTCCAGGTATTTTGCACCTGTGGTCAGCCCTTAGCCAGGCTCTGATGAAGGCCTGGATCCCTGCTCCAAGGCGTGTTTTCAACATTTAGCTCCAAGGTAGCTAAACCCTCAGCCTGCTCATAGCAGAATTATTTTAAGCCCTTAACCCCAGAGTCATGAACCAAACGTTGATCCCAAACCCATATCCTCAACTCATCTCCCACTCAAATCCCTCCTTCTGGGAGATGCTGCGTTACCTCTGTTCCCATTCCCTTCACTGAGAGTCGAGGCAGCTTAGCACAGTACAGGATCAGACCTGCTCAGTGCAAAACTGCTCCAGTACCTGAAGAACCAGCTTTAAAATGAGGAGCAGAGCCTGGGTCTGAGCTGGGAGCTGCATGCAGAGAGGGAGGCAGCAGATCCACGCTCCAGTTAATTACATTAAATAACACCTTCTCCTAGATACCCCGATCCCTCTCCCTACCGCTGCTGCCAGCTCGGTGCCAATTATGCTAACGATGGGTTTCTTTACAAAGAAGGAAGCAAAAAAATAACACTCAGTTGAAACTGCAGGAAGAAACTGAAGTGGGCAGAGGGTAATCATCCGAGCTGGAGTCCAGCAGGACCCCTGCTCTGGCTACGAGGGATGAGGGGAGCATTAAACCCACGGTGAGCTGGCCTCGAGCTCTGTGAGCTGTCTGAAGGCAGCGGCTCTTTCGGCACAGTATTTTCAGCACAGTCTTTGTTTTCCCATTCTCTGTCTTCCTGAAGAGACAGAATCGTGTTTTTCAGATAACCACACCGCAAATGGAGAACTATGAAACCACAGAGATCTATTTTAAATTAACATTAGCCGTGTAGCTGAAACCCACAAACCAAGGCAACGCTCTCCCCACCATAACTCAGAGCACACGGCATGTGAGATAAGAGAGCTGCAGCTTTATTTGGTAAATTCAAAACCCACCTCTCGGGCGACCTCTCGGTATCTCCTGCAGCTGCAGTACAGACAGCCCAGGTGGGTGGGTGCAACCACAAACCTGAAATTTCCCAGCTTTCATTTTTAATTCAGTTCCTTAAAGTTCTTGGAGGGAAGGGAAGGGATGGGCTTTGGGGTTGGGTTTGGGTGGTTGGTGGTTTGTTGGCTTTTTTTTTTTTTTTTTCGCTTTCTCTGCCAATTTAAACTTGATTTTATTATGCTCAGTGCTGTGTTTAGGCCTCTCTCCAAAGACTGTCTCCCAAAAATTAAGAGACAATTTTATTACTACACAGAGGAACTTCAAAAAGGGATCTGATAGTGAGGGACTTTTCAACCTTGCTTAATGAGATCTAATGACTGGAACTTGCAACGAGACATATTCGACCTCGTATTAAGATGTAATCTTGTAGCTGTGAGGGTAATGACATACTGGAACGACTTCCCATGAAAGGTAGCTGCCCTGTTGCTCAGAAATCTTACACCAAAATCAGATATCATTCCAGAAAACAGCATCTCATTGGGGCTGGGTGAAGGTCTAGGGGCTGGAAGCAGACAGAAGGGGATGAGATCAAGCTGGATGTTTATCTGGGGTTCCGGGCTGGGAACGTCTCTATCACCGCGGGTATCGCTGTCCTTCCCTGGCCCCAGGAGAGGGTGACTGCCCACGTTGCTCTCCGTGCTCTGCAACCCCATCCCCTGCTCCCCCAGCTTCCACAGCAGGCATTCCCTCTGATAGGAGGTTCAGGAAAAGAGATTGCTTCTGGGAATGTCTGACTTGAGTGCCCCTTACTGCCTGGTTATAACCAAAATCTCTTTTGCAGTGGTACCGCAAGCGCAGCCTGAAACCATCTCCAGTGCTGCAGAAATGAAGTGTTTATGGCTTATTTTTAACATATTTTCCACTGGAAAGTCACAAATCATGGAGTTTTCTCTCGGTATTTCCATCTTTCCTCCCATTTGGTCAGCAGCCTGGTTAAGAGCAAAACTCTTCTTGCTCTTTTTGGAGAACAGGCTGCCAGTGACCACCTGAGGTCATCGGGCATGGGAGTGGGGAGGAATGGGAATAAAACCTGCCAGGGGCAGGGAACAGCTGGCACACACTGAGGGGGGGTGGCAGTGACCCGTGTCACTGTCACCTGATGGGCACATGTCACATGGGCATGGGGACCAGCGAGGGCTCTGTTCACTAACCCATACGCTCACGTGCGGTTAATCTATAGGGGAAGGATTCCAAACAGGAGGAGGTAGAGGTATCCCTGCTGCTCAGAAGGGATTATTCCTGTTACTCCTGTTCAAAGGCCTGGCAGGGTTTGTTATCCAGCAGGGAACAGCTCCGGGATGGGGCAGTGGCTGCCCCAGGGTACACACGTGCCATGTGCTGCACTCATTGCAGCGGCTCCCCCAAGCGCTGCTGCACTCAGCTCTGCCATGGCCGGGCTCCGGTTACAGCACCTCTCCAGGCTGCTTCCACACACCCTCACCCTCCCCCAGATCCCGGCCTCCTGCTCTTCCTGCCTCAATGGAGCTGCTGCTTCTCCCTCCCCACACTCCTGCTGCCCTCAGCATGCTGTGCTCCTTCCAAATATTTAACCTGCTAAATTAGGTTTTTTACCGGCTACAGCCCTGCAAAGGGAGCGAGTTGGGGTGGGTTCCTGTCGGCAGGACTTCTTTAGGGGCAGAGCTAAACCAGAGTGAGCAGGGAAGGCAGGGAGGGATAAAAACCAAATGGGATCGTTTTAATCAACGGAGTTGACATCGGAAACTTCATGGAACAGGGAGGGAATGGTTCTTGGGTTTGGACTTTGAAGGTATTTGTAGAGCAAAGAGGCCCTGATGGTTTGGTTTGTCCCTGGCAGATGCTGCAGCTTTTGCTCTTCTGTTTTTAAGCTAGAATTTGTCTCACATGCTCCATTCTCCTAGAAAAGATCAGGGATGTGTGGACACCTGGCAGGATAACCCCACTGGGGACCCAGTGCAGTGCAAAAGGGAAATGGGGAGCTGGGGGATCCACCTGGGGAGACCCAGACCTCACCTCTCTGCCCCCTCCCGAAACCCCAGCCCTGGAGAGGAGCCCTTGGATCACTGATGTGGACACCAGCCCTTCTCCCAGAAATTCCCACGGTTCAGCCCAGACTGCCCATTCCTGGGTTTTGGCCCAGCTCTCCCAGCCAATGTGCAAAGTGAGGGGAAACAGCGTAAGGCGGGGTTTTGGTTTTCCAATTTGTAACTATTAAATACACACAAAATATATAAAACACTTGTAACTCTCTGCAAAGGAAATTGCCCTTATGTGGATTTATGAATTGTTTTAAACATGAAAGAATGCAAAGCAGCAGCATGAACCCAACTAAGAGCAAAAACGAGGAAAAAGAAAAAAAAATCTTGGGTGAATAATGAGAAAAGGAAACAGATTCAGGCCTGGCCATATGACAAAAGCCCAGCAACAACATCTTTGCCCTCAGATCCAGCCATTCTTCAGAACTCTTTCCACTGCCCATGTTACCACCTATATTTGCAATATATTTTACAAATATGAAGAGAATCTCTACAATATTTACATATAAGCACCATTTCTACCAAACTAACAGAATCTGCTGCTATTATGAAAGGCCTGAATTTGATTTTGTAGAAATTTGTGGAGAAGAGTCAAAATAACCAGAAAATGTAAGCAGTATATGTCATAAAAAAGTGGAAATAAATGGCTGAGATGTTTCACACACTCAGGTCATTCCTGCAGAATTTTTCAACCCTGGTGCTGCTCAAACCAGCTCAGTCAGGGGTGACTTGCAGGTGCTCACAGGTGACGCTTTATATCTGCAAGCGGAGGACAAGCACCACTTGTGGCATTTTGGTGAGACAGCTCCACTGATTCCCGCTGTGCTGGTGGACAAGAAGCCTTTAATTCCCACCAGCTCTCACTTCCCTGGATATTTGCACTGCTTTGCTGGATGTGGAAAGACTCTCATAAATTTTAATGAAATAGAAAGAAGGAATAGGAAAGTGAGGAATGGTCACGGACGTTTCACAAATCGCACTGAGCCCCAGCATATGAAGAGACGTCATCATTTTATGGACTGCCTAAAATCCAGTTAGAACTCCTGGTGCTGTGAGAAAGGAAAGGACCAGTTCAGGATCCTTCCCTAAAGGAAGAAAAAAGACGAGCTGGAAGCAGGCAGGAATGTCTTCCAGTAACAAATGCCTTTAGAAGGATCCGATAAATCTTGGCCTGGATTTATTTGAAAAGGAAAATTCACATAAAGACACTCCCTTGATCAACATAGCTTGAGTGGCTTATCTTTAAATCAAACCCAAAAGCTCCAAGGCACACATCTTTGAAATCTGAGCTTTAATGGCATTAAGAGACTCAGAGACCACCAGTTTCAGACTCAGATCCTGAAAAGCAGGACTTGAACCGAACTGGTTGATTGTATCCAGAACAGCATTTTTGTTTTCAGCTCGGGGGAGGCCAGAGAGCGAAGGGTCAAGCAGGACTGAGATTTATTTACTGGCACTGAAAAGTAAACACCAGGCATTACCCTGATAACAACCTGGGCCTGACAAAGGCCATTGGCAAGGCACATTCTTGAGGAGGAAGAGTTTGGGTTGCTGTATTTCTGCTTTGCTAAGGGGATAGGCAGCAGAGCAATTACATTCTTGAGTACAGACAAGGCTGGGAGAGCTGCCCTGTGTTTCACGTGGCGGGAGGTGCCGGCAGGGGAAGGTGGGAGGGAGGAAAACGCCGCAGCCCAGCAGAAGCAGGATCAGGGCTCAGGCCTTTGCCGACCTCTCTTTATTTCCCTGCTTGATACAAACGGGACAACTCCGCTCTCCAAAACTCACCAGAGAAAACAAATGTCTCATGAGAGAGCTGATGGCCTCGCTGCAGAGCTGCTGCGGGACAGTTTGGTTCTCACCTGCATTTCCACAGTTACACTCTTAGCCATCCATCCCACTGGCACCAGTGGGAAAGAAGCTCACTCCAGGAAAATCCCTTCTGGCTAAGCTCAGAGCTAAAAAGTGGGAAGGATTCTGCCAGGAAAAGGAAATACAATTGAAAATCCTTATGCTGAGAGGCTTGGGAAGAGCAGCACAGAGCTTGGATCAGGAAGAAAGGCCTCCTGCGGCTGGCAGGCTGATCTGTAGCATCTTCACACTCTGCATTTCATTTGCCCGCTATGTTTGCCTATTCCTTAACTGCACATTAAAGAACACTGAATTTAAACTACAATTAACTTATTAAAGCAGAGTTTCCCAAAGTCAGAAGGTTCAGTAACTTTCTCAATACCCTCACTCAGACACGAACATCGGGGACACCACGGGTGTGAGTTCCAAAGGGGAAGATTAGGAGCATCCCCAAGCACTGCACCAGGATCCTGGCAGGAAGCAGGGTGAGCAGCCAAAAAACCACAAAACACAGCTGCACAAAGTCCTCCAGCCTGAAAACGGAGTTTCTTATTCCAACACACGTGCTTTTCTCAGGTGCAGAATAACTGCCCAGGGGGTGGGACCTGCAGCCACAGTCCTGGTGAGGAAGGGCACAGCCACGTGCAGAAAACTGAGAAATTACTATTTTAAGTGGGCAGCTGTAGAGAGATTTCACATGTTCTCATCCCAGCCTGCTTCTCTTTGCTTGTGGATTTGCTCGTTTACATCAGAACAACTTCTGAACAAAAATACTGAGAGGTTTTAAATGCTTCATTCCCCTGAACCAGGGCTCACTGAAAGCCCTTTGTTGTCACAATCTCTTTATCTGCCTCATAGTCCTGAATTTCTTCATTTTAAGGGACCTTAACGTATAGCACAGCTTGATAAATTTATGTCTCAAATTACTCCAAGAATAAGCACAATTTAATACTTTGTATATTATTTGCAGATTTGATTAACATTTGATGACAATGTGTCTTGGCTGGGAGCCCAGAATGCACAATGCACCTGTCAAAAATGAAGAGGCCTTTATACCCATTGCTTTCTTTGTGACGTCCACATTAATCATTACAATTTGCAGCTTTTTTTGAGGTAGTTTTTTTTTTTTTTTT
>VZRN01002828.1:1676379-1714894 GCA_013397935.1 Dasyornis broadbenti | reverse complement strand
TTTTTACCAAAAATCGCTAAACAGTGGGTTTGGACTGAGCGCTGCTGAAGTTATTTATGGGGTAGATGGAAGTGCTGGCCATCTGAGTGGACTTCAATCTGTGAATTGGGTTGGGCAGTCCCATCAGGGCCTTAGTGCAGTTTTCCAACCCTTTTTTTGGATGAAAAAAGAGGAGAATTTAGCTTGGCAGAGCAAAACACCTGGTAAAAAGCAACAGAGCATTTGTGACAGTCAGTTTTGCATGGAGAAACAGCTCTCCTGGCTGCCGATCTCAATGGCTGCGCTTTGCAATTCCGTTTTTACACATTTGGGCTACAGGAGACTTCAAGTTCAAGAAAATCAGTTATCTGGTAAAGTGTCTGCCTGCAAACCCAAAATACATCCATTTTTTTCTAGTGACACAGTCTGGGCTACCACACAGCCAGACTCAGCTAACACTGATGGACTGGATTTGGCAAAAAAACTGGAAGAACTTCCTGCCAGAGCAGGGGAGTTCCCACCTTCCAGCACTTGGCCGGCACAGGAGCTGGGGGTTCTGTCTTTTTATTTTTGTAGGGGTCAACTCTGCAGAAGTCTAAACCAAGGAATCATAGAATCTTTGGGCTGTAAAAGACCTCCAAGTTCAACAAAGTCCAACCTTTGAGCAATATCCCCATTTTCACTAAACCTTCTCGTGAAGTGCCACGTCTGCTGGGCTTTTGAACGCTTCCAGGGACCGTGACTCTGTCACAAGTCCTACACTGAGCCTGTGAGCCAGGCAGAGGCAGAGCCGGGATCTGAGACACAGGGAGATCATCCCAGCCAGTGTCTGCCTCCATCTGAAGGCAGGTTGCTGTAGATGGAACTGGGAAAGCAGCAGGAAGAAAACCCTGTGATATTTCAACATTTTTTTTGGCTACAAAGACCACACTGCAGCATCTGCTGATATGGAAACACCTCAAGGCACGTTTTTTTCCCTCTGGCTTCTCCAGTATAATAAAGATACTGTTGACAGGTGACAGACTGTGGTCTTCCAGACTGAAAGATGAAGGAGGAAAATAAAGCTGTCGATCCATGCTGAGTCTTTTCGGAGCAGAGAAGTGAAGGAGCAAGAGCTCTCCCACAAAAGGCCAACACAAAACAGGGACTCTCTCTGTTTAACCACACAATTGCCCTTTATGATTGTGTGTTTTGACGTTTCTTTTTGATCACTTATGATCATTTTTTAGTATTAAGAAATACAAAGCCAAGAGTTCCTCCTGTAAGCTGTCAATATAGGAGAGGCGCTTGTATTTGCTTTAGCCAGCAGCATGTGGGAATTCGATGTATTATTAATTAATGTTTCATATTTTGATCCTCAAAAACCCAAGAAGCAGCTGAGGCTATGGAAAGCTCAACTTCAGCTGCTGTCTGTAACTCAAATGAGGTAGCTGTGCTGGTACAAATGGTTTGTGCTGCTGCCAGAGCAGAAAGGTGGATTCTGACCCTCACTTCCCACCCCTGCAGATAACACCAGAAAAGGGACAGGCTCTGGTACCAGAAAATCTCAGATCTCTCCTTCATCCACTTTCCAGTTGTCCCACACAAAGGATTTGAACTCGTCTGTATTCCCTGGAACACAAGGGGTAAAAGGGACCAGCGCTCCCTCCTTCCCCCTCCAAATCAGTAACTGCATTTCCCTGCTCATCTCCTTTGCTTTTAACATTTTCTTTTATTTACAAAAAGTCCTCCCGATTACTTTTAATCTTTCTGGACACTGCTGAATTATGTTCTGTAAAAATGTTTAAGGAACCCTCGGCTCTGTTTATATACATACACAGAACAAAATGCAGTAGGTAGTGCAAAATAAACTTTCCCATAATCCTTATAAATCTGTCTTGTTTCAGAAAATTGTTCTGCGTGGGAGAATGGTGAGGTCACTCTAAAGTCCTAATTGCCAAACTCCCTTGGCAATCATTCCCACCTTCTCCTTGTCCTCACCCTTCTGCTCCCCTTCCCCGCTCCATCCTGTCATCATTCCCGTTGTTCCTTTATTCATTTTAATACCGATTCCAGTGCACCTGGAAGGAAACACACGTGAGGGCAGCTTCAAGAGCAAAAATGAAGACCTTAAAGAAAAGCACATGGCAAGCCTGAGCAGTAAAGAATCCCAGAATTCCAGAGGGTTTTGGGTTGGAAGGGTCTTAAAGCCCATCCCATTCCACCCCCATGGGCAGGGACACATTCCCCTATCCCAGGCTGCTCCAAGCCCTGTCCAGCCTGGCCTTGGACACTTCCAGGGATCCAGGGACAGCCACAGCTTCTCTGGGCACGCTGGGCCAGGGCCTCCCCACCCTCCCAGGGAACAATTCCTTCCCAATATCCATCCCATCTATCCCTGCCCTCAGGCAGTGGGAATCCATTCCCTGTGTCCTGTCCCTCCATCCCTTGTGAAACAGAGCCCTGCTTGCGGCTCCAGGCGCATTTTGCCTGAGCAGGGACCATTCCTCACCTGGCAGCACAACCGAGTTCACACCGTAATTTCCAGGAGCAGTTGCACTGCAAGGAAATAAGAATATCCAGCACCTCCGTCTCAGCAGCTTTCCATTCTCCAGCCTTTTCCAGAAGCTGGAAGGACTCAAGGCCTGCTCTCATTAAATCCCACTGGATAAATAACTCTGCCGAAAGCACGACCAACGCTCTGCTGTGCTATCAGGCCACAGAGCCAATAAACTAAAACAACACTCCTGAAATCACTTCAGCAAGAGGAGCTTTCCCAGTCTTGTTTCATGGGAAGAATGGCATCCAGCCCTGATCCCCAAAAGCAGCAATCGTGCTACAGGATTAATAAACCCAACATCAGCAGACGCGGCTCCACACAAAAACACGCACTGAGGTTCTCTTAAAAAAATTCCCCAGCTAGCAATGTAGGGAAAAATATGTGTAATGCCCTGATACAACTGACAAGAAAAACAGAGAATAAGATTTATAGAGTAAATTCATTAAGCTTTCAACTCACATTCCATCGTTCTGGAGTCCAACTCAAATTACTGTATGAAAGCTCTTTCTCATGGAACTAGATGAAATTTAAGATTACTTTTAATTACAAAGGGTGTGGGAGAATGTTTTCATGGGAGACAAATACCTCTACACCTCTTACCAGTGTGGATTTAAGAGGTTCACAACAAACAGAAACTGATTTATGAGCATTGGGGCATCATTGTGTCAGGCTGCAGCATGGGCTGAGACTTAATTTCTTTACTTTTACTGCCACGTATATATCTTTTGCAAGTTCTAATTGGAAATTAAAATGGCAGAAATTTTATGGGAGGAAAGTTTATTACTACTAATGGTTTTCAAAACTAGGCTACAGAAAAATATTAACCATGGTGGTGATGTGTTCTTTTTAATTTAAATTCACTCGTGATTTCAATAACTTTTTACATAAATCACGGTTTCTGCCAAATTGTTTCTCTGGTTAATCAAATGTATCCTGTTTATTGAATAAACAGTGGTCTCAGCCTTGCTTTTATTCGGGAATGAACAACTGTGTAGGAGCTATAAGCTCACATGCAGGTTGCAACCCTTTTTTTTTTTTATCAAGATTGCCCAAGTTTGCCAAAAAGAAACCCTTTTACAATTTCCTGTAACCCTGCCAAGCTAACCATTCCTGCTGAAGCTTTCCGTGCTAAGTACTGGGTTGTTGTTTCTTTAGCTAACCGAAAGGTTCCGCGACTTCAGAGGAAAAGGGTTAAAACAAAGGAATAAACCCCCCCACCCGGTAACCTGTCGTTAAAGACAGATAACACAATACATGTGCCAGGGGGTCAGCCGAAGGTGAACTGTGACAGTTCTGAACTGCCAAGCACTTGACTTTGCAGGAAAAAAAAACCTTTTAAGGCAGCTCATGTTTGGATGTAAGAAAACAAGCACATCCCTGGGTGCTGAGCATCTCTTTGCACACATTCCCACCCAGCTGTGATGGCTACAGGAACGGATTCAATGCACCAAAATGCCAAAACACGTGAGCACAGAGCATCTCTTTGGGACGTGGACACTCCGGATGGAAGCAAGATAGAAAGAAGCCAGCTGAGGCGGATGTGTTATCTATTGATGTACAGTGTAAGCCCTAAATTATTTTCCTTTTTCATTGGCTTCTGCAGAAAGGTGTGAACCATGACTGCATTCCACCCTGGGAGCTCTGGAATGGAATTATTGCCCCACAGAAAGGTCACAGCAGCTCTGTGAGACACGTAGCTCTCCAGCTTTGGAGAGCTGCTTGCACTGAGGGTCTGGAGGGTCAGAAGAACAGGGTTTGTAGGGTTAGGAGAACAAGACCTCAGCATAAAAATTACCTGTTGATTATTGCTTTTTCAAACTCAACAGGAAGAAAAGAGATCAAAATTCAAGTGTGATTTGGGCTGCTCAAACCCTCAGCTGGCCACAGCACACGAAAACTCATCTCTGCATCCAACATCTTCAGTCCCTGGGACCTGTAAATGCAGTACCCACACCAAGCTCTGTACACAGCCTTTTTGCTCTCTGCCTTCCATCCGCTCTTCAACTTTTACAAAGGGGCGGAGAAAAGCTGGAGAAAACCCCAGGATGCAATTGCAGGCTCATTAATTCCAGCGTAAGTCACTGCTGGCCCCGTGTCCTCCCCATCCCTGCTTGCTTTGCTGCCTGCCCTGTGCCAGCACCACAGTCCTGGGGCCGAGCTGGGATCCAGAGCAGGGAGCTGATCCAGCTGAACAACAACCGAACCGATAAAAAGGTGATGTCAGCACAGGAGAGGAGCAGGGATGAAGAGGAACAGCAGGCGGGAGGATGGAACCACCCTTCTCCACAGCCAGATTAAAGGAACCGTATAAACACCATTTAAGAGTTGTTAGATCACTCCAAGCTGCTGCAATGAATTCCTTTATAAATGTTCACTCGATTGCCTTTGCAGGTCCATCCCGAGTTCCGAAGTTTCGCTGCCGTGACTCCAAAGGCATCCAGACAGGATGAAAGACTTTGCTCCTTCAAAACACTGTGCAAAAGCTAATTATAACTTCTGTGCTGTCTTTCAAAAACGAATGAACAAGATCACGTGCAGAGGCACGGGTTCTTCAGGTTAAGAGTTTTATATCCCTGCACTATCAGGGGACTGGATCTTGCTTTCAAGAAAACACATTTCGTGCTGTTGTACTTCTAAAGCGAGTATCCATTTCTTGATGGCAGGAATTTCAGGCAGGAACCCAGGCTCTGCTATTCACAGATACGGGATTCAGAAGCCACGGCCTTATTTAATAAAGGAATTAAATGAACAGAAATCATTTATACAAACCAAACTCTCAAGCTGAACTGAAGTCCAGGTGAACACATGGAACTGTTACTGTGCTTCCAAGAGGATTTTTTCCTTTGAACTGAGATGATGATGGTGTTGTTCTGATTGTAGGTCATTTTCCAGATCTGCTTCAGTACTAACTGAAGCTTAGCTGGTACTTCTTGTGGCCCTGTGCTGTCTGCCAAGCCTCAGGTTTAGGCTGATGAATGTTTTAGATGAATGGCATCTTTCATGTGTCAGCACCTCCATGAAAATGCCAAGTGCACCTGCAAGGAGGCCATGGAAGCTCACAAGTCACAATTGCCTTATTCCCTGGTATTTCTGGAGACCGGATGGAGGCAAAGAAGAACTGGTTGTTAAATGTGAGCTCCTGCCTTGAAATACGTGAAATCAAGGAAAGGTGTCTTCATCACAGGCCCCAACCTCAGCTGCAGGAGGGAGCTTGCACCTGGGGAAGGGCAAACTCCGACCTTAATTCCATGGATGGGGAACAGTGTTCACAGAGGAAGTTCACAGGGGATTTTTGTTGCTGTTCTTGCAGATTTTCCTGTCTATTTTGTGTTGCTGTAGCCAGTCCTACTGCCCCATCAACAACTTTTAATGATTTTCCTTATTTTCCTTCATCAGCCATCTTTATCTCATAAATTCCGATATCTTCCAGCCTCATTATCAGTCTCCTATTTCCCCTTTATTTCCATTCCTGCACTCATATATATGCAAGTGCCTGTTTTCCTATGCACGTTCACACAGCAGCTCCCATTTCCCTCCTCTGCTGGGCTGAGGGAGGGGATGTTTCCTTCACATTGACAAAATCCTCTCCCACTACTGCAAAACTGTGACTTCCACAGCATCTGCTGAAGTTTTCTCAAACCATTCCCCATTATCATTCAGATTGTTTGGTTTAGGGTGTTTTGTTGTTTTTTTTTTTTCTTTTCAAACCACTTTGCTCATAATTGCTTTAATCTTTGGGAAAACAGCCCTTTTAAAGAATCCAGTATATCCATTATACAATTAATGACTCCCAGTGGTCTTCCCTAGCGTGAGATGCCTTGACAGAAGGGAAGTGGAACAGATTTATTTGCAATGGCACTTCACAAGATCTTGTTTCAATTTCTTGGCCATGCTGCTTTCTGGGACAAGTAGGTCATAGCACATAAACAGACAGCACTGCCATCAAGTTTTCCTTATCTTCCTCAATTTAAAAGTGGGATTTGAAAAATTAAGTGAGAAACTAAATTATGATTCATGGTTTTATAATGTTTTAACACTCCTGTTACTGTATGCTGCGCCCCACAGATGGGATAAACAAGCAACAGTGAAAACAAACACTGTAAAAGGGAAGGGTGGAAGAAAGGAAATAGGATTATTGCCATTTTACCAAAGGAGAATTGAGGCACTGCAAGATTAAACAACTCGCTCATAGCACAGTCACACAGGGAAATGGAAGAAGAATCTGGGACTGAACTCAGATCTCCCACAACACCGTCCAGCACTTCAACCACAAACCATTCTTCATCCATAATGAATAGCTCCTGGCGCGCACATACCAGCAACCAGCCAGGGAAAGGGACATGTCTAGTCAGGAGAATATTAACACTTAGTTGCAAAATGGTCACTGGACCGTCCCTCGGACCGCAGGATTCAACCCAAGTGTTTGATGAGATGATGAAGCAATTCAACCGTTAACTCGAGATTGATTCCTCGGATAAAAAGGGCAATGATGTAAACTCGGGACAGAGGCTGAGACTCTCATTTTCTGGAAGAAACACATTCGATTCATATGCTGATTTAGTTTAAAAAATGGAGCTCATTTAAAATGGGGTGAAGCTTTTGGCATTCTCCAGTCAATAGTTCATGTAATGTACCATACCAGAAGATCTTCGTGTTCCTGCCAAACTTGCAGCCAGCAGAATCCTTTCCTGGTGATAGTTGAACATTGCAGCCCTGTGAGAAAGCAGGCATTTCCCATGATATATGGGGAATCATTTTCTTATTGGCAAGGTCATTGGAAAATTGCAAAATATTTTGCCTAAAACAGAGGGAGTTTCATCCTACTTTTTTGCAGGAATGTGTAAAGAAAAAAAAAATAAAGACTGAAGGCAGTTCTGCAGTTTCCAGGGGATTTCTGTTAAAAGATAGTAAAAACAGGCTTTTTGTTTGATGTGCAAGTGTGAGGTTATTGAGCTGTGATGTGTTACAGCTCCTCAGAGGTACCATGAGTGGAACAGCCTGAAGCACTCCTGGTTTGTCTTCTTGAGCTCATTCCTGAGGCGCAGCTCCCACTGCAAAGCTCTCAGGCTTTCACCTGCAGCAGGGACACATTCCCTGAATCCCCCCGGGTTCCCAAAGCAGCCCAGAGCTGCTCCCAGGGGCTGCAGCGCTGGAGCCATCAGGAATGGCTGCACAGAGGTGGCTCCGTGACAGCCTCTGTCGTGTGCATCCCCACATCCCGTGTCACACCCGGCACTGAGATGCCTCTGATTTAAACCAGATGCCAAACGAGCCCCAAGGAAAAGCAAAGAGCGGCAGTGAAGCCTGACAAAGCATTCCAGCTAAAACCTCTTTCTGGAGAGTTCAAGGAGCCAGCAGCACTTCTGCTTTCTGCCTCAGGAAGGTCATCTTGGATAAGATCATGAACCTGCTGAGATTTCTCAGCATTTGAGGAAAGCGTGCTGCCGCTGAACAGCAAAACCAGCACAGCCACAGCTTGGCATTTGGCCTCTGGCCAAACAGAAATTTGGACATAAGATGGAAAATTTCTTGTTGGGCTCTTGCTTTAAAGCTTTGCTCTGTTCAGAAATAGGGCAGAGCCCCAGCAGAGGAGCCCCACACTTTGAGGGATGAGGTAAATGACAGGAGGCAGAAACCCTGTCTGAACAACCCTGAGGAAGTGCTGCAGCAAGTGCGGAGATCACAACGTCAAACAGCTCCTCAATATTTTCCCTTCTCTCAGAGGTTCACTTGGAAAGGCGAGCAGTAAAGGTGGCCACGTGTCCAGGCCTGTGTGTGTGCTGCAGGAGATGTGTTCTCTCACCCCCTGCGTCCCACCTGGAAGCTGCAGTGCTTCCCTGGGGCTCCTGGAGCACAGTGGGAGTTGTTCCTCACACTCAGTGCAGCAGGTCAGCCCAACCTGGATCCACCAACAACCTCTGTCTTGTGCTCAGGAGCTGCTCACACTAAATTGGCCTTGGATTATGGTCTCCAGGAGTATCACCAAAACTGAATGAAAGCTATTAGCCATGCTATGTCTGCCAAAGGCAGCTCAGCTAAGGTATGGCTGTATCTCCTTTTTTGCTTTATGAACTCGGGGTGAGTAACAAACCCTGATTTAATTTGCAGTATCATGAATTGGAGTCCCTGAAACTCCTTAATAGCAGAAATGGCTTCAAACTCCTTCCAAGCAGGGACCACATTTCCAATGCCAAAGCAGTGTGGATCTGGGGCTGGGTTCTGCCCACCATGGAAATGAGTCTCAGCTCAGACCTGCCTCTCAAGGGGAGATGGATGGTTCCCCAAAGTCTGAGACCCTGGGGTGTAACTGTGTTTTCATGAGGAAGGTTCTCATGTGCACATCCTAGTCCAAAAAAATCGGTGAAGCTGGTAATGACAGCTCTGTCCCCTTTGTGACAATGCAAAGCAGCCATAGGTGCGAGGAACTGCAGTCACTGCAGCCACACCTGCATCCTAGCACGGCCCTTGTACTGCAGTGGGGAGGGAGGGGACATGCACCGGAGTGATGCTGTCACAGGTATCATCTGTCACCACCCCAGCTCAGTAGCAGCCCTTAAAACTGTCTGGCTGCAGTGTGAAATTGCATCTGGAATGGGGATGCTCACAGAGGCAACTTCCTGGAAAAACACAGTAGAAAACCCCCTTTTTTTTTTTTTTTTTTTTTTTTTTTCAATACAGGACTCAGAGCTCAGAGCAAAATTTGCAGCTGAACCCAGCATGCTCAGGCTGTAAATCTCGCTGGTGCAGAACCAAGTCCTTGTCCTGGCTCAGCAGAACATCTTCGATTAGGTGGTGGCATTTGCTGCAGGTTTAGGACAAGTTTGTCTAAATTTACCACTGGCTCCCAACTTGTCAAATATTTTCCCCTTTTCCTCTCAGATCTGAGTCTGCACAGAGCCCCAGGTAATAAAGGTCATCTGTTCCAAATTACCCTGCAGGACGCAGCGCTGCGGCTCCGTGGCTCGAGGCACGAGTGTAGCTTATGTATCTCCAAATATTTGCCTGAAAACGCTCACTTTGGATCAGGTTTTGTGACATTTGCCGGAAGAGTTTTCCAGAAACATCCACCCAGAGAGAGCTATTGTGCTGTGCAGGGAGCCACGCAGCTGACATTCCGGATAAGGAGCTCTCCATGATTTCTCCTTTGCGGGGTTGGATCCTGATTCTCAGTCAGGCCGGTACTAAGGGCCAGCAAAATTCCCCATCCCTGCAGATCCACAGCTTAAACAAACCCAGAATCCAGCTGCTTCCCGTCATGCAATTCCCAGTAACGGGAATGCTGAGCACAGGATGCTTCTTCCCTTTCATTCTTCGCCACACAGGAAGTAAAACAAACACCTACATTTATTTTTCCAACTCAGTCCTGTGACCTTTTCCATTTAAGAGCACTTAGCACTCCCTCCAGGCACCTGCAAGGAAGGCAATGGAAGCTATTCCATTATCCCTCAAGGAAGAAAGTTGTCCATTTTTCCTTTCCCTCTGCTGCAAGAGCCATTTTCAGTTTGATCTTCCTCTCCCCTCAAGTTGAGTTTCTCTGTGCTAGATTTCTGCTGCAAGGATGCTGAACTGCGGCAAACTGTTGGACCTGCTCTGCACAACCTCGGTTCACCCAGGAATGGATTTTGGGAGAAAGAAGAGGGATTACCTCATCCTTATCTTGAAGCTGCTACTTTCTCTTGACCGTATCATTTCCCTGACATCCCATCTGCACCAAGTCCACTGAACACCACACAGCTGGACAGGTGCCAGCCCAATATTCATTCAGGCTCCTTGTTAACTCCAGTATTTCACAAACCACGGTGTAGGAACTAATGAGAAATCAGAATCTGGCGCCATGGCTGGACTGAAATCAAACCATGAAGCTCCTTCCCGACCTATTATAAAAATTACAGTGTGGAAAGTGAATTTAATGGTGCAGAGTGCTTAATTGTAATATCAGTAAAGGCTTTGATCTGGGTGACTCTTGACATCACAGAATGAGGAAACTCCCTTAATGATTTGAAAAACCACACGAACGGTTGGGGAAGGAAATTTGTTTTATGTGTCTATATTAAAAAATGTTGCTAAGTCTCAGGAAGAATTTTATTTTGGTGGGAGGGAGGATTGTTGGAAAAGGGATCTGTCTCACAAAGGGAAACGGGGGTTGGCTTAAAAAAAGCAAACACAGCTTTGAGGACATTTTTAGTGTGATGGAATTACAATGGCCTGGTACAAAATGGAATTACCATGGCCTGGTACATTTGTACATGGTACAAAAAAATCCTGGGGATTAAAAAATGTGATGTTCTTAGCAGGGCCTGTGCTGAGTGTGGGGTGTCACTCCTTCAGCCCAGAAGCTGCACCTCAGGTGTCTCAGAGCTCCCCAGGGGTGAAGGTTGAATCTCTGCCTCCTTAGCCCATGGATGATGCAGGACAGATCCTCCTCCAAAGCAGCTGACCCCTGGTGCTGTGCTGGAAAAAGAGACGTGGCTCCCCTGTCCCTTCCAAGTGAAACCTGGGACCTCTCTCCGACAGAGGCTGGCTGAAAGACCCAGGCAGAGGCAGAGAGGAGGAAACTTCACCCTAGAAATCAAACATCAGTGCCTCTCCCATCCTCCCTCCTAAGCCAGAGGTCTGAACACCTCAGGAATGCACTCAGCAAGAGATCCTACCTCCAGCTGGCCAGGAATAACCACAGGCTTGAGAGTTCTGTCCCACTTCTACTGGATCTTCTGCATCTACCTTAACGTCAGAGATGACATTTCACTGAGCCAGGTCTCCCAAAAGGAAGAATTTCCTGCACCTTACGCTGCTGACAGCTGCCAGAGTTGATCTGGCAAGACTTTTTTCATAGTCTGATGTGAAAACCAGAACTTCCAATGGCGCCAAGACACAAGAGTGGGATATGTGGCTTAGGAGAGGAAAAAATACATATATTGGTACAACTACAGAAAAACAAGTTGGGGTGACTCATGAGGAGTCTGTGGACTTCCAAGGAGAATTCCCAGGTACCTGGTTTCGCTGGAGTGCTCAGGGTGCCTCAGATAAACCTCCAAAGATGGCCAGTGAGTTCCCGGACTGGAGTGCTTCAGTCCTTACAAGAAAGCTGTAGGAGAACAACTATAAAATATTTTATGGAATATTTTATCTGAGCACCTGTCAGGTAAAAAGGTATTAATCCAAAATTGAACTGTGTACCTGCAAAGTCACCTTCCAGGCACTGAAAAAATTCCATGACATTCAGACTCTGGCACATGAAGCTGGACCAACAGAAGTGTAAACAGACCAATCTCACCCCACCTAGGAGCATTTCCAGCAAACACCTTTAGCTGCTCTTTGCCTCGTGCCATTTCTCCATGCTTCTATTTCCTTTCCCAGCCTTTTTTCCTGCTTTGTCTCTTGCAGACTGGAATGTCTTTGGGGGCAGGCACTTCCCAAGGCTGGGACCCCTCAGGTACAGCCATCTGCAAACACCACAAGATAAATGCCTCTCCTGCAAAGTGTTTTAAGTGCAGGGAATTTACTTTTCCCCAGCGGCTGCCCACTGATACAGGAAATCTAATCCTAAATCTCATTAGGTTCTACAAACAATTCGGCCTCTTTCCCCAACAAAGTCACCAGCCTGGACTGCTGAATGTTTATATTTTATTTCTCAATTCCTTTTTTTTCTCTCCATTCCTCCGCCCTTGCGATTTTCCTTTTGGTAAATATTTCTACATTGGAGAAGTCTAGCCAAAAGAGATTTAAAAAAAGAAAGCGAGCAGGAGAGACAGAGTATCAATCATTTACCTTCAGTTCCCCTGGGAAGAGGTGGGGAGAAAGAACAGCAAGGTAAAAAGTTAAAAATGGCAGAACCACAGCAGAGTTCTTTGAAGAGCATCCAAATCTATTTCTTCCAATGTTAAGGCCCTTGCAACAAGTGCCAGGACTTGGAAGGCAAAAAAAACCCCCCTAATTCACTTCCAAAAGTGAATTTTTCAGCATCAAGCCGAACTGCTCAATGTTAATTTGGTTATTTGGCAAAAAATAACAATAATACTAGTACCTGAACCGATGCCATCTGCATCTAAAGATTCTGGCCAGCCCATTTCCCAGGCCAAGAATTACAGCAGATACCCCTGACTATTAAAAAAATAGTTTGCTATTTTAAATGTCTATTGTATAACGAAGTGTTGCATCGTGTTGGGAACAGAATGACAGAGTATCTTGTACACAAACAGGGGATGAGGTAAGAAAAAGTGATATATCAATTGTATAAACACTTCAGAGGTCAAATATTGGCTCCCATTTCCTCTCATAAACACACAGCTTTAATTAAATGCTCAAAAAGTGCTGGTAAAGTGACTTACTTTCCTTTGTTATCTACAAGATGAAAATGTTAAACAGTGTCCTCAGATGCCACACATGGGAATGCCTTGAATGTGCAGGGAAAAGAACACGGCTGTTCCCAAAGAAAAGCTACTGGCAGCTCCAGGGGTGAGCCATGGGACAATCCCAATGAGACCACCACAGCCTTTTCTCCAAAAAAAGCAGCAAAATATGGAGCTGGCAGAACGTGTTTCAGTCAGAGCCATGGCAGGGGCTGGGATGGGCAGCAGCCAGGGAAGGGCGGAACACAGAAGAGCAGTGCTGTGCCAGGCTGATCCTGCAGCGGGGAAGGAGCCCCGGGGAGCTGCTGCTCTGAAGAAAGAGTTGGAGGGAGAAAGGAAGGGAAAATAAGGCGGAGGTCTCTGCTCACTGCCCACGGACACCTCAGGAAGTTGCTCCAATCCCAGCACCGCACTGGAGACTGGGCAGAGCCAGCACTCATTCCGTGCCTCTGTCACCCTCCCCACCTTGCAGAGAGCCACAGGGTCAGGCACGGGAGCCAGGCCCGCTCCCAGCCTGTCGGCCACGTGCTGCTGGGACACCCATGGGAGAGCTCCACTGGGCTGCCTCTTTAAGACAGAGCAGGGACACTCCCTCCTTCCCCTCCCAGGGAATGCATTGAGTTGTCATTAATTACGTTTTGGATGACTCCTGAAAATCATGCCTTCAAATAATTGGACAGTGGTTTAATTCGAGGCCTGATAAAAAACACATTGAAAGCCGAAGGAAGGGTGCTGCTGGAATGTTTGTTTGTGCAGGGCTCTTTTTATGGAGAGTCAATCCTCTGTTTAAAGCTTCCACTAATGGGCCAGGCTGCTTGGAAATTTTCCTACTGATTTAAACACTCACACACAGGACGTTTGAGACCTCAGAGAGGACCAGGATCTCACTGGGCTCCTTCCCTCTAGACCAGATCATCATCGCATGGCCGTAATGCAGCCAGCTTGGCCTAGAAAATAGGGATAAGGATTGTGAAACAGATCGCAAATTCTCTCGAATTATCCTCTTTTCTCTTAAGAAAGCCCTTCATACTCAGGAAATGCTGGGGGATTAACCTATCCTCCAAAGAAGGGAAAAGCTTGCAATTAAGAGGAGCTCCCTGCGTACTTGCCCCTTATCTCAGCCCCTCCCGTGGAAAGGCCAGGCAATCTCCATAAAAAATAATTTAAGGAGCAGAAATCTGGCATATATGGGCCTTGTGGGCTGGCAGTGACAGAGCTGTGAACCGGCAGCACCAACCAGTGCCTGGGGCCCAGACTAAAAAGCTTTGTCCCGATGACACCGAGGGTCAGGATTGATATAAACACAATGGAATTTGTACTGATTAAGGCCTTTCCTCCCCACGCTGGATATAGGATTTCCTGTACTGAAGCATGTTTGAGTATATTATTTCTATGCCAGGGAAGGGAAAACACTCTTATACACTGAGAGGAGAAAAACAGAGCTCATGGGGTGAGGAAAAGATACAAAGCAAAGAATCCCAGCTGAAAAACACAAACACTGGGGACTTGCATTTCTACTGACCACCCTCTTCCCCAAAGCTTTTTGGGAAGGAAAGGAAACTCTAAGCCCACAGCCATGAGGAAGAGGGAGAGAGGGGAAAGAGCATTAAGCAGTTACAGTATTAAAGCTCTCATTCATGTTCTGAAGTAACCCGATAGCCCTACGGAATTCCTCTGCCCCCAAACCATAGGAATTTGGAGATGATGATCAGCAGGTTGACACAAACACACTGATCAGGGCAGTTCCTTGAAGTGCAACTTGGTTTTTATAACTGAAGATATTTTCCTGCACCAGCCCACACAGTTCAAACTGAAAATGCAACAGTGAAGCAGAGTTTCTACACCACCAGGAACATGGAGAAACAGCAAAACTAGTCTTCACCACTGTGTAGTGCGATGGTTAAATGCAATAAACGGGTGATGAGCTCAGTTCACGACAGAGTTACTCACTCGGTACCACTGGGAGTACATGAAATCTCCCAAGGAAAGTTCTGCCTCATAAAAATTCCCCAGTGCAGGACACGTCCTGCCACTCATGTGCTATTCTGCAAGAGGCCTGAAAGAATGAAAGCAGTTTGTGGTGCTAAGATGATAAAGCAGATCTCCAGGACATCTTTCAGCAGTGCAAGCAAAATAGTCCTGGGACTGTTAGTGATCCCGGGGAAAATAAACACAGGGACCCCAGCAATCCTGGGATTGTCCGAGAGACTCCGTGGGTGGCTTGCATTGCATTAAGGGTAACAAGGTTTCTTTTTCAAAGCCTCTTTTGCAGTTTAAAAAAGCGGTGAAAGAAACAGGCATTACAACAAGTGGTCATTCCAGGAGATGCATGAACTCAGGACTGACTGCATGGAAAAAGGCATCAATACCTCAGCTGCTCATCCATCACAAGGATCACACTTTGCTTTGTGCTGCTACAGTGGAGGAAAATGCAGACGCCTTCCAGAGGGTTCCTCCACTCCAAGCTTTTCCCTCCTCAGGACGTTCTCCAGCGGGCAAGCCCTGAGCAGTGGTGCTGTGAGGAGCGAGAGCCGCGCCAAGGAACGTTTCCAGAGCAAAACTGCACAAATTGTCTGAATACAGCGTTCACAGGGGAGGCTGCAACAGGCATGGAGACCTCCAACAACAAAGCACTCCAGGAAAAAAAAGCCAGAGGAAAAACAAACAAAGGGCCTGGAGAGTTTTCAGAGGAAAGCAAGAGTAACCCTTGAAAGGACTGCACGACTGCTGGCAGATCTGGAGCTGTGAAGGGATCAGGAATCCAACTGTGCCTCAAGCCCAGGGGAAGATGGAAAACATCGATATAATCCTGCTGTGCTCCCAGTCCACATGCAGCAGGAACCACCGTTCCTTCACAGGAATCAGAGAGGTCTTGCTAAGGGTGCTGCAAGGACACAGCTCCACAGCTACAGGAATTCTGTTGACAAGGAAAAGTCATGAGGAGCCAAGTGCCACTAATTAATATTTTTGGCCTGGCCCAAGGCAAATCCAATTCAGTAGATAGGTCAGCTGGAATACATGGACCAGATCAATCCATTCCTTTTCACTTCCTTCCTCCAATCCTTTCTCAGTCAAGACTCAGTGAAGAGACAGCTCTGCCTCTCTCCATGCTGAATTACAGGTCCAGTTCCTCACCCTCTCCCCCTGAAAGGCAGACTGGATGCTGTGTTCGGGGCAATGATGCCTTTTGCCACTAAATTTTAATTTACACTCACCAATTTGAGCTTTTCAAATCCCTGTTGAGTAGCTGTCAGGTACAGGGTCACTGCAGTAATTTGATCAAGTAGCTGGTGGCCAGAAGGAGATGTTTAAATGATCAAACCAGCAAATTCAAAAGAGTTTAGAAAATCCCATCTGAATACAAAACTTTAAGCAAAACACTGTCATGAAAACATTTCTGATTCCCATCCAAAAAAGCCTACCATTTATTATGAAGCCTTTAAAATTGACAATGAGGGAATTCTTCACTGTGGTCTCGCCCTCACTTTCACCCTACAAAGCAATGCTGTATGGAGGCAGAGTAAACACACTGTGCTGTATTTTCCTAAATAAAGCAAAGGAAAAAAACAGATCAATGTCTATTCTGCTGCCAGCAGATATGGAGTCAATTAAAAAACTAAAATATACAATAACTTAACTCTTTGCACAGAGCTCCAAACATATCAATACAGTGAGCAGAAAATTGTTTTCCATAGGAGCACTGAAACAGCCTGGGTTGAAACACACTCTCAGCTTTTAGGTTCTGAAGGTGAATTTGTTATTTGAAAACCAAAGGATCAGCAAGCAGCCCCCAGGCAGCTCTCACAGCCACTGTAAATTTTTTCCCTTGACCAGTTTTGCCAAGGATGTACCCCAAGTTTATCTTCTCCCAGCACATGGCCACCCTGGCGGAGAGGAGATGCAGAAGGGGCTGCAGCCTTTCTCCAGGCTCCCACACCACTCTTGCTCCAGCTTTGAGAATGACAGCACCAGGCAGTGCTCACCTTCCTGCCAGGCAGATGCAAGCGGCCCTGATGCTCATGAGAAGCTGGAAACAGCCAACAATCTTAATTTTTAAAGAGCAATTTTGTTCTTCTCTTGTTTCCCAGTTCCAGAGCTGCCTCAAAAACATTCACCTCATCATCTCAGCCCAAACCAAAATCCTCAGATCAGCTCCTGAGCATGGAAACGTTCTGAAGCTGAATCCTCTTTCAGAACTCAACGCTGGGACTGGGCAGCAGCTCTCCCACGCTCCATGTGCTGTGTTGCACCTTCCACTATCCCAGGAATTCTGCAGGGCTGGCTGGGAGAGCCGGTGTCCTGTATTTTTCTCTAGGACAGGATTCCAGGTGCCACATCCCCCCATGATGCCATGACATGCTACTGGAGCCAAGCAAAATGTTTCCTCGCAAATTTTGGCTTTTCCCTCCAGCTTAGCCCTTACTTAGACAAATTCTCCTGCCTTCAGATTTTCAATTCCCATTAGCATCAGTGTTCTCCTGAGTAAAAACTTTTGAAAATGGGCAAAGTCCGGGAGACTTTGTTAGAACAGCTGCACAGCTCACGCATTACAGCTCTGTTTCCAACTGTTTTCAACAGTGTGGCACAATCTGAGACGCTCACATCTATAAAAAAACCACCTTGACATACTCTGAAGAAGGCAGAGTGAATAGCCAAGGTACTGGGAGCCCCCACTGCTGCATGCTGGGTGTAACTGGGACAACAAGGATGGTCACTAAAGAGGTGCACAATTCCCACAGCTGCTTTTTGTCACTTCTCCGGGCACGTGTCAGTAGTTTGGAGGCAGATGGGACGTGGTTGTGCCCTCATTCCCCTCACTGGTACCTGGTGGCATGGCAGGCACTCTCCCCCTCTGCCTTGAGCTCAATTTCTTGGCTAGAAATTCCAGTTCCTGCTAGTCCTGTGCTGAGGCAGCCATGGTATTTCTCCAGCCCCATGAAATAATTCCTTCAATACTGCACACTTTGATTTTAACAGTGACTTTTGTTCTCCCAGCATCTGGTAAACATCGGCCTCAAGCCCCTGTGCTGCCCTGGAGCACGAGCAGCTCCAAGCCCGAGTGCCCGAGGCAGGGCCCAGAGCAGCAAACAGCCCCAAATCAGGTGGGCCAAGCTCCCCCAGCCATGGCATCTTAGAGCCAGGTCCAGATAAAAACTCTTTACTGCCTTCATTTGCTGCAGGCACAGAAGCTTCTGGAATGCTGGAGGAGCTCTCAGGCTGGAGGGATGCACAGCCTGAGCTGGAGCCAAGCTCCTGCCTGAGCAGTTCCAGGGGTTCTGTGAGCCCACAGCTAAGCTCGGCCTGGGTACAGAACTCTCTCTGCTCATGTGGCTGAAGTTTGTCAGAGAATTTCACTGACTTAAGAGGCTTTAAAGCAACCCCCAAGTTCCAGTATCCAGCAGTGGGTCTGGCCACCTCTCCCAGACGTTCCCAGTGAGCACATCCCTCCCCTGGGCCTTGCCTGTGGCAGGAACGGCTGCCAGGCCAAGCCAGGCCTGAAGAAAACCAGACTTTAATGTCATTTAAGAGTAGCACTTTTGCATTCCTTGAGAGTTAAATAACCACTAGAAATTATCATGAAGTGATGGAGTTGTAGCTTTCTTTTTTCTTTTTATGCCCCTATATACATCCACATCCCCCGTATGTCTGTGCCTACATACAAATGTGAATATAAAGCTTTTTCTGCTCCCCTTGCAATGCTGCTGCCAAAGTGAGGAGCAGAGCTGGGGGAACACCCCAGAGCTGAGCCAGCATTGCCACTTGGACCATGGCTTGGTGAGGATCCAGCTTTGGACACAACCTGTGGCTTCTAGAAGGTGTAGGCTGAATGAACTGCCCATCAAATAATAGTTTTAGTTCCTCCAAGTCAGAGAAATTGTAGCATTCACTTGTAGCCATCCCCAGAGCCTGCTACTAGCATTGCTTGGCTTGTAAAATACTATTTCCTATTAATTATTCTTTGATTACTTTCAACATTTGGGTTGTGGTCGTCCAAGCAAGTGTCTGTTTCTAGCTGAATTGCTTACAGTCATTTAAACTCCAATTGTTCTGGAAAGGAATAAAAAGTTAAACACTGCATTAAAGTGTTTGATGGTACAAATTCCAAAAATTCAGATTCTAGCTGTTCCAGACTAGGCACCCTTGTTCACTTGGGTCATTTTAAAATGTTTTTATTCCACAAAACAATCCTGAGCTACCTCTAAATGATCCCTCTTGACTGGAGACATGTGAAAAAGCCACTCATCTTAGTGAAGCATTCAGGCAAAAAACCGGTGAAAATCACGCAAAAATACAAGAAATGAATCATTTCATCTCTAGATCAGAGTTTTCACAGCTTGCTGCAAGGACAGCCTTGCCCATATGGAGGATAAAGAGGAAAAGTTAATATCCTGCAAATAGAGATATTGAAATGAGCAGTCCCTTCCCATGTGGGGTGGCTTCTCTTCCCAGGATGGGCACGTGGGCACACGGGTAGGATGAGGCTACAGAGCTCCTTCAGCCCAGCCAAGCTCACAGAGCAGCCCCAGGATGCTCACACTGGAGTCAGAACCACTCCAAAAGACAGCCCAGAGCTGTCTCTCCCTGCTTCCAGGGATCCCTGTGCCCCTCTCCCCAGCTTTGGAGGCTTCCCTGCACACCCAGAAGGCACAAATCTTCCTTGGAAGCTTTGTCTGTTTACTCGTTTTTAAACGTGAAACCGCCAAAATTCAGCGCCTGTTTTCTAATTTGAACACTTTTATTTTCCACGGGGGAAAAGCAAATCCCACAACACAAGTAATTGCCATTCAATCTCTACCCTGGGTTAGAGTTCCCAGCCAGTTTCTCATCTTGCAGGGCTGAAAGGAAAGATTTCCCTTGGGACCTGCAAACGATCCCTCCATTATGTGGAGGCCGTGCGTGCGCATTCAGGGGATCACAAATCTGAGTTTACTTGGGTGACTTTGGCATGGCTGCCATGAATCCATATTAAGCTATCCCCCAATATTTATTGTCAGCAGCATTAGAGGATGCCTTGCCTCCTGTTTCAGAACTTAATGGCCCATTGACCGCACTTCCTGCGAAGCACAAACTGTGTCCCACGACACTAAATCTGTGCCACGCTAATGAAAAGCCCTTTTTATTTCAGGCCAGTATCCAGAGTGGAAATGATTTAGATCACAGTCACTGGGTATTTTAACTCACTATTTCTTTAGTAATTAGAGATGAGGCCCATGGCAATGCCAAGTTGTAGGCTGACCCAAACATGCCTATCTCTTCTGGATACTCTCCTGGAGATTTTTATTTAACACATTTCAAATTAGAGCTGAGGTGGGAATGAAAAATTCTTTGGCACAAGTGAGGGACACAGATGAGTGCATTTTCCACTTGGTTTTTTGGTCCTTAACACAGCAATATTTTCTTTCATGTTAAAGATACCCAGATGAGTTGTGACAACAGGGACAAGCTGGATTCCAGCAGGGTCCTGCTCAGCAGTACAAAAGCAGAATGATTTCCCCTCAGCACCTTCGGGCTTGTCCTGCCGGGTGACTCGGGCAGAGTCACACACATAGACTGGCAATCGCTTTCCTCCTCCTTTTATGTTTGTTATTTTTCTAACCTCTTCAATCTCACTTTGCTGAAGCAGAGGAAATGAGGTAAATTGGTCCTAACACAGGCCAGGAATTGCTGTCCTACTCCTGACGTGGGGTTTAAAGGCACTGTGGGAGTGGAACAGTAAATCTCTGGAGCACAAATTTCTTGTGATAACACTAAATTTACCCAAATTTTATTGCTAAGATACAAAGTGTTATGGCAACATGAAGGAAAACAAGTTCTAAGGTTTTCCTTTAAGGCATAAAGATCCACAAAACTCCACAGACTGCTGCCTACACTTCAGCAAAGACATGGTGAGGTTTCAATAACACAACTGTGCACTCCCATGCTCTTTTTCACTCCTGTCACATCAGACTTTGGGTTTCCTTGCTCAGCAAGCACATCTCGAAACCTGCTGTATGGATTAGGATACTCTACATCCCTTCAGAGCCATCTGCTTTAGCACTGCCTCTTTATCTCAAATGAGAAGCCTGGGTGTGTGATGGCAGATGGAGTTCAGAAGGCTTTGGAGTGGAACTAGAAAATTTTCCTGCAAGTTAGCAAGAAACAAATGTGAAACTCAGTGTAACCCTCCCAAGCACATTAAATAAATCTGAGGATAAGACTAACAACACGAAGGTCAGTGTTTCCAAAAGCATATGAAAAGCAGTTGCTAATTACATATACAGGCACAAATCTATACACAAAGCATCCCATGCTTATTACAAGACAGTTTTGGACCACGTTCTTCCCACTTGATGTGAAAGCATCACCTTGATTCCACACGGGTAAACCAATCCCTGCAGTCTTTGCCTCCAGCCTATTTTTGATAAGATATTTCTGCTGTGTATCTTAGGTTAAGTATTAACTAACATGAGAAACAGATGTTTCCCCTCTGCAAGGAAAAGCATCTTTTCAAAGGTCATCAGTGGGAGAGAAGGACTTCCAGGATTTACACAAGGCAGTGGCAGTTCTGGCCACTGTCCCTTCTGCTTTTAAGATCTTTTCCATTTGGCTTTAGCTCTATCCAGTTTTAAAGAAGTTCTTTCATCCCACTACCTGGTAAAAGATATTTTCCATACTTCCATTGCAACCAGATTCATTCATTGGGCCGTTCCTAAAACCACAAAGGCTATTTTGTTGAATAAATCCAATCCCTGTGTTCATTCCTAAACATAACTCTAAATGCTTCAACGGTGCCTCCCCTCTTTTAGATGTTTTAATATTGGATAGGGAGATTTGCAGCATATAAGCTTTATAGCCTGTGAAGTTTTCACATCTCCAGGTGGAATTGCTTAACAGCTACAAAAAAAGAAAACGTAAAAAAAAAAAAAAAAAAAAAAAAAGAGAAAAAACTTAAAATTGGTGGACAAAAAAAAAAAAAGGAGAGAAGACTTGAACTTGCTGGTCCACAAAAGAGAAGTTAATAAAGAGAAGTTAATAAACCACAAAGAACTGAGAGACAATAAAGTTTTCCTCACTGGTAAATACAATGGAATCAATTATCTGAGTTTCGGGGATATCTAAAGGCTGTATTGCATTACTTTGTATAAGGAATAAACAGTCCCTGTCCCCTTCCAGTCTTTCACCCTCTTCAGGAGGATGAGGAAGAACTTTCATAAATAATAATGTCTAAATATGCAAATGGGCAAAGATAAACAGCACACAGAGACCAACAGGCAGAGCAGAGAATAGCTCAGGCCAAAATTAGACATCAGCGCCCACAGAATTAAGAGAATTTCATGTGCAATCCTTGATCTCAGCACATGAATAAATCAGGATGGAGGAAAAGGCAGATCTAAACTGAGATTCGCAGCCTGGATCTGTTAACGCCAGTGTGCAACTGTGGGCAGGGAATGACATCCCAATCCTTCACAGCAGCAGCTGCAGGAATCATAAATGGAATGAGGAACTGAGGAACAGCGCGTGGGGAAAGGACTCTCCTTTACTCCTTTTCTAGCAGCTCAGTGAGCTCATCTGATCTCCCTGAAAGCCTCAGACCGTTCCTGGAACATTCACACCTGGAAGGTGGCACAGTCCCAGTATCACAAGGACTTAGATCAATCCCTGCTCTGGTTGATTGATTTTTTTTTTTTTCCCAAAAAGCACAAGATGTCCCCAAGACTCACAGCTGGCTGTGCCCTGTGCTGAGCGGAGGGAGCAGCATCCCCAGCCCGTGGGGGATGTGGTCCCTGCCTGCCCTGCCAACACCCACGAACCTCCCAGAGCGCAGCAGGAGCACTCCAGGGAAGGGCAGAGCGATGCCAAACCGCAGGGTGGGGCAGGGAGAGTGTCTGCAGGAATCCTGCAGCCCAGTGACAGATAGCATCAGTGACTAATGATTTCAGATCACACACTTTGGGAATTGTCTGCAAGTCACCCCTCAGCAGCGCACGAACCCCAGTGCACGGCCCTGCGCTGGCTTGGGCTGCTCTTGAGGCCTTTTCATGCTTTAAATAAACAGAATCAAAGTCCAAGACTTAAAACTCGACTTCAACTTTATAAACTGCCAGTTTCTGAAATTACACAAGCAAACAATACTAAAATAAATAAAACCTACAGGCGAACCCTTTCTAAGAGCCCACAGCATTGTTAATGTCAGTACCAGAGTGCGTTTGTCTTCTGTAAAGTTATATGGAGCCTTGGTTTGGCTGAACTCACGTTGTCTGGTCACTTCTCCCTTCCCTGGAGAGAATATGAATGGTTTCTATTTCGAGGAGGTTACAGGTAGCCATAAATTATCACCTAAGTGTGGGCTGCCTCAGCCCCAGCACCTTGCCAGCTCTTCAGAGCACTGGATGGCTTTGGCACCGAATCCTGCCAAGTCTTGGGCCACGTCAACTCAGTTTTTGACATGTGTTATGTGGATCATAGGGAACCATTGCAGAGACCTCGCTATGGAAGAATGAAGCATTTTTTCCCCATCTATCATAGGTGCTTTTCAGATGACTGCATTCCTGCAGGACTAAATCATCTTTTTTAAAAACAATTTTAGCTCCTCACTGCCCGTCCCTAAAATATCAGCTATGACCAGGTAGCTCAGATTGCCACTGGACAAAGTTAATTATCACCTGCACATTGCTAATTGTGGAGCTTTGTCTTTCAGGCACAAAAAGAAATTAATTACTACATTTGAGTTTCTGACTCAAAGAAGTGAGTTGACATAAAATCCTGCCACGAGTGGAGATGCACACAAAGGCCTTTTCCAAAGTACACATTCCCTTAATGCTCTTGGAATAAAGCTGCTTCTATGTTCTGCATGTGAGATACGTTAGCTCACTGATCTTTTGTAGTGTATGAAGGGACGGACTTTAAAGGCAGAGTTTAATTAAGTTTCTTAACACTCCTTTGTGAGGATAAAATAATCATTCCTGTTTTGCAGGTAGATGCTAAGAAGTTAATTAAATTACAAGATCCAGACAGTGACTTAGAGGCAGAGGCAGGAAAAGAGGTTGGAAGACTCAGTTCCAGTCCCAGCTGACAGGAAACTCTCCCCAGTGATTGTACTCGATCGAGACAAATTTCACTTCATATTTTACTGAGGAGACAACTTGAACTGTGAGAGATGTTGCTTTGCTATAGAAAGCATAAAATAATCTGGGAAATGCAAAATGGTAACAATGATAAAGGAATACTTTGGATTCCAAATCTCAAACACTCAGGGAAAAAAAACAACATTAAAATGACAAACTTTAAACAAAACTGCAAGACCCTGAAAAAAAGCAATACAACACCTGATTTCTATGGATTCTGAAGCTTCTGAAGGGTTCTGCCTTATTTCTTTCCTTCCTCAAGTCCAAAATAATCCAAATTAAATGAACAAATAGTTATTACTGGATGCAAAGTTGCTGTTTGAAAGAAAAAGTGAGCTGAAGTGCAATCATTAAAATGATCCAGGTAGAAGGTCCACTGATTTACATAGAAATTATTTGTTATTATTGTATTAATGATGTCATTTCTTTATCAAGTCACGATACAAACCAAGTCAAGTGCTTGGCAGGGGACTAAAGGAAAGCTGTTCCCCAAGTGAACATTTACAGCTTCATTCTTCTAGAAGAAAGCTTGAATATTCAGTTTATTGCACAATCCCTCCTTTGATTGGGCTAATTAAGTCAATTATGTAAAAATATTCTGGCTTGCCAGGGTAGGCAAGACTTGAGGAGCAGTGGAAAAGAACAGAGAGAAGGAGGGTGTCCCAAAACTCTTGAGGAGCAACAACCAAGAAGGCAGACGGGTGAAAGTAAACCCAGTAATTGGGGAACGCTGGAATTAGGGAAACCTGGATGGAGTTTGGTTTGTGACACAGCCTGTGGTCAAGACGTGGTGATGCCTCAGTCCCATGTGGATTCTGGGATGTTTAGCAAGGGGTGAGAGCACATCAGAGCCAAAACATTCCCAGCATTTCCCTCGTCAGGGCAGCTTCTGTGTGCCACAGAACCTGGGGAATTAAAATTCCTTTGGGTGAGCGGCTTCAGCAGGCAGGAGGAGGGACACAGGTACCCAAACTAATAAGACCATGAAAAACAACTTTTCCTTGGAAAATCAGCTCCCAAACATGCAGAGCATCAGCGAGCAGGTGCCATGAGTGAAGGGATTGTGCATCCTCCAGTCACCACCGGGATGGCTGGGAAAGCTGCAAGGCTCTGGAGACGTGTGCCACCTGGATTTAGGGCTCAGGGGAGACACTCCGGGTATTTTGTGGCTTTCAGAGAAGACCCTGCAGCAGTTCCTCTAAATTCAGCAAGTCTCATAGCCTGACCTGGTTTCCTGCTGCCTCTGACATCACTCAGCTTAAAATGCCTTGCAAAAACAGAGCCGATAAGAATGCAAACAGAGTGGTTCTTATCGCAGGTCAGCTTTCTGTTCCATAGGAAGAATAGTCATGGCTTTGCTTTTCCTTGCTTAGAACAGTGGAGAAAGTAGGTTTCATTTGATGAAAGGTAAATGGATTGTTGTTTGCCTTGAAAGGTTATTCTGATTTAAAATCAATCAACCGATTTTAACGCAAACAAGAAATGACTGTGGAAACCCTGCTTGGGCCAAAAAGGCCCTTATTGTCACTGAAGAAGTTGGCCTGGTCTGGTTGTTGCTGTCTCTGAGCACCTGCTGCCCTTCCCTGCAGAAAAGCTCCTGTCTCATCCCTGCTGTGCCCAGGACTCCCCACGAGCAGGTGGAGCTGTGGGCAGGTAACAGAGCGTGGGCACCCCCACGGCAGCACAAGGAGAGCCCCACTGGTTTGTGCTGGAGACACTGGGACTCACGCAGGGACCCCCTCCCTTCGCCCAGCACCACCCGGGTCCCTCTGGGCAGTGCTGGGGCGCCTGCCCTGCACAAACCCAACCAGACCTCAAAGCAGCGCGGTGCCCCCGCCCTGAACTCGTGCCCTGCACACGCTGCAGGAGCCAGCAGCAGCAGCTCTCTGCTGGCCTCCAGTGCTCCCCAGGTGCAGAGGTGAGCATGAGGTAATCACACCTCCTGAATGTGAGGTTTAGTCTGTAGGAAACCAGCGGAATTTATGTAATTCTGGCACGCAGTGTGTTCCTTCTCTGTAAATGTAGCAGCCAGTAGCACGCTCAGCTCCAGAACAGTGCGTGCACTGTGCTACACACGGATCCCCCAGCCCAGGGCTCCCTGTCGGGGCAAGGGGGCTGTGACCTTGGGCATCACCCTCCTCACATCCTCCTCAGCATTCCCATCTGAGTGGGGACAGCTCACTGCGACCTTCCCATCCCTGGGAGTGTCCAAGGCCAGGTTGGAACCTGGGACAGCAGAAGATGTCCCTGCTCCCATGGCAGGGGTGGAAGGAGATGAGCTTTAAGGTCTCTCTTCCAACCCAAACCATTTTGGGGTTCTACAATTCACATTCAAAACTGAGTTTTGAACAGAAGCTGTGTGTTTACTCCTCGAATCTAAACTCTCTCCTAGGGGTACATTTCCCAAATGATGCAGCAGGTTGCTGCATTTTCAGCTTTTTTTAAATTGCAAAATGCTCTTCTAGATACAGGTCCTTTACCCAGTTCAAACTTTGAATTCCAGTTTGACTCCTAATTCCCTGCCTTAGAAACAAGCAGAGCCCTTTCAATGGATCAAAGGCTTGGACTCAGAGGAACAAAACATATTGTTCCAAAAGTAAATACATTTCAGCTTATTAGTTATTCATCCTCATGCTCTCAGACAATGAGTTTTAAAAGTTTTTCAAAGTCATTGAGCTGTCCTGTTATTAGACTTTTAAAATGGTTTAGGTTCCTCATTAGGTGGCCACACTGTGCTATGATACATGTACCGTGTTAGAAGCTGTGAACTTCTGCATGCCAGTGCTTCTGGCTTCTTTATTTTGTTTTACCAATGAGAAACATTTTATATGAATACAAGACTTGATTGTAAAAAAAAAAAAAAAAATTATATTTCCCCAGTGTCTTTTTGTGTCAACAAAGGACTTTCCTGGCAAGTAATGNAGACTTGATTGTAAAAAAAAAAAAAAAATTATATTTCCCCAGTGTCTTTTTGTGTCAACAAAGGACTTTCCTGGCAAGTAATGAGTTTGCACTAAGCAGGCAAACACAAATAAACCAAGTCTATGTGGATAACCAAGTGTGGTGTATGTATATATTGCATCTCCAAGGATTTAAAAACCCAACAGCACAAGAAATCTGCTCCTTTTGGAAAACAATAGCCATTTATGAAACATTTTTGCCAATTAAATTGCCAGAGAAAAATTAACCCTTAATACTGCAGACATTCCCAAAGAGATTCTAAACAGTCACCCTGCTCCTTGCAGAGGGAAGAGAGTCTGGAGCTGCCCTGGGCTCCTGAGCTTGGCCTTTCAGTGGCTGCAGTGCTGGAACTCCCAAAGCCATTATGGGATTTAGTGAAAACATCCCACTGATTTCAGTGGATTTCAAATGATCCCAATGATTTCAAAGGGTTAAACTTCTCCCAAAGTTTAACAAACCCAGCACAGACTAGGACTGGCTTCACCAGCACTGTGCTGGAACTTGGCAGTGGCTTGAGAGGACACATCAGCACTAAACAACAGTTTGGAACAGGAAGAGAAGATGAATATCTAATCCGATTGAAACTCCAGAGGAAATATCACGCAGGCTGGTTGGAATGGACCCAGCAGGCTCAGCCTAATGGCTCTGGGCTTAGGAAAAGCTCTGCTCTGCTCGGGGTCTCACTACCAGCCATCCCTACCCCACGCCAGCAGCTGGAAGCGGCGCTGGATTTGGAGTAGCCAGAACCTCCCTCGTATAATGCAACTGAAAAATCAGTCATGTATCGTTTAAAATCCAAACCAGTTCATTAAGGTGGATGTACTGGGATGTCTGGGAGGAGATGGAGGTTCAGATTCATCCTGATGTGTCTTTTATACAGAATATATGAAAAAAGTCTTCCAAAATGTAAATACTTCCTATTTAGGATACAAGTAGGGGAAGCATTGCCTTGTTTCATCAAAAGGAAAAATAAATCAATAAATATCTAAAGTCTTTCCACCCAGGAATCCGAGAAGACTCCAGATTTCCTGGTCATCCAGGAAACTCCATTTACACAAGTGCTGTTCTCCAACACACGAGCTATCAATGGCCTCCAACCTCTGCACAGGGACATCCCAAGGACTAAAACTCCCGAGGGGTGGGAAGGCAGCCAGAACCTTCGGGAGCATCAGTCGGGGTTCCCACACCGGCGCTGTTCCATGGGAAGCCTGTGGTGTCTCATGTTCTTCCTGAAGGCTGTTCTCATGCAGATCCAGGAGAATGTGAAGGAACCTCTCTCTCCCAGCCTGAGCCCATGGAAAAAAATGCTAAAGCAGGGCAGCTCCCACGTGGAGGAACCGCTCCGGTGAGTGGCCGTGGACACTCTCCCTGCAAAGGGACCAGCGCAGGGAGCAGGTCCTTTTGGGGAGTGAAGTCAAATTTCCTGAGATTCATTCCTCAGCCTGGCTCCCACCTGGGTATTTACGGGCAAATTTTAAAGGTTCTGTCCTGACTTTTACTCCTGTGCGCTGCAAGTTGCAGAGGCGCTTCAGCCTGGCATAAATCCAACTTGGGGACTTATTTATTTATTTATTTATTTATTTATTTATTTATTTATTACAGTCTGGTAGTTTTTAGCAGGATCAGTTTTCTGATCCAGGTCATTGCCCTCAAGACTGATGCTAGACCAAGGGAGGCTGCAGCAACAAACATCTGGAATATGCAGAGAGTGGGATGGGCTTCTGTTGTGCCAAGAGCAGACACTTATTTCAGGAGGAGGTGACAATCTAACAATTGCCTCACACGCTTTTGGGAAAACCTTCCAGACACACCACCACCGACTGCACTCTGGGCATTTTACTCCTTTTCCAAAGCAATGCTTCTTTTTAAGAAGAAGGAGACTTCGAAAGAGAAAGGTAAGAAATTTGGGGGTTTAAAAGAAGATAACTGTCAGTGTCCAGAAATGCTCAGTTCTACAGAATACTCCTGTATTCCATTCTCTCAGATTCCCATTGGCTCACTGTGCTACATCAGCTCGTGCCACACTTTAAAAAGCCCATTTAAACCTCATGAATGGTTTTTCAGGATGAAGGAGGGAACAAAGCCCTGGCAGCACTCCGACGCAGGCACAGTTCAGTGACGCTGCCACTCGCTGCTGGACGGCTCCCCCTCGTGCCTTTCCCTACAAAAGGTGATTCCCTCACACCCCTTATGGACACACTGGACACGTGCTCAAAGTCTCTGATGTACAAGGATGACATTTCACAAAGGACACTGAAATCTCAGCTCCTTATCAACACGTGTTTCATAATTAGAATCACATTCAGCGTGGTTTTATCAAGGTGGTCCCGTCACGGTGAGGCCTCGCACGGTTGTGGTTTTGATTTACTGGACACACTGATTGCTTTCTGAGATGAAAGAACCAAAATAGGTGTCAAAATATTAATGGCCACGGTCTAAGTAGGCAGAAGGTTCATGCTGGCTCTTGGGGTGATGTGATGAGTGTTAACTCTGTCAGTGCAGCTGAGCAGCTGCCTCTGAGGCAACACAAACGTCACCCTTCACTCATTTCTCCATCTCATTCTCTGCATAAGCATTTCCCAACGGGAAACTGTTTGCCCTCAAGATTTCAGGGGTCCATGAATGCAAAAATAAATTAATCAGAGGGAATAGATGTATGTTCAATCTGGGTATCCCTACACTGGAGCTATTTGTGCAACAATTTCATACTGTAGTTGCACATTGCAAATCTTTACACAGAAAATCCCTAAAAATGTGGTCTGGTTTAAACCAGGCACCCGGGCAGCTTCCTGAACAGAAATGGTTGGCCCAAGTCATGTCTGGATTATTCCAAAAATCACCTATTCCAGCAGGACTTCACTGAGCTTAGCTGGGCACTTTCTATTCAGATCTCAATGTCAAGGTCCAAAAAAAGATCTGCACTTAATAAACCTTCTTTATGCTGAGGATTCAAGCCCTGGGATTTCACTTCCCTCTCTCCACACACACATTATTTTGACCCACAGGACAACTTTTATGCAGCCTGTCTTCAGCTGCAATAGAGCACACATGTAATGCTCTTGACAAATCCATTTTTTCCCTAACCCACTTTCTCCTCAAGTCCCAAATCCCACTTGGAAACGCTTTGAACTGGACACCTATTAATTTGAATAGAATTTTGAATAACTGAAGAGCTGCAAAACTGAAGCATCTAAATTGAGATGTAAAATGTCCTGTCTTTGAAAGAGCCTCAATCCCTAGACCCAGCTTTACTGCCAAAACCTGCCACACGCAGGAAAACAGTTGAAATAAGGGAAGAAATAAGGATATTGCCGACTAATTCACTTTTTAAACATTGCCATTGGTATTATTTCATGAAGTTTTGTAGAGGATTTAACTTCTCCCTAGGTCTCTATCAGCACTTTTTCAAGTAATGACAAATCTGATTTGTTACAGGAAGAAGCTGAGTGTATCTTAACCCCCGAAGTACAGCTTAGGACCAAAGAACATCGACTTCCCAGCTTCCAGATCCCTTTGGAAACACTGAATCCATTGTATGGGACTTTTCATTTCCACTGCATGGAGCCTGTGGAGCCTGAAACGGGCTCAGCGGGATTTGTGATGGAATCCTGACTGCCCTGAGGTGAGAGAGACTTGTGTCAGGGATGTCAGGGAAGCTGTATTTCACTGCTGGAACGTTCCTTGTCTCCAGGTACACGCACAGGGCCCTTCCATCGGCTCACATGGGATGGGCCCTTCACAGCCACGGCTTTAAAAAGTTTTGATGTCTTTAATTGCTATTTTATTACGCATATTTCACCATTTACCCAGCATTTCTCATTTCACCCCCTAGTTTGGTAGATTTTAACCGGTACAACCGGGTTGGATATAATGTTGTAGCTCCCCTTATTCCAAATTATTTGGGAGTTTATTTCTCACTGCACACAGGCTCCAGAAGGTATGGATTGCATCCTATGTGTGTTAACACAGGGCTGTATCCTTGGGAAATCCAGAATTTAAGGAACAGAGTCATCCTTTGCACCGGTCACCAGTTTACAGACTGCAAACACAGGAAGTCCAGTTAAGGCAAGATCTCATGAAAGTACTGACAACGTGTTTAACCCCAGAACCCTCTCAGGGACTTAAAAGTGAAACCAATAGGAAAGGCAAAACACCTTTTCCCACTGAATTTTCCAAGGGAATCTAATCTTTCTGGTTTTAACCCCACTGAAGTTGCTTGGCTGCTGCACAGACACATCAGTTCCTTTGCTACACTTTGGACACCAGCATCAAAGGGAGAATTTCACTTCCTGGATGAAAAAACCGTGCCACCAACTATGCTCAGTCCCCAAGGGAGAGGAGGAGATTTTCTGCCTCTGCACTCTTCAGCAGTGCCTGTAGTTGGTGTTTGTTCTCCCAGTGAGGTGGGGAATCTTCTCTGCAGAAAAAAAGCCTCTTTCCTTACAAAGGAAAACACCAGGAGATGAAGCTCTGGTGGATTTAAGCTGTCCTGGAGCGCAAACTAAAATCTGAAACAGAACTTCTCCTACCAAGTCTCCATCCTTCTTTCTCCTGGCTGCTGTCACCTTCTTGCACAGCACATGGACACTTGTCCCATGAAGATGCAGCCTGCCCACCCACAGGACAGCCTGAGGGACACCAGGGACACAGGTGACTCCATGACCACCACCAAGCTGTCAGGATAAAATCAGCTCCCACTAATTCCTTGGGACACAAGGCAGCCCAGACCTCACCCAGGGATTTTAGGTGGCACCTGAGTGTAAATGACAACCCATGACAATAACGGCCATTAGCACTTTCCCTGTATTCCCATTTGCTTGAATGAGATGATGATGACAGACATGAGCCTGCAAAGGGCCTTTTGCCATAACTATTCTGCTTCCTCAGTCAGATGGTGGGAGATTTTTTTTTTTTTTTTGAGTGCCCCTACTGTAAATTGCCAAGAATAACTGTTGCCTCCCCTAAAATGGGAGTGAAAACAGCCCTGCAGGTTCCCTCTGAAGTGACAGCAGCTCTGACCGACTTCAAAGGCAACGCGAGGTTTTTAGTGAGGGCTGTTTGTTGATTTTTTCTCCAGTGAAGTGATATTACATGGCATTTCCAACCCTCAATCCTATTAAGTGACAGAACTACCTAATAGCACTCATTAAATAACATAACTTGGTGTCAGAAATGCACTGACAGGCTCCTGCAATTGAAGTGGTAGATTTATGCCCTAAAACAATATGGGTTTGGTGTTATTGTGACTGGGGTTTTTTAATAAATGTCATTTATTTTAACAGGTGAAAGTGTAAGAGCCAGGACAGTTCATGAAAAGGTTATCACAGCTGAGAAGCTGGTGCCTGAATTTTGCATTTAGAGGGAAGAAAGCACTAAGAAAATGTTCACTGCTGCTGAACTCCTCTGGCTCTGGGAGATCATTTCTTGGGTGACACCACCCAACTCTGCAGGGTTGTCACAGGGCACTCAGATGTTCCAGCACCATTCAGGGACTTTCCATCCTTCTGTCCAAGGACAAACTCAGAGTTCAGTACAGGTGAAGTATAAGACGAGTACCAGCCTGAATCTCTCAAGGGGCAAAGCCAGAATTCAGAAAATACTCTGTTATCAACATTACAGCTCAAGGATCGTGTCCACACATCCTGCCTGGGGACAGGTGAGGTTTGACACAACCAAACCCATTTTAGGTCAGCATAGGGACAGAGCTGAGCTGGTCTAACAGCTCCATGCTGCTCAAAGGTCTGTCCCACAACCTTCTCTCCCTTCTCTTTTCCACCAGTGCTTCCCATCACACAATCCTGCTGCTCCTTTAGTTTGAATTTCTACCAGCCCTTCACTGCTTACTGCACAAATCCTCAGGATTTTAAACTCAGTTTTCCGCAGGTGCAGTGAGATGAATCTGCTCACACAGGAGCCCAAGTGCCAGAGCAGCACAGGGAACCTTCAGGGACCGTGAAACCATTTAGGTGTAAAGGGACCTCTGGAGGTCACCAAGTCCAGGACAGTGAATCACTGTCTTCGCTCTGCTGGATCAGGCAGAGCAGGGAAACCATCCTGCAGCTTTCTGCCTCTGGCACCAAAATCCCAATTCTCACAATTGTCCAATGAGATTTTAAGGCTTTTTTTCATGCAACATGAATGCTGTTGCAAAAAGGACTTCTTTTTGTACTCTAAAAGAACAATAAAATAAAAAAAATCTTCCCGGAAATAACAATTACCAGTTAAATCCCTGACTATAACATTTTGACCGAAGGCAGAATGCTCTAAGGAATAACAAAACAATGCAGTGAATATTTCTGCAGCAGGAAGAGTTTGGAGGTGTTTGTTTATCATAGTTTGTTCCTACTAGACAGAAAGGTTCCTAAAGAGCCCATATAAAGAGCTCTGATTATTAATAGAGTCATGAAATGAAATTTCTAACCTGTTTATAAATGGTTTAAAGGAAATCACAAATACATAAAAACATGCCCAAGTTTACAGTAAAAGGGCAGAGAACTAAATTCCAGTAAACAATATGTTATACAGAACTGAGCTGAGCATGTCTGCCATCATTTCACCTGGAAAAAAATCGAAGTGGGGAGAGGAGGAAAGATTTTTAGTTCGCCTTTTTTTGCAGATGCTAACCAAAAGGGAAAAGCCCATATACTGTATTACCCTGTTGTACCTACGGGCAAGTAGTTTGAGTAATGCACACAATAATTTCACAATGCACTTTGAAAAGATTCAATTTGGAAAGATGGGAAAGTAATTTTTAGCACTACGTTAAAACGTAATAGAGGGCCCAAACACGTCACCACCAGCTTAAACTGGGGAGCACTGAACTTTCAGGATCTTCTGGCGGATTTAGAACATTTTTCAACAGCCTAGTTCAAATATTAGCAAAGCCCAGCCTGGCTGGCTCCAACCACATCCCCACTTGCTAAATTATTCCCTTCCTCCATTATAATTTTAAAATATTTTTGATGTGTTGCGTACTTGTGTATTTGGACAGTGCCTGCCTTTCCCTGTCACTCCGACAGCCCTGAGCACTCTGGGCATGGAGAGCTGCAGCCCAGCCAGACTGACCAGGGCAGAGCTGCCCACCCTCAACAGCAGCCCTGAAACCACCAGAGTCTCATGAACTTCTGATTTTCTGTATAATACACTCACAAAAATCCATGGCTCCCACCCAGTCAGAGGGCAATTCTGGAAATGCAAAAGGAGTTCAGTTTCCAAGGCCGTTATGACCTGTAAGAGCCCTTCCCTTCCTCACCCATCCCCACTGCAGTCTGGGGCGGTGCTGGAAATACCAAACCTCTGCATGTGACACGTGAGGTTTCAGCCATTATCCTGCAAACCTGTTACACTTCCCAAGATGCTGGATCAAAATTCTGACAGAATTTAGTTTAAAAGGGGAAAAACCCCAAACAGATGAATTCTAAGCTATTCTTTCTCACACAATCTCACTGGCCAAGTCTGCACTACAGGGGACATCCATTTCTGCCTCCTCTGGCTCCCACCTCGCACAAACCCAGCACGCTCTGATCCCAGAGCACCGTGTCATGCACTGGGGAGTTGAATGCAGTAAATAAAAGAGCAGCAACCCAGAGTTCTCATTCACCCTCTGCTTGTCTCTCAGGATTTCCAGTAGAATTTCTGTTTTGAGCATCTAAAACCTTTCAGTTTCTGTCAACTGATGCAATTTGTGAACTGAAACCTTGAAGCTGGACAAACACAGAAGGACCCTGCCCACAACATGCACCAGGGCTCAGGAGTCCTCTGGGCTGCCTCCTTCAGAGCCAACTTTCCCTTCACTACCAGCATGTCAAACCCTACAATTCAGCCCAAATAAACCACAGACTCCAAAAGATCCAGTGGTTCCTTCTGGTCTCCTAGCTCAAGTTTAAATGCAGCGCTGGCTCTGCATTTGCAGATGCCTCTATCAGCGCCTGGCAGCTCTTCACATTCCAAGGCAGCTCATCAGATTAATCCAGGCTGTTTTGTCTCTTCCTTCCAGATTGGTGTTACCCACAAACAATAAAACTTCTCCTATTCAATTCTCTTGCTGCTCTTGAAGGGCTGAAACAAGGTGGTAAAAAAGTTCTACTATGGTACAGTTGGTCTGCAGGAGGAAAGTTTATTTCTTGTGCTTTTTATGACCTTGCTGACATTTCCTAGCCATAATCTGGAAATGCTAAATGATAAAAAATACAATATTAATCGACCCATTGAGTTGCCAGTTCTAATTTTGGATAGAAAACTGGACAGAGAAATAATCAAAGACTTACCAAAAAAGCAGATGGCTGGAGAGTGCTTCTGGCAGTCATGCTACTCGCACATGGGACCACTTGAGTTTAACAAATTGGACAACAGAGAGAGAACTGAAATGGAAATTGGGGCTCTACTCCATTCAAATTCTTCAGAATGTTTGTTTTGGATTTGTACCTCTGCTGCAATTTACAGCTCTAGATTAGATATAGCAAGAGTAATATTTTTGACCAGAAGAAAAACAGAATGGCCCAACTGTTTGCCAACTCACATACGTCGTCTCCCTGTGTACAAATAATACCAACATATAAATGGGCCTAAACAAAACCTAGTACTAAACGTATCTTTTACTGCACGGCAATAAAGTTGCACAAGACATTTCCGTGAGTCAAACCGCAAAACGTCTTCAAGCAAAGCCCGTATCAGCATGGAAACAGGATGGAGGGAGAACCCAGAGCACCCTGAGATGTCACAATTGTCTCCATGCAGCACAGACCTCGTACTGCAACTGAGAATACATCCCAAAACACACCGCTCAGGAATTAAAGGGGCATTTGTTTCCAGCAGGAACCAGTTTTGAGATGCAAGGCATAGTTCAGTGCTTTTTAATTGATCAGGAAGGTAAAAAACCATAAAACCAATGTCAGCTGTATCAATATCGAGGCACAAAAGTAGCAGATGACACCAAAAAAGGAAGAAAAAAACCCACTCTTTCTGTCAGTCTTCCTGTAAGAAATCAGTTGCCTCAGTGTTTAACAGGAAAACATGAAGGTCTTTCTCAGTGAGATGCCAGTTGCAGCTTAAGGAAATGTATGGCCAAATATGACATCACCCACAACAACCAAAAATTAAGATGAAAGTTGTTCTGGTCTCGGGGACCAGTCACTCACCAGGGAACCAGTGGTTTTATGTGCACGCCTTCCTGAAGAATCCAAAAATAACATTTTTCCATGGAGCAGAAATTCCTGCAGTGTTCACGCTTTTCCTTTCAGCAATGTTGCAATCCAACGTGCCAGCCCTGTGTAATGAGGTCATCCGACAGTGTAATTTGTAGTATTTCATTCTGTCAAAACTGATCTGAGAGTTTCTATGGCAACTAGATCCAAACAAAAGATGGAGCAGACAGAATACGTCTCTCCCTGCCACCACCCAGATTTTTATATAAATATATATGTGTGTATATATATAAAGCATTACACATATATAAAGTTAATGTTCATGATTCATCATTAAGCAACGCTAGAAAACTGGCACTGGAGAAATAGCAGCACACAGGGATAACTTTTAAAAAAAAGGTAATAAATGTGTAAAGTGACATCAATAAAATACATTAAAAAAAGGTAATTCTTCAATTCTCAAGCACCTGGGAACAGAGTATGCTTTTCCCCTAAAACCCAGTCAGGAAAAAGTATTATCCGTTTCTGGTTGGGATAGCTGGAAGGGAATCCTGGCTTTGCTGCCATGAGGTGAAGAACATTACACTTTCCCCCCAGAAAAAATCCCCCTTCAACCATTACTGTTAACATGCTCATGATGCCTGACTGTCACTCATCCTCCTAAACTTGGGTTTGGAAGTTCTTATGCCAGTCTTGTATGTCTGTCAATTTATTTTAGTGTCCTTGTAGGAGCTGAGCTGGGTCCAGCTGTTGGATGGAAAGCTCTGGATGTGGAACTCAACGCCATTTCCAGTCAAATAATATGATTAACATCAACACCAGCCAGCCCCTTCCTTTTGAAATAAAATGGTGGGATGAAAAGCTTGGTTTTCCTACAGAACTCTTCTCCTTAACATTGGAGGAGCTTCTGAGCAAACCTCAGGAGATTCCACTCAGGTCCTGAACACAGACTGCCAACCACATGCTGTGCTCCTACCACGCTTCCTAACATTCCATGCAAATCCCAAAACAGCTGCATGGATTCTAGCTTGGGCTTTAAAGAGAGAATGAACCTCTCCTAACAGGTGACCTGTACCTGCCTCCAGAAATCTGTGTGGAGTCCATGAATGATGTTCTAACTCCTGTGCAGTGACACTTCACAGTCTCTGGTATAAAACCATGGGACAGTTTTAGCAGATCCCTAAGAGGGGCAGGAGGGAATTTCTGAGAGCGGTGTGTTGGCTGGGAAGAGAGTGATGCACTCACTTTTGTTGGGCTGTGTCACTGCAGGTGCTGTGGCTTTGCTGCTGGCAGCCATGGCTGGAGGTCACCATGTGCCTGATTCCCAAGGCACTGGATCAGCCACAGGATGGGATTGTGGCTGGAGGGCAGTTTGTCCTCTAGGCCAACTGCTACTGCCCGTTAAGAAAAAGAGAGAACGTGAAGTTAGAGAAATACTGGTCATTTAAAAGAAACACTCTAAAGCAGTGATCCCAAACTGATCCCAAACTCTCTTTCTGGAAAACAGAATTTCCCCATCAGTTTATGTCTCGTGAACAAAAAAATTCATGGTGAATACAGGAATAAAATGGTGTGCACGCATAATCTGAAGCACAGGAATGTTTCCACAGCTTACCCTCCTGAAATTAAACACATTCAAGTCTTTCACCTGAGCAAAGACCCTGACCCCACAAAGCTCATCCACTCAATGGCAATTCCCTTGAGTAAGGACAGTGAAGAATTCAACCCTGGCAGAAGCTGAACTATGTATTATACAGAATTACAGATGCTTCTTCAACACCTTCTGTCTGTACAGAATATTGGCATTTCACAGCTTATCTAACAGCTGGCCCAGACCTTGATATATCTTCAGATGAATATATTTTAGAAAATGCACACAATGAGCTGTTACCTCTTTTTGACTTCAAAGAATCATTGCTCTGCTACTGCAGCAGGAGATGCGAAATGCTTGTTTAGGCAAGAGTGTTTAAGAAGTATAAAAATAAATCAAAGTGGGGATTTTTTCCTAATTATCACCAGTTTGTGACTGTCAGAGAAGATGTACCTTTTCCATGTGAAACCCCTCATTACCCCTTCCTTCCAATAAAGGCAGTCAAGATTGAACCTAAAAGTTCCTGTCTGCATCCAGTTTAAAGGCTGCACCATCCTGCCCTTTGGAATGGAGTCGTGTACAAGGCACATCAGAAAAACTGGAGGAAATTGAAGATAAAAAAGATTTTAAAATAAAAACAGCATTTATGTCTCCCAAATGGGAAGTTTGGAGCAGCGAGGGCAGGAAACAGGCCGGTATTTAAGCTGATTACCCAAGCAAAGTCCTCTGCCTTTTCAGCAGAGCCACGGTCCCTCAGTAAAACCATTTAAATTAATTGGAGTTTGGGGCAGGGGGAGCGGGGGGAAGATGTCAACTTTTATCGGGAGTGTTAGTGATGGCTGGCTGGA
>VZRN01002828.1:1608072-1676330 GCA_013397935.1 Dasyornis broadbenti | reverse complement strand
GCCGCGCTGTCGCAGCCGCTCAGGGCCCGCTCGGCTGCGCCGGCGGCTCGGGGCCCGCCGGGCATCGGCCCAAAGGTCCTCCCCGGAGAGGGAGCGAGATCCTTCGCGTTTGTACCAGGAATTCACACAAATAAAAGTCTTTGGGCCACGCTGGCCCGATGGACATGGATCTTATTATGCGTTTTACCTAATTAGCGAGCGGGCTTTTCTCCTCGTGGAGGCCTGGCCCTGCGGGCCGTGCTTCCATGGGTGTTTGCACACATGTAAAATCTACATCTCCTCATTCACACTTGCACATAACTGACGAGACAAATAATATTATCCTAGTGGGAAGAGCCAGAATTAGAAAGGAAATACTGCAACGTTTAGATTTAATCTGGTGAGCGTTAGATCATGATTCACTCTGACATAAAAGCTCAAGAGCACATTTAGCCAGGGTGAAACGCATTACTGTGTTTTACATGAGAAGGAAATAAGTCTGATGTTTCATGGGCTGCATTATTTGCTGTTGAAATCCTAATGACTGCCCACGCTCTACACCTACGTTGTACCTAATGAATTGAGCTTAAATTTCAGAAAGCTCCGGCAACAAACTGGACGATCGCGTTTGTTTCTGGCTCTCCACCACAGAGGAGATTATTGGTAGAAAAGAACAGCAAACTGACAATAAACTAAAAAAAAAAAGGTTTCAAATGTAACATTTCTTTTATCTTCACCACATTTCACTGCAGTATTTTTAAAATACGCATCTTTTTTGATAAAATATTTTTTTCAAACAGGTAACTACTCAAACACCATAAACAGGAAAACCATATCGCTGGTTTTCAATATCCACAGTTAAATATCCTGCTCAAGGCTGAGGAAGTTTTGCTTCATCAAATAAACCACTGAATTAATGCTCCATATGAAACACTGGCTGAATCCACACAAGTTTTACAACTGCCTTAACCCCACCTTCTGGCTTTCTTCTCACCCACATATCCACAAGATTCCATTGCTTCCCTCTCATCACCTCCTGCTTTTCGGTGGCCACAGGAAAGAATAAATCCCTGCAGGTTTCCAGTGTAATTTGGGTTTTATATAGACTTGTGTTCATCTCAACACGTTTCCTTCACGTAGCAACAGGAATGAATATATATTTAAAAATCCCAGATACACAGAACAAGCTGTTGACTTTATCTCACAGATGCCAATTCCCAGGAGCTGCTGGGACTCCATGAATGTGGTTCTCCTACAAACCCAACCGAGAGTTGCAGGGCTCTCTAAGTATCTTCAATTTCAAGGCAGATAAATGTTATGTAAACTCAAATTTTGCAACTTTATTGCTGTGTATTATTTCATACCAAGTCACGCTTTACATACAAAGCAAACATCATTGAATTTATTTTCTGAAAAAAAAGCAAAATAAAGTTTACAGTTCTGCCTGGCCTCGAGTTTGTTTATAACATAGGAGCAGACTGGCCTTATTACAATGGGGATGGCAAAAAAAACCAACCTTCTTCAAGCTGAACATGAGCCAAGAGTGCTCTCAGCAAGTGAGGGCTTCATCTGAGCGTGGCCTTGGCCTCTTGGGCCTGATGAAGAGATGGTGATTTAATAACAGGTTATCTAAAAGGAGATAGTAACAGCTCCCATCCTTGGAGGGAAATTATGCTGATGACAGAGCCAAACTTCACATTTGAGACAGATGTTGGAACAAGGGGCAACATCAAATACTGCACCCCGGCAGGTTCAGATCGGAGATTAGCAAAAAGCTTTTTCAGCAGAAAACTGGTGCAGCCCCCAAACAGGTGCCCAGAGAGGCAGGGGATGGTGATTCTTGGAGATATTTCATACTACACATGTGCCTTTTGACACTTTTGATACGGTATGTCGCAAAAAAATTCTTGGTGAGGTATTGGAGGAACCACGGATGTTCGGCACTTCTCAAAAGCACCTGTCCCTCTTTTTTTCATAAACAAACACCTCCAAAAGCTTTAGCGTAAAGTGCCTGATGACTTTTGCTCCATGCCCTGTATCCCCAGAATACCAGACCCTTTGGGGGCTTAGGAGTAACAGTGCAGGGTCTGTTCATGCAAGTTGCATCACAAGAGCAAACTGCACATATTTGAAAAGATTATCAGTCAACTACAGTTCTTTCCACTGTAGAAACAGTAACTCAGTTAAGATAAACAAAGAAATTCCCATGCACTGAAAAGGAAAACCTATTAACTGATTAAACATGTGAATCAGTTGATAAACTGGTTATCAAAGTTCTGAAAACATTTTTAACAATGACCCTTCCTGCCATGTTTAACAATGACCCATAAAAGCTAGAATAATTCAGCCCTTTACAGGAAACCAGCTGGATAGAAAACAGAAAGTATTTCTGATCTAAGAAGCTGCAGCTATGCCATATGAGCTGACAAATTTAGACACTAATTATGAGTAAAGTAGTGATAAACATCTTAAATGCCAATTAAAAGCTTTGCGCAAAGTTTTTTCAAAGGTTTCTAACTCTTTCCAGCACAAAGGGAAAAACAAACCAGCTATATTCCATCTGATGGATGTTTGTAACTCATTCCTCATTTCAAGCTTTTCAGGTAACTATAGAAATGCTTATTAAAAAACCAAAACACTCCTTAATTTTCAGGACAAGTTGAAGATCTGGAAGTGGAATAGGAATGTAAATACCTGTGGTTTTCCTACAACTGACCATGCAAATGCCATCTAAGAAAAAACTCCACCTCAAAACTATTTGCAGAGGTGCAAAAGCAGAAGGTAGCACAGACTAATGATGAGATTTCACCTGATGGAGAACATGATTTTACTCCATAGTACAGTTAGGAAAAGGTAAATTGAAAAAACCGTTAGACCTGGCCCTTGGGATAGTGGAAAGGTCCCTTTAGATAAGCCCAGATCCACAGAAGAGCTCTGAGCAAGAAAAAATGTGGGTGCCAGATTAAGGTCTTTAAAATAAATTAAGGATTAAGGGTATTGTGATGTCCACAACAACATCACAATTGTTCACGTGCAAAGCATGGACAGAACCTGCTGCGTTTAAAGAAAACGCCGGTCACGAACTTCAGGTGGAGATTTATGTTTTCCCAAAATTCACAGAAATATTCAGACCTAAGGCACTTTTCAGAGCATTCTATGCCAATGCTTGACATCTATTCCCTTTCCTCCTAACCTTTGCATCAGACATGTTAACCAAAATATACCCAAATCTTACTTCTGAGCGGCTTCATGGCAAGCAAATTGCCTGTGGATTTATGTTTCATCATCAGAAAAGTCTGTCTAGCTAAAAGGCAACATCACCAATCAGAGAAACCCCAGACTGCAAGATATTTTCACCAGGGTCTCGTATACCAAGTTCGCCAAGACGTCGACATAACATGTTTCAATCAACTAAGGATTTTTTAAGAAGTCACAGAAAAAAAGATTCAGGCTTTCTACCAGTTACTGCAGAGTATTGGAAGTAAGTTAAAACAGTCAGGATTTAAACATTTGGCTTTACAACGATCTTTAAACAATCCAGTCTTTTTTAAAAAAACATCTCTCAGCCTTCTCCTAAGCTGAAATAATAACACATACAGAATTAAATGCCAGTATTTTATTTTCATTCCAGAAACACAACATTTAAAAGCACTCAAATGAGGCATTTGTTAACAGAGGAGTATAAAAAAAAAGAAAATGTCCAGAGGTTTTCAATTTTGAAAAGTCTGCTACCATTTCTGGGAACATCATATCTCAAAAGCGTGGCTTGCTCACAGTATAGAAAGAACATATTTATTTGGCTACAACCCTGCTCTCAGTAAGCACTGATGGCTCTGCTTTTGGAAGAGGAAGAAAACAAGAAGTTCAGAGTGTTATTTTGAAGTGGATTCCAAGACTGAAATGGGTTTGGAATACAGCTGAGCCCCATGCAGACCCAGGATGTGGAGGGAGCATCTCTGTGATGAGCTCCTCAGTTCACCAAATCTAAAAAGAGATGAATACCCCAAGGATTTGAGAGCTTCAGTTCTGTAATTTGAAAAAGATGTCAAAACTGCCCAGTTCATACGATTAGGGTCATGCTGAACTCCTTTGGTGTCCAGAAACAAAGCAGGAGCAGAACAGTCCGTTCCCCCCATCACCTCCCTCTCAACAGTGGGAAGATCCCAGTGGGAGCTGCTGCCTCGCACAGGGTTTAACTGTGTGTGAACAGAAAATCAGAATGAGCTTCCCCATAACCCCTGGTTCAGGCAGCTCCTGCTCCTCTGCCTCAGAGCTGGGCTCCACGTGGACTTTGTGTAGAGCAGAAATGCGTTTTCCCCATTGACATTAATCTGAAATATTCCTTCAAATTTACAGGCAGTTTTGCAGCCTTTCCTTTCTCCTGCTTATCCCTCACTTTGGATCAGCCACTCTGACATCAGCACTGCCATTTTGTAAAATCAAACTCTACAGTTTTACAGAAACTCCTTGATTTCAAATGTTTCAGTTACCAGGTGCTCAGCTTGGATACCTTGAATAATTTTAAAATTTTCAGGTGGTGAGAACACAGAACTTTCAAGTTGCCTTTCTCCAGACAGCCCAGAACCACAGAGCCCACAGCAATCGTCAAACAGTTTTGTAGCCTGCTACAGAAACTTGGTTATCTAGAAATACATTTATAGCTGTAGTTATTTCCTACACCCCAGTTGTGTCACTATTCGATTAAATGGTTTTTCCTGTTCTACTTAGGCATTTTCGCAGTTATACATGACACACAATCTTTGCTCTTCTTCCAGGGATGAAATGTGAGTTGTAAAATCATAAAGTGATGTTGAGATTCACACTGAAGTCACACCAGGTTCAGCCCACTTTGTGCCTTTCCTAAGTGGGGGGATTAAGGGAAGGGAAGGCCTTTGGGCAGGGATCATTCCTTGGCTGCCAGCCAGCGTTTTCCATGTCAGAATCCCTCCTGTCACAGGACAACACGCGTGTCCCACTCATTTGCAGCTCCAGAGGGGAGCATGATGGAAGCAGGCTGGATCAGAAATGAAAATAAAGTATTCTGTGACGCAAACTGTGACTGCAAATCCTCAGTTAGAACAAGCAAATCACTACAGTGACAATAAAAGGTGACTGAGCAATCTCAGATTGGCCAGATAGGAAGCGTGCTTGGTGGAGGGAATGAAAGCAAAACTTCTTCAGTTCACTATAAAATATTTCAACTCTTTGCACTGTGGAGGCAATTCTTCAAATTGAATAATTCGATGAAATTGCCACAGACTGCTAAAACAAAACAACTGTGTCAAATCTGCAGTTTCCCCTAAAAGACCTGAGGGGGAAAAAGAGTTAACAACGACCCTGAATGTCTTTATTTAAAAACAAACCACATGTTAAAAAAAAAAAAAAAATTAAAAAAAGAAAGAAAGAAAGAAAAAGAAAGAAGGAAAAGAAAAAATCACTGTCTGTAACATTATAGTTTTCAAAGACTGTGCAGCCAGGAATTACAGATAAGCCCTCTTAAGACCATAAAGAAAAATCTTTTGCTAGTGTTCAGCTTATTGAACTGGCTCCTCCGTGTATTTGCAGCAATAAAGCTGTCAGGCGGACAGAAAAGGAGAGCTAAATGTTTCAAGACTCAGCCACATGAACTCCTATTAACCTGCATTAACATGCAATTGTTGCTGTGAGCACAGTGTTCCCTGTGTCAAGTGCTTGTAAAGGACACAGGGAAAATCTTCCAGTGACAGACAAGGTAACTGCTGCTCTGTCCCGCAGATTTGTGGAGCGCACAGCCTGCCTGGCAAGCACTGCACTGATAGGGATGAATTATTCCTGGAACCTTCCCGTCTGCTTAGCAAATTTTAGGATGGGAAGAGATGTTATTTCACTGTAATGACTTCCACGTTTTACATCCCACCGAGCAGTTGGTGGTTTGCTGGAGTCTGAGGGCTGAATGAACCATTCGTGTCTGATCACACATGGAACGGCCTCGGGGGCTGGGGAGGATCTGCTTCAAAGCTCAGAGACACCCTGACAAATCCAAGGTGATGTGGCAGGAGGACATTCAGGATACAACTTCAGCGTTTTCATCTTCACTCCAGCTGCTGTGTGTGAGCTGGGTGGGAACACGCCTGGGATCCCCCTGGACACAAACCCAAGCCATGAAGCATGGGCAGGTTTTTGGACCTGGCTGCAAAGCACATTCCCCATCACCTGGAACCAGTAGCTTGGAATTCTCTGCACCACTCCCTCAGGCACTACAAAGATACACCTTTAGGATACACCAGCAGTGAGGCTGAGAGGAGGCACCCAGGGCTCTCTGCAGATAAATCAGAAGGGCAATCAGCAGGAAGAAGAGTCATCCAATCTGAAGGAAAAACATTTGCACAACAAGCAGTGGCGATAAGCCAGCCCTTAATAAATTTCTGCTAGAAATGAAAAAAAGGTGCAAAAAGATTCTGGCAGAGCCTTCCAACAGGATGGGAGAAACCACACAAAAAATGTTACTGTGGTTTCAAATGGTTGTTTAGAAATCCACGATGAAGATGAGAGGCTGTAGTGACCCGTGACTGCAGAGACTGGACTTTCTCAGTTGTTATTCCAGACTTGTGCTTCATATTCTCCCAAATTCCCTTCCTTTCCACCCGGGTGACATCCTGGCATTTGTGTAACGCTCGTGAACTTCAAGGCTATCACTAAAAGGATGATGTAAGAGTATTCTCAGAGGGCAGGACGTAAGTGCAGAGAGACAGATGTGCTCATACCGGGCTGCTGGTTTGTTGTGGATGTTGCTGGTGCAGGTGAGGGGGTTGCTGTGTCCATTAGGCTGCTCATCGAGGCCTCTGCCCATCTCTCAGGCCTTACCAGACTCATTTACAAGCACGATTAGAGATGCCCTGGTTGATACCAGTGACTCAGATGGGACAAGGAAGGGGTGACCGCCCTCAGCCTGTGCAGGGACTACCAGAACAGGGGCAGTTTACTGGGATAGCATCACTGCACTGCCCCACTGAAATCCATTTTGGAATTGCTTCTGTGAGTCCTGCTGTGAAGAGGTTGCTCCTGGGCAAGCAGCTCTGATCAAACTTCAGCATCTGGAAGTGAAGGGCAGCACACCAGCAGATGCTGCTGAGCAGGTAATTATGAAGTTGACTCTGTAGGTTTCATCAAAGCACAGTGGAAGTTTAAGGTGCAATTACTCCCTTGGGTTTCATTCCAGGCATTGCAGTGTGCCTCCCTCGCCTGTCACCATCTTGCTTTAACAAATGTAGCCCGGGGGGATTCCAGAGCGTGGATCCTCAGCCCAGGTTAAAGTGGCTGCTGCTGACAGACGGAGCTGAGCGTGCGCACGCAGAACCCGAGCTCGCAGGCGAGGAGCACGGAGCTAAACTTTGCCAAATGACTTCAGACAAGCCCTGGTTGAAAGGGATCTTCATTGTAAAATGCTGAAAGACACAAACACACGTGGAAACCCCTGAAACCACTGAATTGCACAGGCAGAAGGCAGGAAGCAGCCTGGCTTTTCTGACTCTCATGGAACTGCTCATGACCACACTGGATTAAGACATTCCAGAGAAAATGCCCTTCACACATGATCCTGTCTTAGGCCAGCCTAATTTCTACTGTACCTAAATGGGCTGGAGAGTCCTTTAGAGCTGGAGGAAGCTTAGATTTGCTGAAATCTTTACAAGGAGTACCCATGGAATTGTATCAAATCACTTTTACTCTCCCATTTTTTCTTCTGTCTAAACACAACTGCTGATCAGATTCACTCATCAGGCCTGTAACTCTGGCTGTCTAAAGATCTCCCATTTCCTGCTGCATACCATCCTCATCACGTGAGACTTCTCCTGGAGATGCTCTGGGACTGTGACTAACAAAAAAGAAATAAAACACACAATAATGCCCAATGCAGCTCCAGCTAAAGGAGCAGGATTCTCCTCAAGGCACCGGTGAGCCAGGGGCTGGGGCATCTTCCTACTCTTCCTACAGCCACAGCAACTACCAAACATTCTGTGAGAGATTCACACTCCTGCCCCCGTCAAGTGCAGACCTAAGTGGTGCCTTTTCCATTCTAATTCCAGCATCCCTGCTGAGTGAGAGCTGCAGGAGCCTCGACTGTGCACACAGGACATGGATCTTGTTCAGTGATGTGCACCCAAACAGTTTCACCTTCATTCCCAAGACATATTTCAGCCTGACTGACCTACTTCTTCAAATCCTCTGAGAAAAAGGACAGAACAGTGCTCCTTCCACACAGTAGCCACTGGAATTCACCATCCAACAGTTCTCTTTTGTAATGTAAGAGCTGTAACCACGATTTAGGATACAACAGCATTCACCAACCATTTCACTGAATTCAATGTGTACGAGCAGCAAAAGGAAACATCAACAAATTCCAGATGCAGAATGTAATTAGGTTTGGATGGCAGAACGTTTCATATTGTTTTCTATAGGAAAAAAAAAAAAAGTCATCATTAAAGCAGTGGAATTTCAGTAAACTATGTTTTGGGTTACAGCCCAGAATAGTTCCACTTGGCAGTTCAGAGGCATGGGTAAAATATTCCAAGCTTCATAAATCCTTGACTTTAATTTGTAGATATAGGTTACAGCTTTAGTATCACTGCAAGGGGGTAAATCATGCTCCCACCTCAGCAGTTGCCAAAGGGCACTGGACCAAGCCTTCAGCTTGATTGGGCAGCGCTTAGGAAAACCACACATCAGTGCCTTTCACGTTCCCATGGCACTCAGATCCTCTGTGCTCCCAGAAGGTTCCTGGGCTGGAACAGGCTCTGCAGCACCTGTTTTTAACTCACACTTTAGGTGGTGTTGTCCTGTGAGGGAAAACGATACTGGAGGTGGGCTGGACATGGACAAGGTGATTCCTCTCTCAGTTCAGGTTATATCGAGTATCTCAGTCCTGCAGGCAGTTTGGAACTGGAAGGGATTAATTTGTAAACCCAGAAACCCAGCAGCATTCAGCAGCCAATAAATAATTGCCTTTAATTTGCATTCTCTGGAACAGGTTAAAGAGTTCCAGCAGTATTGGTTACTTCAAAACATTCCAAGTGACACCTGTGTTAACCTGGCTCTCACACAGTGCCAAATTTCTGGAGAAAGGGAGTCCCTTATAATCTGGCCAGACTTGCTTTGTTCTTTGAATTCCTGCTCACCCACAGCAGCTCTACAAATACAGTCTGAGGGTGAGCCAGACTCCTCCAAGCCACCAAGCCATTGTCCAAAGAGCACCAGGAATTTTGGTGGCTCACCCAGAGCCTTTGTCTCCTTGCTGCTTGTTTTCCCTGCAACCTCCTATTAAACTACAGCAACATGTCCCCACAGCAAACATTCAATAACCAGGTCACCGTCTAACATCCAGAAATTAGAGAGTAGCTCCACTTCCACTGCCGAGCCAAACCCCAAAATGAAGTGCTGGCCCAGATTAAAAACTCTCCCAGAAAGGGAGAAAATCGTGGCCTTGTGTCTTAAAGTCTCGCAACGGCTCCATTTTGGAAGGTTTGGAGGCTCGTACTGGGCTGTGTCAGACAGTAAATCTTCAGTGGAAACAATCCTGCTCCTCTAGAGAGATCGCCTCTCCTGAAACCAAACCCCAGTTGTCCTGCATCCCAGCCTTGCCTCCCAGCCTGCCAGGCCAAATGCATCTTCTCCAATAAATGTCCCAAAAGAAGTTGAAAAATAAGTAAAGACATTTCCCGTAAATCCAGATTTATATATAATATATATTAAACTGCAGATGGCAGAGGAATGTGAAATGCTTTGCTAATGGAAGAATTCAAGGAAAAAGCCAGGGTTTTAACATGTAAAGAATGCAAATATCCTGCAAAGTCTGTAGATCCACGGCCTGAGGAGTGGACAACCCCAACTGGGTGTGCAAAGGACGTGTGGAAACCCAAGAGCTGTTTGTACTTTTACGTTCCTGAATCCCTCAGTGATTATAATGTCTCACTATTTGGGTTCTCCCAGACCCAGATCCTCCAACATAATCAAATCTGGGAGGCTTGGGACTCATCTTGATGAGGCACAGCATCTCTGGTCATAAACCAGGCACTGAAACTGTGCCTTCCAAAATGACAGTTCTGGCTACAAAGCCTGTGTTTGGAACAGGAAAAGAGGTGGATATAAACAGGCAGGAGAAGGCAAGGAAATGCTTCCAGCTCAGGAGGATGGGCAGTATTGGCAACTCAGCTGTATAAACCCAAGCCAGCCAAGCCCACAAGCCAACAGGAGCTGAGCCAGGGACCTCTGAGATCACCCCAACAGCACCATCCCGAGGAGGTGGCTCAGCTGCAGACATCTGATGATATTCCCAGAATTACAAGCTTGGCTTGGAAGGGACCTTGCAGACCACGTCATTCCTCCCCCTGCCATGGGCAGGGACACCTTCCACCAGCCCAGGTTGCTCCAATCCCTGTCCAGCCTGGCCTTGGACACTGCGAGGGATGGGGCAGCCACGGCTGCTGTGGATATTCAACAAGCATGAAGAGTCAAGCAAAAATCATCCATGACATCACAAGGGAGGTTTGAGTGGCTGTGCTTGCAAATCCAGGCAGGCATTTGCACAAGCAAGGTCAAGACCAGGACACAAAGCATTGGAAAAGCTCTGTGCATCTCAGTTTACATCCGGCCTATAACAATTTCTTTTTTGTATCTTATTTACGTCTTCATCTGAATAGAAGCACAGTAAATGAGGTTAAGCTAAAATGGTAAACAAGAATTTCAGCTTTAAGCTTTGGTTTAGATGATGTGTTTTCTGATAGCGCTGATGTGAATTGTGCTCCTCGGTTATTTCTGGAGGCAGAGTTTATAAACAGGTAACCTACAACAATGTTTCTTAATCCCCCCACCCTCTTAATAAAGTGAAGGATCACCTAAATTTAAAACAATATATTTAAACCACCAAGAAACATTTCCTGGAGCGTTGCCTAGTTTGTTTTAAACTTTTTTCAACAAAAATACAAGTCCAAGCTGTGAATGTTTGTTTATTGCTTTTATGTTTCAATTGTACTTATTTCTGTGCTTGTACAAGTGGAAGCACAAAACTTTTATTTTTACAACGGCCTTTTTAAAAAAAGGAAGTCACTTCTGCTCCTAATTGTGTGTGTTTTCAACTAAGGACCATGAGGCATGAGAAAGCGGACCACAGAATGATAACAAAGATTACTTTTAAAGGGTTTTTTGATATACTGTAATGAGTAACTTGCAACCATGTTTAGACATGCTTGATTATGTGAAGCACATGATGCCCATTGCAATTTTTTTTAAAATTTCAGACTTCCCTAAATTCTTAAATTCCCTAATCTAAATGTCTGGAGATTTTAACATCTCCCTCCCACAGTTTCCCCAGGGATATTTCCTAAAGCGCTGAGAACGGAAAGATAAGCATTGCTCAGAGTTCACACTGTTTGCTGCATTGTTTCATTTCCCCCCAGTTTTCAAAGAAATCTATATCATAATGGCTGTGCCACTCTCTCAGGGACAGCCCTTGCTCCCATTGACAAAACGAGCAAGGAAATGATTCCTGGGGTGTCTGTGCAGGGCTAAGGATCCGATGATCCTTGTGGGTCCCTTCCAGCTCAGGATATTCCATGTAAAACACCCAAAGTACAGCACTCCTAAACTGTGTCCAGGGTGCAGTCCTAAGTGTCATGATTTTCCAAGTATTTAAGGTTTGCTGCCTAAAATGGAACCCCAAAAACTGAGTTTCTGCCTTACCTTCATCTAAGACTGAAATGATTCTTTAAAGGTTTTTCTTCAGGATTTCAAGGTAACAGATGCAAAGTTGCACTATGGAATAAGGAGGAGAGCACCAGGGATTGTCTCTCCCTTATGATGCCTTCAGCAGATGTTCCTTCCCTGGCATGGAGGACTCTGTGCTAAGCTCCATGAAGATCCTCCTTCCTTTAAAAGCTGTCGAAAAGCAGCTGTGGCTGGGCCACCTCCACCACGAGATTGACCCCTGCCCCTGCCCTGCCTGCTCTATCCAGGCTCCCTTCCCCAGGGACACGCAGGGCAGGGTAGAGTTTCCCGGCTGCCATTCCAAAGCAACAGCCAGAAATCCAAGAGTCTCTGCCTAATAAATAAAATTCCAGCACAATTCACAGTGCTGGTGGCTCAGTTTACAGGGAGAGTTGACAGAGTTTTCTTCTCGCTCAGGGGCTCGAGTGAGTTACGGCGATGAAGGAAGACCCAAGAATGTTGATTAATAGACATTGTAATCTCCAAAAAGGAGGCCCAAAAGCCACAGCCCTTCCAGGAGGGCAGGGCTGAGAGGCAACCAGAGCTGCAGCAACACGGGGTATCAGTGACACTCTGCCCAGATCAAGTAACACCTCGTTCTTTGCAAATCCAGGAACGACTCATGGTAGAAAAATTCTAAATATCAGCACTTCCAACTACACAGAGACAACTTCCAACTGCACGCGCTGCTGGGCACGTGCCGGATTTGAGGCACTGACCAGAAGCAAGAAGGAAATAACGTATTGTTCTATATATTTTTTTTTTCTTAAACCTATTGGCAGAAGCACTAGTTAGGCTTCTCATGGGTTTGGTTCAAAAGTCTCAGGGCTAAAATAGGAAAAAAAAAAATTAAAAAATCTGCTGGGTGAAAGCCTAGTTTGATCCAGCTGGGGAGACCTTGAGCTGTAACCATGGGAGGTTTGGGAGTGGACAAAGAGCTGTCAAGGGTGATGTTGGTGTGGGTGATCATGGCAATGGACTGGGAGATCTCCTGAAGAACTTCCCAAACCTCTCTTCCAGTTCCTGAGCACTTCCACGTTAGCAGCCCTGTTGTGAAGCACTGGAACAGGCAGCCCAGGGAGTGGTGGAAGTGGCACTTGAGGACATGGGGGTGCTGATGGTTGACAGTTGGACTTGATGATCTTAGAGGTCTTTTCCAACCTTAATGATTCTGTGATTAATTTGATTCTTACTCCTACCTAATTTTGCAACGACAAATAATATCCAATATCTTCAATTTCACTGATTACTGACAGACTTGCTAACAAATCTCCTAAAATCCGGGTTTCTTTCAGATGACACTCCCAATGAAGAAAGAACAGGACACGCATCCTGTCAGAAATCAGCTGTCAGCCTCGGCCAGCCCAGCAGAGCATCCAGCTCACAGCTAGCACAGATCATGCTCCAGAAACTCAGACAGGAGTATGAGGAGCAGTTTTACGAATTCCAGACAAACGGCTCGTTCTGGCATGATGACAATGCAATAAACACACATTTCAAAGCCACTCTGGTCACGTTCCTCTGTTGTTCGCTGGACAGTTGCCAGAAGGAATGAAAATGTTACCCAGGGGTGAGCTCTCCGAAGGCATCAGGGCTGGGGCTGAATGTCTGCGCTGATGGATCTCACAGAATCTCAGTTAGGAGGATGCTGGATATTGTAAATTCCATGTTAGATTTACGGAAAACAAGGTGATACTTTATTAAAAAAAAAACATTATTAGATAAATCAAAACACAATTAATGTTCCAATACTATGATTGGAGATTTCTCAAAAGGGGGGGGGGGGGGGGGGGAAGAACCAGAATGAAAGCAAACCCCGTAGTCACAGGTAAGAAAGTAACCATCAGTCAGTGTTAAATGAAACCTGTTCTTTCTTTCATATTAGCTACTGTCTAGTGGTCCATAATTAATATTGATTCGAAGGAGTCTGCCCAAGGGATCCAGAACAAGTGAGTGCAGCACATGCTGACAAATGAAATATCATAATGGTCACTTTGCAGCACGCCTCGAATGAGTATCTATCACTAGGAGGGGGCTTTTCCCCCACAGACTTCCAACAGGCAAAATGCTAATTTGACCTGGTTTCAGCCACTGGAAAATGGAACTGATACTCGAGGAAACTGGAAAGTACTGTTCTATTTTTTCAGCTACTTTAATCAGTTTTTCATGTCAAGCCCAGACTGCGTGTCTCGGGGAAGGAATTCCTCGGTGAAGGTCCATGGACTAAACGATGGCATTAAAATCTGCATTCCTGGGTGGGTTTTGTGTGAGTGTGCCCTGAGCACAGACCTTCCCAAGCAGTCAGGGGAAGGAGGGCGAGAGGTCAGGCTGTAACTCAGAATTTTAGCAACCTGAATTTCTTTTCCTGCCCCGCCACAGACTTTCTATGAAACAGGGGACAATTCTCTGTCTTTTTGGCGTTTACTTTCATACCTGTGAAATGGGGTTAACAGGATCACCTCACAGAGGCATAGAAAGGATAAAAACTGAAGTTTAGAAAAATTAGGCCTCTGATAAAAGAATGATTGCCCAAAGGGTTCAAAGACCATAACCTTCAGCAGCCAGCGTTGCCTGACACAATCACTCTCAGAAATGCAGTGAAGGCACTAAACCTCAACAAACTGAGAGTTTTGCTTCATTAATGCAAACAGTAATTTCCTCAGAGGTAAAACATGAGGGGGAAAAAGGGTTGTCAGTTCCCCTCATGAAGTCTCCTCCCTCAGAGCCACACCAAGTGGGCTCCGGTGGGAGGAAGGAGCAAGTCCTTGCTGCCTTCTGCCCCTCTGCAAGTGGAGAGTTTGGGAAAAGAGAAGGAACGTGCTTGGGTTGAGAGCAGCCTGGAGTGATAATTAAAAGGATAAAGCAAAAATTGCTTGCACAAGGAAAGCAGCTGCTGTGTGAGAGACCTATTTACACCTTGCTTTGGGCTTTCCTTCATCTCTTTAATGACTCGGGCAAGGAGCAATGCCAGAGCTCAGTGCAATTCCTACCCACATCCGAATATTCCAACTCCTGATGTGCAGCCACTCTGAGGGTGCGAGAGAGACTACTAAAGCATAATTACATAATTCAGTAAAAACTGTGCTCATGGACAGGAGCTGGAAAGATTTCCTATGTTTCCATAAAACATCCCATTTCCCTCTATACAATCCTATCTCAGGAAACAAACACAACAAAACAAAATCTATTAATTCTAGGTTCTAAGACTAAAGAAGGAAATGACAAGTTATATTAAGAAAAACAGGGTGGCACTTTAAAAGCAAAACCAAGATGTCCCCAATTACTAAAAGCAGATCCATGTGTCCCCGTTGGTGCTGAAGCAAAACTGAAACAATTCTGGAACTACTCCTTTTTCTTCAATTTATTTTAAAACAAGAATGCTGAATGATAGATTTACCTCAATAAAAAAAAAAATAAGGATTAATCCCAGAAATCATTAATATATTTCAGTAAGATTATTTAAACTCCTTAAACTGTTTGTTTCCAAGTCCAAAACAGTTTAAAGCTCATTGTGTAAATACTGGGCTTCTGAGCATCCTGCTGAATTCAACAGCACAGAAAGTCTTCGGCATCATTAGAAATAACACATTGTTTGCATTTTTCATAAAGACATCAAGTGTATTTCATCCCTCTGAAACACGATCTCCCCCAGGGAATTATGGATGAGCAAAACCAGAACAAGTGGAAGTTTAATTTTTTTTTAAATGCCAAGAAGCCAACGGGTTAAGCTCTCAATTTATCTTTGTTTCTCCAAAGATACAACACTCTCACAGAGACATTAAGAGCGAGACCACACCTGTGTTTCTTTAGCGGTGGCCTGCTGAAAATATTTGTCAGGCATTGTGTCAGAAGCCAGAGCACATTCCTTCACTTTATGATTAACCTTTGGAGAGATTACGTTGGGAAAAAGCTCAAAGTGACATTCAGAGTGAATTAACGGCGCTCAGGCTCAAGGCTCTGCCCTTGAAGCTGCCGGTGTGATTCAAACAAAGCCCAAGTCAGAGGTGGAGTGAGTGTCCAGAGGAAACAGAATCCACAGTCAAGTGCTGAAATCAAGCCAGGGACGGTTTGATGTTTGGGCAGCGGCAAATTCAATACTCAGTAGAAAAAAAAAAAAAGGAGAAAAGATGAGAGAAAACTGACCCTTCTAAGCAGATCTGGTCACAGGGATGAGCAGATCAGCCACAGTGGAGTAAAACCTGACCAGAACCTGCACCCACGCTGTGAACAGATCCCTCCTGCCCTCATCCCACAGCACCCCAAACATCTGAAACAGGTTCTGCCATCTCTGCTGGGCTTGGCACTGCTCCCAACCATTCCTCCCGACAGGGTTTGCTCCCTGGATCTGTGTCAGCTGGGGCAACTCCAGCCTTGTTTCATTGAGAGTTTATCTCGAGACTAAAGCAAAAGTCAGAGGCTGCCTGAGTCTGGGCACTCGGCCAAATCTCCAAAGACAAAGAACTTTGTCCAGCACAATGCTAATAAATGATTACACCCTCCTTTTACAAAACATTAATTCACTTGACTCGGGGCACAGGATCCCTTTTCCAAGAGTACAGTAAGGGTTCACAGAAAAAACATACCCATGGCAAAGCAACAGCACGCAGCCCTGAGCAAAGGGATTTTCCCACTGTACGTTGAACAGACTCTCCCACCCCTCAGCAGCGATCCGAACCAAAAACGCCGTGCTAGGAGCGGTACAGAAGTGAATGCAGTCCGGGTGTTTGGGAGCAGGAGCGGCAGCAGCAGCACAGGGCAAAGGCTCTGCTGTGTGCGTGGTCACGGCGATGGCAGCCAGGAGAAGGGGGATCCCTCAACACCCAGAGCCGGTTTTCTGCTCGGGCACTGCTTGGGGACTGTCTCAGCTCTCTGCCTGGCACCTTTGCCCAAGCCACGTTTTTTCCCCTTAAACCCTGGATGCAAAATAACACCGAACGCTTCCAGAGCAGCCAGCCCGGCTCTGCACTGCCCGGGGCTGACAGAGCTGCCGAGTGACAGCGCTGGAACCAGCAGCCATCTGAGAGCAACCCTGCAAAGCCAAGAGACGAGAATATTCCACGTTGTTGAGCACCATCTGGTGGTACCTTGGCCACGGACACACGTGCAGCCGCCTCCACCTGAGGCTCCTCTCCAAGGAGGACAAGAGCTCCCTCAACCCACCGGCTGCTGATCTTGCCATCTTCCCTTGCAATTTTTGGTTATTCTTACAACAGTTTCACAGCCTGACATGGGTTTTCAGGGTGGGTGGGGTTGGTAACAGTGTTTCTGCATTGGCCAATACCTGCCTGGATCCAGCTTCACCTTTATTTGAAATTTATTCCATCAGCTAAAAGTCCATCAGTTGAAGATGAACATTTAGCAGCCTAATCTCAAACAAAAAAACGGGTGATGCCCCTCCTGAGAACAAGGACTTCCCTAAAAACTCCTTGGAAAGGACTTCAGGACAACCAAAGGATGTATGGTTTCATCTCCATCCCCGTGTATAATTATTGTTGCTTCCTCATGAAAGGCACGAGGAGGACAAGGGAAATGACACAGTTCACTACAGTAAATTTTAAACACTACTTTGATATAAGCTTTTTTGGCATGATTGAGAATAATTCCCTGTCTCAAATTACTAAAAGCCCTGTGACAGGGATTGGTTTGAGTGCTCCAGCCCCTGCAGAGTCCCAGTCCCTTCCGATGTGCTCCCATTTCCCATCCTGCTTCTGCCCTTGGAATGCAGTGAGCCGGCAGCTGCATCCATGCATTCATCAGGAGTCTGTGAACTCCAGATGGGAGCACGGGATTAAGCCCCGCATGTTCCTCAAGCATCTGAAATTCAGGAACATCTGGGATTTCCAGTGTCCCCCAGTGCAGATCTTTCCTACCACCAAATCATTAAACTCAGCTTTTCCAGGTGGAAGAGAAATATCAGGGACACTGGGTCTCTCCCAGGTGTCTCAGGTTTTGGGGAGTTGTGGGGTTTTGGGTCATCAGAAAGATCTGAAAGTAAATATTTGTAGCTCACAGACATTCTTTCCTTGTTGAGTGACTTCTCAGTACTTGGACTTTGAGGTTGTTTCTGTCAACATCAAGGATTTCTGGTTTTTTCTTTTTTTAATAAATTCCAAAAATCCTTGAAAAACACTAAGACAAAGGCATGAGTCACATTCAGAATTTCCTGTTGATTTTTTTTTAAATGACCAGGATGTCATTGGACAGCTTGTCCTAAAATAAACTGATTACAATGATTTTTCAGAGACATAGGATATAGAAGGTTTAAAGCAGCAATTTTGCCTTTTGAGCCCCTCTCACCAGCAGTGCTGTGAGTGGAGCCCCCAGGGCAATCTCTGGGACTTCTGCAGGTACAAGATTCCCAGAAATGGGCTTTGGAGGCCCAGCTCTCACCAAAGGCTGACAAAGCTCTTCCTGTAAACCGAGACTTAACAGAAACAAAGCCCGAAATCATCTCCAAAATCAGAAATGTACTTCCAGGTTTGTCCTCCTGTGGGATATCAGCACAGCCTTACAGGGTGGGAGGTTGATAGGGACACCAAGGGCTGGGAAGTTCCTCTTCCCCTGGGCCAGTCATGCTGGGAATGGGGAGGAATGACCAGCCTGGATCACTTTTCCCCACGCTCCAGGTCAGACCCAGCTCTGGCACCCAACACCACATCCGTGTCTCTGTCAGCAGCACGAGCTGTGGGCTGCCAGTGGCAGGGAGATGAAGATAAATGGGAAGGAAGCACGCCAGCAAAATATTCAACAGAGAGGAAGTGGTTTGGGATGGCACTTGGAAGCACCCCAGGAGCACAAGGTTTGCCGTGGGCTCTGCTGGAGCCGTGTGGAAGTTGAGGCAATTTCGTTCCTTACAGGCCCATTACCCAGAGAAGGGAATTTTGGGGTTTTTCTCAGGCTCTCACATTCACCCAAAGCCTTGCTCTCTTGGAAAAACATTGTCTTTGTTCATTAGATGGGGAGGATTTCTGCTGACCAGAAAGTCTGAATTTGAATGCCATATGCTCCATAAATCCGCCCGCTAGCGCTGATGATCTGTGAGTTATTTCATTAGCATTATGCAACTCCAGAGGGGGAGAGGCCACGTTAAACTCCATAAAACTTTGTGAATCCTGTGGAGGAGGGGTGGTGGGGAGAGCAGGAGACTCTCATAATCCAAATCACACATTATGAAACTCGGTTTTGGTCAGGCTGACAGGGTTTGCTGGTGAGCAAAGCTTTCACACGCAGATTTTGCAACTGCAGAGGAAAGCCTTGGTACAAATTACAGAAGGTTAAAAGGCAAGAGAGCCTGTTCTTGATCCATTCTGAACTGGTGCCGATCCCAGAGCATGAATCACGGAGCCAGCAGAACACAGGATGCTCAAAGACAGGAGCAGGCTCTCGCTTTGCACCGCTCTTGATTGTGAGAGCAACAACACAACGGGGCGGGAGGTGGCAAAGCCCTGGCTTGGGAGCAGAGCCTGCATGATTCATTCCCCAAAAAGCATCTTGAGAAGTCTCACAGCTGAGAAGCAGCCAGCCAAGAGACTCTTGCTATTCAGAAATTTAGTATACAAGGAATAAAAATCTGTTATGGACTTACATATGGCACTACATCTGCAAATATTTTACATTTTCGAATGTTTAGAGAATTACAGAAATACTAACTCCTCCAGCCTCCTGTAAATGTTCTGAACACATTTTATAGAAGCAGCAGAGGCAGGAAAGTAGCTTTCTCCAAAGCCAGACAGTCAGTAGCAGTTTTGAGGAGATCCAGAGCTAAAAAATACTGCAGAGTGTTGAAGAATGTTCATTTTATGGCACCCACAGATTTACTGCAACTGCATTCACCTCCTCTTTTATTCTTATGGTTTGGGGATTATTATACACTTTTAATTAAAATTCCATCACATATTTGGGGAAATGAGATTGGTGGCAGCATCACCACCTTTACATCAGCTATGAAAAAGCAAATAAAAGAGAACCCTTTAGTTCATTTTAGATCCTTATTTTCTCTGCATGCATTTCATGATATTAATGAATGTTGACAATGAATGTTATGTTGACAAAACCAAGGCCTATGCAGAGCATTGGTAATGAAACATCCACAGCAAAGACTCCTTTCAAAATCCTGATTTAACTCTTCCTACTTATAAGTTCCCAGTCAGCCTTTCAGGACACAGAATCATCATGGGAGAGTTTAGTTGCTCAATCAAGTACTGCACATACAAAATGATGAAAGAAAGAGAAAGCAAAACGTTTAGGAATACCTTATGGGCTCTAATCTGCTCCCAGGAAATCATTGCTGCGCAGTTGATACCAGTGAACCAACAAAAGTGAAATTCTGGTAGAAAACCATCTATAAGGAAGATAAAAACCAAGTTCCTGACTGCAGGCTCTGCTCAGGAGCTCTGGCCTCGCATTCCCCAGCTCTGTCTCCCAAGCCACGCTGGTTTGTGCCACACCAGGTCCAGCTGGAAAAGGCTCAGCGTTGGGTGTCCTGGTGAAACAAAGGCTGCAGCCCAGGGACTGGCACCATTCCAGCCGGGGCTTTTGGCATCCGGAGCTGCAGCTCTCGCCTCCCTGTGCTCAGGCGTGTGCGCACCCCCATTAATAAACATGGGCTGCTCCCTCCAGGGAACGGCCATAGAACTCCGAAGTGGTGACCTGCTGTTACTGCAGCCGAAGCTGTGATGGACCTTTCCTCCTCCTCCTCCTCCCTTTCACTCTCCTCACGCACTCTGAGCCCAGATGGCCAAACCCAGGCATGGTTTTAGGGACTTCACTGCTGCACTCCGTTGTAAGCCAGTGTTTGTGTGTTTGCAAAGGACACAGGAACTGGTACAACACATCTGCTCCCACAACACTGTTTCTTTCATCTGTTGGAGTTTTGGCTTCTCAGAGAGGAAGTAATTGGCTGTTAATTATGGGGGCTGAGAACTGGTCACATCACAGAGCTGTGTTTGCAAGCATGATTCATGACAGCATCATTTCTCAGCAGCTGTCAGCAGTAGAGGCTCAGCACTTACAAGAAACTATTATAATATTATACCAGCAAAGGATGAAGACAAATGCTGCGCACAGCTGAGAAAGCAGCAAACAAAATATTTTTCTTAAACCTTTATTCGATAGAGAATCAACTTGAAACATGCTGTTTCTCAGGAGAGATAAACAACAACCCTGCCAGCACGGCTTCCCAGACCGTGAAACTGAAATCCAAACTCTTCAGATGTCCTCCCCAGAGCTGGATGAAAAATGAAAGACTTTTTCTCATTAATAGCTGGAAATTTTAAACTTATTCTTAATACTCCCCAGACTGTCTCTGTTCCTGTGTATTTCTTGTCTTGTGCTTAAATTGTTTGCTCCTTGGGGAAGACATTTTGATTTGTTATCTTCATACAGGCCCTAGGAGATCTGGCCAAAATCCAGCCCTGGAGTATTTAAAACCAGGAAAACAATCGACCTGCATCAGATCAGGAGTCCACATAGAACAGCATCCTGTCTCCAGTGACTCCCAGTAGCAAATGCTTTGGGGGACAAAATGCAAATATCAGAGCACGTGTGGACTGAACTTCTTCCTGACTGTGTTTTCCCTGCTCCCTGCCGCTCAGTAAGAAACAAACAATAAGAAATAAAATGGGCATTATGGCCCTGGTGCATAACAGAGAGATCTAAATGTCATTTATTGTTGCTGCTGTGGGCAGTTCTTTCCAAGGGAGCTTTGGCAAACCAGGGGAAGTTTGTCCTGTCAAGCGTTAACTCATCCTTGCAGATCCCATCACCTGAGGCACTTGGGAGGGGTGGGTTGTACTCATGGCATTTTACAACCCCGTGCAGTGATGAATTAAAATCAGTGGCAGTTCAGGTGAAAATGCTGGGCTATAAACTGAGGTCATTAAGGAATGCCTTGCACAGTGTCCCATCACTCATCTCTGCTAGATCTGCCCAGACACTGCACACAAGCACTTTTATCACTTTAAAGGAAGTCTGCTCTCAAAAAAGTTTCCTTCTAGAAACCAAACTTTAGTGCAGTGCTCACTACTGGAAGGGAGACATGCACACGAACAGTTTGTCATAACCTCAGTTCTAGGCTGCGTTTCCACAGCATAAATAAAAATGAGAAGTTCTACAGAAGCTGCAGAGAGCTCTTCTCTCCTGAGCAACAACCATAAACCTCCTGTTTGCCAGAGCAACCACGAGGAGGAAGGAGATGGGAAAAGGGGCAGTACCTCTGCCCCAGCTTAGTCATGGTGAAAAACAAGGGGGCCCAAAGACAACACACACTGAGGAAAAGGGGCTTTTATATAAGGAATTCAAATACTTTTGTATGGGATTCGAACTTTTTGGTGTGGTTTTACATCCGCAGTTCCCTTCCGGATAATTGATGCTGGGGAGAAGTCTGGTTTGCAGTAGGCAGGAAAAATTAAGGCTTCATGTTGTTTGTGGGCTAAACCAAAATACCAGGACTTGTATGTAAAACACAAATGAGAAGAAAAGAAAAACAATGTTCTAAAAATCCCTCAAAGGAGTTTAAAGAGAGCTGACAGATAACAACATCCCCACAAAGCAGGGCCTGAGCCTTTTTCCCACTGAATTCCTGAAACCCTGGAGGAGAAATGGAGCCAAATGTTTGTTTCTCAATACCCAGGAAACTTTCAATTCAAGACTACTTAGATCAGGAAAAGGGGAGCTCTAGGAGTTTGAAGATGATGATATACTGCCCTTGAAAGTCTGATTTCCACATCAGAGAAAAGCAAGACGTTGCCTTAATTTCATTAAAACTGGCTCTCTCTCACTGGGATTAGAAACAAAATACTCCAGTTTTATTGATGAGGAAGTGACTGTCAGAGAGAAAAAATTCCTTTGTCCAATAACCAGAAAGTGAGTATCAATAAGAATTTCTTAAATATCTTTGAAGGTTACACAGGGGCAGAGCTGTGGTATCACAGTGCTATGTAATAGATGCATGGACAACACACAGGAAGGAACATGGGCAGGTCTGGAGTTCAGCTTTAGTCTCATGGTGAGTATGAGCTTGAAAAACTGGAGGTGCAGAGCTTTCAGCCCCAAAGAGTCAGGGTTTATGGTCTAACACCATCTGACTAAGCTTAAGCCAATGGTGACCAGCTCCTTATCCATCAGTCTTTGTGTAATTGTCAGGTCCAGTGACTCAACTCCAAACCCAGGCCCAGTTTCTCAGCACCAGAGTCACATCCTTGAGTCTGGCCAAGACTCTCAGCACAGACACAGAGAAAGAAATTAAAAAAACACCTCAGCCACCGCCCGCCCTCACACCTGTTCAACACTCGCAATCCCAAGATAAATTAACACTGGCCCTGTTGCCAACATTAACAGAAGCTATTCAAAGAAAAACAGTAGATAAGTCCTAAATCTGGAAGTTTGGAGGGCACCAGCCTCTGTGTCTGCAAGTTTCACAGAGAAGACAAATAGTTCTGATGATAGTTGAGAATTTAGTCTGCAATAAATGTGCCACAGACCATAGAGCAGATGCACCCCAAGAGTTAAAGGTGCTGTTACCTTACTGATCAAAAGCCGAGCTGTGAAGCAGTTCAAAATCCACACGGTTATTCAAGTTGGCTTCATAATTCCTGGGCCTTACAGACCCCCAGAGCAGGGTGAGCTACCCAAAACTCATCACCCGCACAGAAGTTCCCAAGCTACCTCTGCTAAAAGCTCGTCAGCTCTTTAAATGTTTTCAGGTGAAAAACAGTAGAACAGTAATGATCTGCCCACAGGGGCATCACCTGTGAGGATCTGACTCTCAGCCTGGCCCCTCACTGGTGGAACTCAGACCCATGTGCTCCAAACCCTGCTGGCTGGAAGGGCTGAGCAGGAGCTGCAGCTGCCCAGCCAAGAAAACACAGCTGTGCATGGCTGCTGATCTTCTCACAAGGTTCCCTCCCAAACACTGGGAGAGTTGGTGGCTTTTGTTCCACGACCACAACTGGAGCCGTTCACCCTCATGTGACTGCAATCACGGAGCCAAAAATCTGCTTGAGAGCAGCCCCGTCCTACAGAGTTTGCAATCCCGGCCAAAATCCGATGCCGACGGCGCGTGCCAGGAGGGTTCTTATCCGGTGGGGGCTGTGGGAACTGCACCAGCCACCCCCAGGAGCAGAGCAGCTCTGAGGGTGACGCACAGGCAAACCAGCTTATTCCCTACGTCATTCCCTAGATGTTCTCCTTGGGAAGTGGCCCTGGCTGGGACGCTCTGAGCTGGATTTGCCACTCCAGGATGAGGATTTAAGGACTCAGAAGGGTGCACTTGGTGTCCTTGACAGGCTTGGAGGCACTGCCTGCCCATCCAATGTCCATTCCCAATCAACTTTTGGCATAAAGTTGAGGATCCGTCTAAAAACTACACATCCCAGCTGGATAATCTTTAACCAATTCATCACAAAGGAAAACAGCGTCTTTTGCAGAGCGCAGAGGAAACGTGGACAGTTCCCTTCTGCACAGATTTATTGGAAAGGTTTTAATAAACACAGATGTTGGGAACGGATGGCTACTGTGTAATCATGTGTAGAAAAAGCCAAAGGACAAAATATCCCTTAATGAAAACCCACATACCATGCAATATTCCAAAACAAGGGAGGAAGAAATATGGGTGGTGTTACAAATAGAGAAATTGCAAGAATCCAGATGCCAATATTTATTTTTTAAAAAAATTATTTATTCTCCCACTCTATTCGTAAGCAAAAGAGCCCGAAAAGTCCTCGCTCTGAGCAGTGCACAAGGCAGCTCAAGAGACCTACGTGGCATTTGAGTCAGTTTTTAGAGAATTAAGCCCAGTTTTAAACAACAACATTGAGATGGGAGATGACTCTCACTATTTCTGATACCCTGATTTAATACTTGCAAGGAGTGCACACACATTTTAATTGACATTTTAATGTCACAATTTATTTGAAGAGCTGTTACTGGGTTTTACAGAATCACAGAATTACTTGGGTTGGGAGGGTTAAAGACCATCCAGTTCCACCCCTGCCAGGGTAGGGACGCTTTCCACCATCCCAGGCTGCTCCAAGCCCTGTCCAGCCTGGCCTTGGACACTTCCAGGGATGGAGCAGCCCCAGCTTCTCTGGGCAACTTAAGATTTTAATATCTTCTGTTTCCGTTTTTAGAGGTATAAAATCCATAAAAAATCTTCATGAAAATATTCGAGGCAATGAAGCCATTGCCCTCTGCAATTCCCAGTAGCAGTGGTTCTGCTGTGACCAGGAATAACCCTGGATTAGCACAAATGTGTTCACCTTTTCCAAAGAAGAGAAGAAAAAAGAATCGGACACTGAAGAAAACAAAGTCCAAATTTCTGGGTTTTAGAGATTATTAGTGCAAAACCAGTATTTTAATTTTTCTGGAACTGAGAATATAATAAATTGGTGGAATATCTCCATAGCATTTTTAGGGAATTTCACTCTCCCTTCCCCCTCCTTCATTTGTGACTTCCATTCACTAATCACAGCAAAATAATATCCAAGGAGAAAAAGTTATTTTTGCCAGTCCAATATCCCTCTCATGCCAGTGAACTTTGCTGAAGAACCCCAAACTCAGGCAACTTAAGAATATATTTGTAATATTCAACAAAATAATAAATTCAGCACATGACACAGGAAATAATAATCAGATGATCTCAGCCCCAGAAGTATTTCACTGCTGTGGAAATGCCAGGTTGGAGAGTTCATGTGGAAAAGGAAAAGCCTTGTAACTTCTCCAAACATCAGTCATCACTTCCAGATACCTCTAAATACAGCCATTCATTTCACACTGCAGGATATTGTATTGAAAAGCAAGGCAGGGCCAACACAGCACCTTCTACCACTAAATATGCACTGCACAAACCTTAGCTAAGTGTGTTTTTCCTATTTGGAATAGGGCTCTTTCATTTCCAAAAAAGAGCTTCATGCTTCTCGCAGAGCAAAATATTTATAGCCACATGAAAAAAAAAAAAAAAAAGANTCATTCCGCCAGAACAAAATATTTAAAGCCAAATGAAAAAAAAAAAAAAAAAAAAAAAAAAGAAAGAAAAGGAAGGAAAAAAAAAAAAAAGAAAGGGCTTGAAAAGGCAAATCCAGAGGTATTCCAAGATAGCTCCGTGTCAAATATAGAATGACTCATCCACCTCTTTCAATGAAAATGTTCATCCCAGATAGATCAAAGGCCCTGAGTACACCAAGCCCTTTTTGCTAAACCTGGCAGGAGAGTAAAAAGTTTTTCAATCAGCAGCCACTTGGTGGGAGGTCTGGGAACAAATGAAAGCCAGAAGACGCTGGCATTTGAGAGAGACCATCCCCTACAATGCACAATAGGGACAATGTATATAATGTAAGCACAGTGTGCAAGGAATGGAGGGAAGCCTGGCAGGGTGTTTTCGTGCGGCTCTGCCAGATGGATCTGATATGAGCAGCTCTGCCTTATTTTTCCGTAGACTTTCAGAGATCCTTCCCAGTACCTGTGAGCCACGTGCTATCACAGACACGGCTTTGCAGGCTGGGCTCGAAATGCTGTCGAGGATTTCTTTGGAGCCTGGAAGGATCCTGCCGGGCTGCCCAGCTCTGTGCATGCTGTGCAGTAAAGGAGCCCCTGCGAGCTCTGATATTCCTGTTCGCTCCTCTCTTACCGCTTGGGCTTCCACCTTTTCCACCACCCCCACAAAGGTTGGGCTGCGGGGGAAGGGAAACCGCAAAACACAGGAAAGCAAAATGTCAAAGTCTAATTTAAAATAACCCTGACCCGCTGCAGCGGCTGCTCGCAGTGGGAGAGCACAAGGCTAGAGATTATCTTGCACAGTGGCGTTTTGTGCTGTGCTGCGGCTGCAGCCTCTCCCTCCGGCCGACCCGGGGAGGCAGCGGCTCCCTCGGCCCCCGGATGGTCCCGGTTCCCTCGGCAGCTCCGGTCTGGTCCCGAATCCTCCGATCCCGGGGGTTCAGCGGTTCCCCCGGGATGCTCCCGGCACTCCTGATCCCGGGGGTTCAGCTGTTCCCCCGGGATGCTCCCGGCTCTCCCGCGGCCGCAGCGCCGATCCCACGCTGCCATCGTGCGGTCGCTGCCGGCTCCTTGCACCACTCATTCCTCCGAGCCAGAATCATGGAATGGTTTGGGTCGGAAGGGACATCAAAGATCATCTCGTTCCATCCCTGGGACACCTTCCACTATCTCAGGCTGCTTCAAGCCCCGTCCAACCTGGCCTTGGACACTTCCAGAGATCCAGGGGCAGCCACAGCTTCCCTGGGCAACTGTGCCAGGGCTTTCCCACCCTGACAGGGAAGAATTCCTTCCCGATATCCCATCTAACCCTGCCCTCTGACAGTTCAAAGTCATGATCCCCTCTGTCAAGCACTGTTGGGGCTTTGGCAGACCCAATTTCTTCAGGACTAATTTTGGGGACTGTGAGCTCTCTGGGTCGGGCAGGACACACGTGGCCCCTCCTGTGAGGTTTAAATAAGAATGAACATTTCTGGGTATGTTCCATGTCCAAAGGTTCAGCATTTCTGTGCAGTAAAGCCATCATCCCATATTCCTCTTGTGGAACGCTTTACCTCGCTGTTTATGGGAAATGGAGACAACTGTATCCTGTAAATGTTCCTTAACTCCTTCCCAATTTCCTTCATCCTCCTGCTTTGCTGACTGTTGTTTACCACTTCAGCAGCAGAGACAGCAGGCCAGGAGCCCCATTTACATCCTGCAGTGCGGCTCATCCATGGCCAACACACGGCCAGAGGGAGCGGGGATACACAGGCTGGCCAAAGCATGGCCGGGGAAGGCAGCGCCGCCAGACCACAGGCACAGGCTCCAGCTCGCTGCTCCCTGGGATGCTCTGAGCACAAGGAACAGGGATGACGCAGGCTTGTGTTAACACCACGCTGACCGAGGGTCACTCCGACTGCCTCAACTTTCCATGCGCAGGCATCACCTGGGCCAGGATGCTCCAGCCCTGCCACTGCAGATGGACACAACTTTTAGGAAGTCATTACGGTGAGAAAAGCTTGCTGCAAGTTTCTTGATTTCAGGGGTTTTATGCTGTATTGTTGTAACTCTTTTTAAATATTAACTGTGCAGAATTGATGATTCCTACAGAAGGGAAAACCCTGACACTAATATGCTTCTCAGTCATAAAGAATTCATGCATTTTACCCTGTTTTGAAACTCATTAACCAAGCTTCTGCAAGCAATTTTTCCATGACCCAAAGTAACAAACAGTTTGGAAATTTCTCTGGGTAACAGTTGCCTACAAAGCACTTAAAATTTATAAACTTCTCGTCCAGTTTGTGCCATTTATCATTGCTAAAGTAAATGGAAGCTGTGGAATCGACTATGCATCATGAGTAATATAATGCAATATTAAAGGACACCCAGTGGAGCACTTTGGAGGCTGAAGGATCTAAATCATACACTCGGTGCTGGGAAACCATAAGGAAAATGTGCAGCCCCATTTGTTGGTGGCTGGAGCTGTCAGTGCTCAGTGTTCTGTGAGCACAGAGTTACAGGACTGGCAGCAGGGATTTGCTGTCGGTGTGAATGAGAAGGGAACAGAGGAAAGGATTCCTAAGGAATGGTCACAAGGTTTTCCACAAAAACTTGCAGGGAGATGAGGAGATGGGCTCAGGCACAGGAGGAGCCCAACTCGTGCCACTGCTGCTGGAGGTCCCAGCTGGGCAGCCTGGAGCAGCCCAGCTCCTTTGGGGAGTCCATCAAAACAACTCCCTAGAGAAGGTAACAGACCTGAGAGCAGACCTGACAGCAGACCTGAGAACACAGCTGAGAGCAGACCTGAGAACACAGCTGAGAGCAGACCTGAGAGCAGACCTGAGAACACAGCTGAGAGCAGACCTGAGAGCAGACCTGAGAACACACCTGAGAGCAGACCTGAGAGCAGACCTGAGAACACACCTGAGAGCAGACCTGAGAGCAGACCTGAGAACACAGCTGAGAGCAGACCTGAGAGCAGACCTGAGAGCAGACCTGAGAACACAGCTGAGAGCAGACCTGAGAACACAGCTGAGAGCAGACCTGAGAGCAGACCTGAGAACACAGCTGAGAGCAGACCTGAGAGCAGACCTGAGAACACAGCTGAGAGCAGACCTGAGAGCAGACCTCAGAACACACCTGAGAACACACCTGAGAACACACCTGAGAGCAGACCTGAGAACACACCTGCTCAGTAGCACTGACAAAATCTGAAGGAGATTCCCACCTTCGTCTCTTCTTCCCACCTTCCTCCCCGCTCCTTCACTGCTTCTCACCTATATCCCAGGAAAATATATTGATTTTTAAGCATAATAATCAGCCACTGGAATTACACTTTGGAATTCTTTTCTGTTGTCCTCTGTTTTTAATATATACTATTTTTAAATCTAGCCTGCATTCCTTTTCTTTCCCTCTTCTTGATTTTTCCTTCAGTCTCACTGAATATACACAGAATCATGATGTAAGAAATAAGTCACCCTTCCCATTCCTCTGTTCCTCCTCCACTGATCTGGAAATTCTATCAGCTGAAGGATGTGGGACAGGGGGATGGATCGGGGCAGAAAGGGAGGCACAGACACAAATCCTGCCCGGTGCAGGGCTGTGCTTTTACTGGGGAAGAAGTAATAGAAGGGTCAGGACAAACCCTGATCGTGTTACAGAAATTGTGGGATGAAAGTTTAAATTCCTTGAGTGTTTATCTTCATTTGTCCATTTTTGGCTCTTAAGATGGACACGTAGACATTACCACCCCCAGCCAAATTATGAGAGGATTTATGAAAGATGATGCAATATGAACTTCATCTCAAAAGTCTCAAAATACTATTGAATTCATGTTTGTGTCTTTAATACCAAAATATGCCTTATTTTTCTGGTATGATGGTCAAACAGTTCTATTGCTCTTCTGGAGCAATAATAATTATACGTGCTATCAGCAAATAAGCAGCTTCTGGAATCATGAAAGTGATTTTCAGAATTCTCTATTTTCAGAGTTTTTAACAAGAAGCCTCTCTCCATCACAACTTCAGAGTAAAAGTTTGGAAGAAAATAGATAAAAATATTCCAGTTACTCAAAAGCCACCAAGGAAAAACTGAATTTTGAAAGCATACTTATCTGCTTTAAGCTTATGGTCTTCAACAAAGTCTCCTGACTTTGGAGAGCATTTTTGGCTTTTGAAAGCTACCACTTGGATCTATAAAGCTGCTCTTCACAGCCACTTCCTCCAAGTCTTTGCGGAAAACATCTGGGACTGACACAGGGAGCAAGCAAGGCAGCAGGATTCACATCAGCACCACTGCCTCGTGCTTGCCTGGCTTGATGTTTTTATGGCAAAAGTCCCTTTATTTGTAACCCCAGCACTGCTCTGTCAGGGGTCACACCGTGCAGGCAGAGAGCAAATCTGCCCCAGGAAAACGTGGAGATTCCACGTGGCTGGAATGATTATTTACACCCAGGAGTGCATGGAATCTTGGCCTCTGGGGACAGCTGGGCCTGGCTGGGCTGGGGGGCTCCAGTGGGAACTTCCCAGGCAGGATGAACGTGCCAAGAGGACATCACCCCTTCTGGAACATTCGCAGGTCTCCCACCTATCCAGGCTGATGCTATTGAGAGTAAACTTGAGCTGGGGGTGTGTGGCACCCTCAGAGACATCCCCAGTTCAGTCTGGAGGGAAGGGTTTCCCTTTGCCAGCCCTACCTGACATCCTGGTCAGATCATCTCCACATCCAGGCTCAACCAAGCACCACCACACTGCCCTCCCATAAAACCCCACCCTCTCCTATATGGGGAGCTCATGGAATGGTAAATTAGACTCTGAGCTTGTTGAGGGTGCTTTGGGAAAGCATTAAAGAGGAAGCCATATTCGTATTCTGATGTTGTAGCTGTATTCAGTGCAGTATCAAAGTCTGGTCCCCATGGCTCTGATTTCCAAAATGCCAAGTCCCTGCAGGACACACACACACACACTTCAGAAACAAAACACCATAAAAAGATCAAAGATCCCTCTGGGAATACATTCTCTGCGCTCTTCAAAGACAAATGTCCCCTCACTTGCCCCCTTGTAAACTGATTAATTTCAGTGGGAAGAGTGCTCACAAAATCAGCAAAGGCATGCAGTGAGGATAAGTGTTTGTACATGTTAACTCTGCAAGCAGAACCCAGAGATTATGTGTCTTTTCCTCTGCTCCACAGAAACAACAGGCTTCGCACTAATTCTCATTTCCAAGCTGCAGTTGGTGTTTAATCTGTTACCAGGCAGCTTTTCCTTGAGTTGTTTTGCACATGGCTGAGCTGCAGCCCCTCTCCCTGGCTGCAGGAGTAAATGAGAGCACCATCTGGCCAGGCTCTGCCTGATCCAGCCCCAACGCCTGCGGTGCAATTCCAAAATGTGAGGAATGCTCACCCAGAAGACTCAGTTCACATCCTCCCTCCTATTGACTAAAGCTGCTCTGTCCCTTCTGGGCTGCTTTATTGAAGAATTTGGTGGGAAGACGAGGGCTCTGAAATCCAAACCATCTTCAAATGTGCCTGTGTGTGGTCCGAGCAGGCAGCTTATGCAATGAGAAATGGGAAGCCACTAAAATGATTCTGCTTCTAAATATTTTGACCTTTATTGACATTTATAAGTAGCAGGCAGCTTAATTACCAATTAAAGGAAGTTATTAGCTACAAAAGGAGCCTGTTCTCTTTTTTCCCTTATGGCTCCTTTCCCAAACCAGGGCTGTTAGATGAGATTTCTGTGGCAGGACAAGGCAGAGGAGCCCAGGAGACCTCAGCTGCTTTATGGCAAATCTATACAGAAATCCTTATAGAAGTCAAAAACCTTCATAAAGTGCATACTCCAGGGTCAGCCCATGCAGAACAACAGACTCTCCATTGCTGTTGGGGTTAAAGCCTTGTATTACAACACTGCGCTATTTTCCTGCATGGAATTGCTTGATGGACATTATTTCTGGCTGATTTTCTTTCAAGCACACCCGTAAAAAGACCTTCTCAAACTGGTTTTGTGGGGTTTCCACTTTTTTCCTTTACAGTATGCATTTAGGGGCTGGCCTGAGGAGCTGAGAATATACAAGGCTTGGCTGCTAATCCTGACACACACCGTTAAAACAACTGGAAGTCCTACCCCAGAGATGGATGAATTCCTAGAGCAAACAAAGCAGCTCCTTTAAAATCACCTGGAGCCAAATTCTCCACACAGGATTGCAAGGGCTGGGAGCCCCACACATATTTATTGTCCCACTAGAGCATTAGGATTGTTTGCTGGGTGATGGCACTCATGAGAAGATCTTAATTAACACATCTATTGGAATGATCAGTGCTCTCCCACAATTTTAGAGTATCTTTCAATAAAAAATAAGCACAGCAGACGCCAAAACTGCAGTATGAGCAGAGCTCTGATACTGACAGACATAGGTATGATTTTTAAAACTAAATTAGTGCAAATATGAACTAAAAAATAGCCTCATGAAAGAACTACCCCACACTTACATTATTTTCAGTTCTGTAACTCACATTAATGTTGTTTTAAGAGTCTTTATAGATGAAGGGAGGTGCAATGTAGAGAACACATGGAAACTCAAAGATACTTAAAACATTATTTCCTCCAAGGTATGACTTCCCCAGTAGCTGGGAAGGTGGGTAAGTGATCCAGACCTCATTTTGGAATAGGATATGGAAGATATGGAAGTTCCAGCATTCTCCCAGGTACAGTAATTTAGCTTTTCCTCAACTCTTCTCCTGCTTGTATCCAAAGAAGTCCCACAATCCTTTCCACCAACCTTAGCTCCTGATTTTCTGACAAACTTCCGGACTCTCAAGCAAGACTTTTAATGCTATTTTTTTTCTTTCTTGAAATTTTTACCCCAGACCTCCATGGCTTTTTCTGCTCTGTATCCTTTACACCTTCTTTACCGAGTTGGTTATTCACCTTCACTTTCAGAGGGGGAAAATATTTACTTTCAACATAAGTAAATGTTAGAAACTTAGAGTTTGATCCTGCAATCCCTAAAGTCAAAGGCAACAAGGGTGCTCTGTTCAGAGGGAGTAGAACAGAGCCAGGTTCCTGGACATTGTATTTTCAATCAGGGAGCCTTCACATTTAAAAGGAAATCATTTGCATCATGTTAATATTCATTGTCCACCTGCAGAGGATGGGAAATTCGCTGGACAAGAAGGTAAAATGTGCTGATGCCAGGAGGGCAGAGCTGCTCTCAGCTGCAGCTGCTGCAGGAAATGAGAGCAGAGCCCTGGGCAGTCACAGCTCAGGGGAGCCAGAGCTGGTTCTTACGTACATGGAAGGTCAGCGGAGATCCCTGAGTGGGGGTTTCAGCCCAGCAACGAAACCAAAACTGCGGCTCAAGGGAAAGGAGGAAACGCAGGCAAGCTGCTGCAGCCCAGCTGACACAGACACTCAGCTATCAAATGTCTGAGAAGAAATTATATTCAGATATATTTTCCTGCAGTTTAATAACCAGGAAAACTTGTGCAAATATCAGCTGCAAAGGCTTGGAAAAGCAAATCAAATCTAAGCTTGCAACAGTGAACAGGTATCAGGTATTATATTCAGTGAATGAAATATTTGCCTGGATTTTGAGGACCTTGAACAATTCAGTGAATCACAGCACTCCACGTACACAGCCTGATAGGAGTCAGGCAGCTGCACTGCCTTTGAGAAGTGGGCAGTGGGTTCTGGGAGGAAGGAAATAGCTGCCACATGCAGTAAATAAAAAGGAGTTTAAAAAAAAAAAAAAAATTGCAGCCAGAGTTCTGCTGCAGAATCATTCCATTGAGCCTGGCTAAAAACACAGGCAGCTACAAACCAATCATTCATCTCCAACATAAACACAGATTGGGTTCGACTCGCAGTAACATAGGTTGAGATTTTTAGTAGATGACATAAATAAATGTATTTTTATATTTCCTGACCACATTAAGCTTGAAATCAAGAGTTCTAAAATGTGAGCCACACACTGTAAGACTTCTAATAGCCAATAAATTCAGACAGTCACACTGAAGCAATGTTTTCTCCTTGAAGGTACATTTTGCTGCAGCGTATATAAATACAAGGGGACTTGGTTTTTTTTTGGATTTGTAATTATATGTAGCTGAACATGATCATTCAGTAAAGGTTAAAGTTCTCTTAGGAGGACAGCAAGATGGAAACCACTTCAGAAGGCACAATCTTGGATCCCAAATATTATTTCTACATGGAAGGACATTAGTCAGGAGATGGAGGAAGGTGGAAGAAAATTAGTTTCTCAAAAAAAAAGACCAATCCAGGAAAGGTAAAACATTCTGGCTCAAGAACATCAATGAATTCCTCTGTTTCTGCCCCACCTCTGCTACACTACGAAAGCACAAACCCGGTTCTTATCCTGCCCAGTGCATCCACTTCCCACCTGTAAAGTAGGGATTACCACGCTGGAATTCCTTCAGGTGGCGTTAAAGGAATGAGTGATCCTAGAGAATCACCAGTAATACTTAACAGCTAAAATACTCCCTAATTAAAGGTCATTTTTCATCTCTAGCCCTTACAGCACTTCGAAGTGGAGCTCGGCATTATCCCCATGATATCCCACACTGGGAAATGGAATGCAGCAGAGTCAGGGACTTTTCAGCTTCGCAGAAAGGGCCAGCAGCAATGTCAGGAGTGATTTTCAGGTGGCAGAGAAGGTGTGTGAGGTGCACAAAGGCTGATGCCCAGCAGTCAGAGAGCTCAGGGCTGGAGATCACAAGGCTGAACTTCAGCTTTGCTCCCATACAAGCTCTGGCTGAAGGACACAATCCCTGCCCAGGCTTGGAAGGCAAATCCCTCACCACAGAACGAGGCTGTTCGGTTTTTGGAGCCACCGCTTTCCGTGGGTCTCTCACAGAGACATGTTCCCAGTGGGGGAGCCATAAAGAGTCAGTGTGTGCTGGCTCCAGAGCCCCTCATTGCCTGGATGTGCTGGAAAAGCCACATGGAAATGGCTGAGTGCTGATGTCACTGCAGCACAATTGGTCTGGAGGCTGCTCAGCTTTCCTTGGGGCGCCCGTGCCTTGCAGGAGCCTCGCTGAGCTCTGTCTCATGGCTGGAGGTTTATGAGCAGAGAGAAGTGGAGATGGCAGCTGAGAGTGAGGCAAAGAATCCTTTTAAGGGAGAATTTGTCATTCCTAGCTCAGTTTAACTCAGTTGAGACTGAGTGAACGCAATGGACGAGCAGAATAAAATAGAAATCACCAGCTGCTCTCAAGGGGAATTGAGCTGCATGGGACAAACAAAATTAATAAGAACCTCCCCACCCACCTAGGTTAAGGTTGAAAAGTCAAGTGTTGAAGGGCTGGAAACACCAGAGTTCAGGCTGCCATGTGTAGTCCTAATCCACATCTCCTGTGTGATACAATTAAAAGCTATTTTTCCCCATGGCCTCACCCCATTTAGTGGGCAGGATGAACAGAGCTATTCAGTATTGCTTTTTTTTTTTATTTTATTTTTTTTTTTACCTTTTTGAGTCAATGTGTGGCCTTGGTTTTATTTATAGCATGCCATTTAAACTCCTCACTGCAAACAGGATTATTCATATCCTTGTGGGTTTTAATATAACACTTATCACAGAAATATTTGCTTCAAAAACATAACAAATGTCTCATGACAAAACCCCTGCCAGCGAGGTAGGATGGTAGCACAATCCCTGGAGCCCAACTGCTTAATCAGAATCAGAGGTCCCACAAGATTGTTTTGCTTAGGATGAGATCATCTGAATGTAATACAGTGTGTAAAATATTCTTGGGGTTGAGCAAACCAATGGTAACAAAACCCCATTTCTCTGGGAGAGAGCTCCAAAACTTCCAGTGCCCTGAGTTCTGGGTTTGGGAAAGCATCTGTTTCCTTTCAGCGGCGGCCACAGCATTTGCAAACCTTGTTCTCTGTGGTTTCAAGCACCCCCTTCTAAGACCACGGGGCAAACAAGCAAGGCCTGATCTGAAGCAAAGGAACGTAGCAGAGTAAGGCTGGAGTGAAATTCTTCCTGGCTCACTTGATTCCGGAGGATTCGCACTGAAATGTGCAGTGTAAAATGAAAAAGAATGACTCCTACCTCTGTTTCAGGCCTCTGTGTACATGCTTGTGGTTATGAAATACACCTAAAACCAAAAAAGTTGTCATATCTGATTGCAAAAAACCCGAAACATCTTTAAAGTTGTAGCACACAACAGTGCTAATGTTCTTTTTCAGCAGTTAATCAACCATCAGCAAAGCTTTAACAGATTTTAGCTCAGGCACTACACAATCCTTCCTCTCACAGACAAGACAATTCACATCCGACCTTTTGATTTGGATCTAGGCTACAAATCAAGTCACTTTTCTTTTGAGACGTCGTCTCTGTAGGAAAAAATGTTGCTCCAGGTTCTTCCACAAGCATGAAACCATTTGATAAATACAATTTTCAAGTTTATACAGGAGCCCGCAGTCCCACCTGCACACCCTGTCAGGGAAATCAATCCACGATTCCCACGATTCCCTGTCACACTGCTTGTTTTACAGCACAGTCTCAGAGAAAAGTGCTTGTTCAAAACATTTTTAAAAACATTTACTTACTGTTGTGACAGCCACCGGGATCTCTTCTTCTGCTCCGTGTTGCTTATCTCACGCTGTTCCTCACTGATGCTGTCTCCAGAGGACAGCTGAAAGAAAAATGCACAATGCCAACTGTTTATATCCACCAGACTAGAAATCTGGCACGTCTGGAGCATTGTTGTTATTATTATTATTATTATTATTATTATTATTATTATTATTATTATTATTATTATTATTATTATTATTATTATTATTATTATTATAAATATATAGTGGAATTTGTATTTTTGGCATAAAGGGAAGATACATGATAAAGAATGTAGCTTAGTTTTTTAAAAACGTTAAATCAGCTTGGATCATACCAAACTCAAGAATTGCAGAGATGACTGGCACTAAGATTCTTGGTTTGATAAAGTAAAAAGGAAGTTCACAAATACAATTTCAAGTATCATTGAGCAGCATCTTAAAAATACTGCTGTTATTGTTGTGTTCAGGCTGCATTTAACCCTTCCCGGGACAAAGTGACAAAGGCTCTCAGAGCTCACTAAGCCAGGCTGTAATCAGGCACAATTCCAAGTGGCTTCGCTTCAGATCAGCCCCCAAAACAAAAAGGAGGCTGTGATGGAGCAAAGCACTGGGGCAGATATTTCACTTTCAGAACACACTAAATCTCCAGTGGCATCACTGGGTTTTTGACTTGAGCTGAACTTGCTGAGGAGCATCAGTAAGGCCTTGACTCTGAATTTATCCCCGAAAAACCAAAAGTAGAAGCTTTTTTTCCCCTTTTTGCTGCTTCTGCTTGTTTGTTTTAATAAATAAGCTACAAGAAGGCCCAGCCATGGCACCAAACCACTGCCACTATAAGAGCTGTACAAGAATTCAGATTATCCCAGTTCACATTCAGTTTCTCCACGAAACTTGACTTTTTACCTAGGAAATCAGGGTCCCTACACTGAACCAGCATGTTCAGCCAGAAATCACAGGTTTCCAGCACCTTTCCCTGGCAATTTTCAAACCTCCTCACAGCTGAAGGGCTGAGGAAGCCAGCGCAGGCCAGGCTGGCAGTGCCCAGGCTATGCCCAAGCTCGCAGTGCTGTGCAATGCTGCCTCTCCCTGGAGCACAGCCCCATGCTCTGCAAGGCTCCTAACGTTCCTCTCCAGCCCAAACCTCCAGCTCTGGACAGAAGCAAAATTAATCTCAATGTCTTTAGTTACTCAAATGCTTTATCTGTCCACTCCCTGACGATTTGTGCCTGCCTGGTGCATGAGAAAGGGCCCTTCTAGGGCAAAACCACAGAAAAAATGTGTTTTAAAACTGAATTTAAAGCACTGAATTAAAATGTTTCATAATCTAAGCTGAGTATCCATAGAAAGAACAATTGCATGATTTTAGTAATGACCTAATTTGACTAATTCAATAATGAACTAATTCAACCCCTTCCAAAACAATTCATGAACTCTTACTCATTATCAACTGACAGTGCTTGGGGGATCTTCACTAATTACCACTATTCTTTGGTGCTGGATGCATTTATGTTATGGGTGCAGGGTAAAGATGAACATGGAAAGAAATGGTAACTGTGTCTTTTTGTTCCTCCTCACAAACAGTGATGGGAAAACCTCCAAAAGCTTTCTCGCTGTTTTGTGGTTGTCAGGACACTTCATTTTCTCTCATTCCCAAGCTTCAGAAGCTTCCTCTTTGTGATTGCAAACAGATGATGGCAGAGCCAGCAATTAGTCTAATCCAAGTAAATTCCAATCACTGGTAGCCTGCAGCAGCTTGCGGTGCTCACATCAAATGGAGGCCCACCCTTAGCACGAAGCCGTCAGCAGGAAAAGAGAAATTAAAATTGATTTTGAGAAGCAAACTTCTGTGACCTTCCTCATTGCACCCAGGAGTATCTGTAACCTCTGTCATTTATTATATATCATGGCTGGGGTTTTTAACCAACCACTGAGCCGGGGCATTCAAAATCCAACGTGCACCTTTGACAGTGCCAGTGCCCAGGCTCAGGAGTTTTGACCATTTGGGAGTTCCACAGAAGGAGGAAGTGTCTGCACCTCTCTGCACACACCAAGAAACATTATCAAAAATATACAACTTAGGAGCTTGTTTGGAAATGACACCTTTACAATTGGAGCTTTTAGTACAACCAGAATAGATTCTGCAGATTTATCCTGTCCTTGCCAATCTTTACAATCTTCCTTTGCAAAACAGAGGTGGCACATTCTCAAACAGTTTAATTTGTTCAATAATGACCCCAGTAAAACCAGTGTAAGTGATAACAGCTACTTAGGGAGCTCAATGGGCATAAAATATGAGAGCAGTGTCTTTCATAATGGTGCAGGAGCTGCTAAGGAAATTTCAGAGTCACTTCTCTCCACCTTTTCTCAGGGATCCCAGCTGAAACACAAGATCTGCCAGACTCTGGAGCTTCTCTTGCAATGGAGAAGCTGCCCCCAGATTTCCCAGGACACAAGGCTGGTGTTCCCCACAGCGGGAGGCCAGCAGAGCTGGGTACCAAACAGTGAAGCAAAGCATCCTCATTTCACTTCCTTCCAATTTTCTGTTTTTCTCTGAAAAGTAAGACCAGGCCATAAGCCCAGTCGAGCTTCAGACAAAAAGTTTCCAATAGCAGCAAATATAATGCAAGGAAAATCATTTTGTAACACAGAAAAATACAAGCACAGTTATACAAGTGTTCATGTTCCAAGAACAATTGTAAGTGGGTTTTGTTTTGATTTGGAAAAAACTCCAATATCTCAGGGTAGTTGCAGCAGACCACACACTGGAAAAATTACGTGGTTTTCTGGTGGCTGTATAATAAGAAAGGATTTTTCTCTCTGAGACAGAAAAGGCCCATTCAAGGTTGGGAAGGGAGTGTAGCTCGGAAGAATGAAGAATCAGGAAGCTGGGGAGATGGGTCAGAATTGTGTGAGGGTGATGTGGTCTCGTTGTCTGAACAGCTGCCAGGGAATTAGGAAAGGCAGCTTCTCCTTTTTCATCAAAACATGAGGGCTAAAAGCAAAAATCCAATAAATAGCAGTTTTAGGGTGTTTGCTGTTAGGGGTGACTCCTCCCCTGGTGTCTGTCTGGAGATAAGAGGTTTTGCAACACAAAGTGGGGCACAGACAGAAAATAAAGTGGGAGGATCAGCAAAATGGGCTTTGCGCCGAAGTTTTTGTGATATGGTCCCACAGAATTCTGCAGCAAGAGAAGCCATAAATATCTACAGCATTTATGGATAAAGAGCCACTCCAGGCTGGAGACAAGTGAACAGCAGATAAAGCACACACAGCCAGTCCCTGACTTCATACTCATGGAGTGAGCCCATTGCATAAGCTGCTTTCCAGGTTATTTTATTGCGTTTTACTTCATTGGGCAATTTTGGATGGACTCCAACAAGTAGGTTTTTTTTTTTAAAAAACATTCTTTTTACCAATAAAACACAATAAAAGATTTTATAGCCTCGATGTGTTTCTGGCACAGTTTAAAAACTGCTGCTAATAAAACTTTTCCAAGAGGAAAAAATGACCGAGCTGTCACAATGTAAATATGATTTGGTTTTAATTTTTTTTTTTTTTAAGCTGGGATTTTATGCAGGAAACTGGGAAACAACATCACAGGAAAAGATTATGTTAAGAGAAGAAAACCTATGCAAGCACAACTTAGAGTGGAACAGTGTCTTGTTCCTGGCAGCCCACGTTAAATGCAGTTGGAAAGAATTGTGTTTTCATGCGCACCAAGGGCTGGCTCCTCCTGACCACTGAGTCAGTGACAATTCACCGAGTGGCTTTAGTGATGCCCTAAAGCAGCAGCCTGGCTTATAAATATGGCAGCAGGCAGCCAGACAAGAGCTCTGAGCTCAGCCCTGGCCTGATCCGAGCTCCCTGTGTGAGATCCATGCAGCTTCTCACATGGAAAGAGAGGTGATCTGTCAGTCTGCTCCCCCTGCCAGCTCTCTGAACAGTTCCAGCCTCTCCTGGCACGCCAAAGCCTTTGTTCTTGGGGTGTTTTTAGGTGCAATTATGATTTAACAAGGAACGAGTAATGCCCACCCTTAATCATCACAACTCTGGCATCGTTCAGTGCTGCGGTGACTCTGCTTCGCTGCCCTATCCAGTTCTGCAGGACATCAAATGTGCCCAAATGCCAAAGGAAGCGATTAAAAACGTGCCTTCAGCACCCAGCTCCCCGCAGCAGACTGACCTGTGCATTCAACACTGCCCCTGGCATGCATCACAACTGCAGGAGCTGCTGGATTTTCAAGGATCATCACCTCTGTCCCCGAAAATGGTCCCTCCTGCTGAGCAGAAAGGCTGGCAAGTGTACATGGAGCCCTGCAGGGATGAACAAGGAGCTCCTGGTGATGTTCCTGCTCTCATTTCAGTGCACCTTATCCTTCTGAGATCAGAGGCTCTGAGAGAACTGCAGGGTTGTTATTTATTTTGTGCTACCAGGCAACATTTTGTTATGAAATTGGCCACGCGAGGGCACCAGCACTGCTTAGAAAGAAAAAGGCCAAAAAAGACAAAACTGAGTAGCTAAAGGAATAAAGAGGAGTTTGTTTATCAACTGTACAGCTGCCGATGCACAGGACAGCAGGTTCCAGTCAGGAGTCACCCACTCTGTGTCCAGCAGCTCCATGGGTGCACAGCCGGAAGGAGAAAATCCCCCATCATCAAAACCAACTGAGCTGAGCTGCTCCTGCTGCCCCTGCCAGGCTCCCCTTGCTCCCAGAGCCCTTTGCTCAGGGTGGCTGTGGGAAAAGCTCTCACACTTTTGTTATATTCAGTGCCCAGAGCCTCCCTCTGCCCCGGCTCAGGCCCCTGGCACAGGGGCAGCAATGACCTCCAGGCTCTTGCGCTTCTCCCCTAGCACAGAAAAGTTTTCTCACTTGAGAGCCAGGTGAGCAGAGATGTCTGAAAACACATTTTCAGCCCAGCAATGGCTGCCTCGTTTCATGGCCTTTTCAACGCACATTATCTCTGAGAGGGACCGAATGCAACTCCAGCAGTAAAAGAAACGAGGAGGTGTAGCTTGAGCTGAATGTCCAGACTGGGCAAGTTGTTTTTTCCACAAAGATGTCACCATAAGGAATTCCTCTAGAAAGAACAGAAAAGAAAAAGCATATTATTTTTCAAGCCTGCATCTTAATTATCTGATTTGATGCCATGTAGAAACAAAGCACAAAATCTGTCACTGCGTTTTCCCTGCCAAACATCATCCAGGAGGATACAGACATTTGCACCAAGAGAAAAATCATAGAATTCAGAATCTCAGAATGGTTTGGGTTGGAAGGGACATTAAAGATTACCTCATTCCTTTGGCAGGGACACCTTCCCCTAACCCAGTTTGCTCCAAGCTGCATCCAACCTGGCCTTGGACACTTCCAGGGATGGTGCAGCCCCAGCTTCTCTGGGCACCCTGTGCCAGGGCCTCCACATCCTCACAGGGAGGAATTTCTTCCACATACCTCACCTAAATTTCCCCTCTTTCCATTTCAACTCATCCTTGGCCCATCTCTGCAATTCCTGATGAAAAATATCGCCAAACCCCCTGTCCAAGAGCAAGTTCTGTATGAATGTATAGATGAGTGCAAAGCTAATTTTGCTTACAGAGGAAAATCCTCATTGCTAACAGATTCCTGTGGTTAAGCTAAAGCTTGTCCTGCAGCATTGACTGTGGATACAAAAGGATTGTTCTTTTTTGTTTTGACTGTAAGTGAACAAAATGCTGTTTGCAACTAGATGTTTCTCCCGAGGTTTTGTGAGAGCCTGGATTAATTCCATGCAATTATTCAGGGAAAGTAAATTTATTCTGAATGCCCTGGTAGGTTTCTGGCAGTTCAGAGGAATCTCCCAGCTAGGATACATCTGTTGTGAAGAACACCAGGTAAGGCAGGAATGGGGGGAAATTAAAGTAACTCCAGCTATTATCAGGGCGGAAGGGACTTCAGCTGCCAGCCAACAAGGGGGTGAAAAGTGTTTTACAGGACTACCTTTACAGTCTGAACTTATTAAACTTTTTTGCACTATTTGAAAAACTGTTTCTTCTACTGTATTTGTAAAGGTACATGCCAGAAAACCAGAGCAATGAAGAGTACCAAAATGCATGAATTAATTTGGAAAGTAATTGGTTATTTCACAATAATCTGTGCATAAAATGATTTTATACAGGGTGCTGTAAAATCATAATGTTTTTTTGACTGTCAATGTCTAAGCTAAAATTCAAATATTTAGGCCTGATTTAAAGTGTTTGGAGTCTGCTTTTTTTTTTTTTCCCCCTGCAATCTAAATGTTCCCATTTGGAATGCAGAGGTGGAGATATTTTTAATCCAAGGCTAAAGCCTTTGATGCTGAAGAATTTACATTTTCCCAAGGCAGCTGTGCAGATCCTGTGTTAATTAGGAGATATGGAATGATCATCAATAAACACAGGGGAACAAGAGGTCTCTGAGGTTGTACATTTACTACATGTTCTGAAAAGGGGCTCCTTTGCCTTTTGCTAAACTTGGGGTTTCATTTTGGTCAGGAGCCAACCTGCAAAGCAGCACAGGTACTCCAATGCAAAACATGATTATTTTTAATAAAATATTTGTTCTACTTTTCCTCCTGTTCCAACTCCAGTTTCAGATTCACCAACAGATGCTCAGGAATGTGAAACATCCTTTGGGAACTGTATCAATTTGGGGGAAAATGAGCTTTACTAAAAAGCCCTTCTGAAACTTTATGTAACACAGTTAAAATGAGTCATTCTAACAGTTTAACTTCATGTCACCGTTTAAAATTGATGTTGGGGCTGGATAAAAGGGATTACATGAAGATAAATGCTGCAATTAATTAAAACTGCAATAATTGCAAGTATTAGTTTTCCTTTTCAACTTCTGCAGGGTTTGTTGCCCTGACATATTTAGGTGGGAAGATGCTACCAGCGTGATCACTTCTTTCTTGTCACTGCTTGCAGGGTTTTACTTTCTGACATTGGTGGGACAGTTTGAAATCCAGAACAAAATAGGTACCAAGAAAGAGACTTTTAAAAGAAAGATAAGTAACGTTATAGAAAATACGCAGCTACCAATAGTTATCATTTGCACCTCATTCTTCTCTCATTTTCCTCACTCTGCCAGAACTTTAACTGCACCTCGCAGTCAGCCCAAGCTTTCAGCCTTCAGTTAAAGTAGTTCCCATGCAGCAGAAAAATCTCTTTTCCCCTTTGACCTCCCAAGTCCATTTGTGGAGCAGCAACACCTGACAGAGCTGTTCTGTTTTCCCAGGTGGGCCCTGGCAGAGAAGCCCTGGCAGGGATGAGGAGGGACATCCCGAGATCCTGGTTTGTGCTTGTGGCGGTGCTGGGGCTGAGCGTGGCTGAGGAGTTCCAGTGGACAAAGAACAACCCAGGCTCCTTCTACTACGGCACTTTTCCAGCTGGTACTTGCCAGCCCCAGATGGTTTGGGGATTAGGGTGTTCTGCATCTGCTCAAGGAAGAGACCCAAAGGTTTTCCTTGTCCTTCCAGGGAAAAGGCAGAAACAGAAATGGAGGTTGTTGCAGAATGCAGGAACAGCTTTGGGATCCAGCCCTGGGAATACAGGATCCACACAGCCCTGGTTTCCACACAGCCACTTCAAACAGGAACTACAGAGTAAAGGCTCCCAGATTTATGGTTCATATCCAAATGTCCCCGATTCAAATGCACAGTGTAACAAGTCACGCCTGAGAACTCCTCTCCTTTTTTATAAACTATCTACAATTAATGAAATAAACTAAAAACACCCTTTGTTATGCAGCCAGCTTAAGAAATGAGTGAAATAACTGTGCTGGGTTTGTTTCAAGCTGTTTAATATCACCCAACCCACTCTTCAGTACGGATTTACGAACCTTATCCTTTCTTCAATCCATATTTAAAAACATTTCATCCAACCAAGATCAAAACTAGAAAGATACAGGCACTGATTGGTTTTCATGCTCAAGTTTTTAGTCATTTATGAATTGGTATTTTGTATAAGAATAGGAAAACAATCCAGGATATTTCCATATATTTTATAAAACATTTAAACTTGTAGTTGCTAAAACCACCATAAAAGCAGTAGGGTAGAAATGATGTGGAAACCTAATTAGTTTTTTTACAATGAGACATTTGTGCCGTGCTATCAGTGCCCTACCTCATCACCCTAAAATACAGTTTTTACAGCTTTGATAAGTGAAAGGATTCCTTTTTCAGTGCATCAGAACACGACACCTTCAGTTTATACCCCCTTTTCTGACCCTTTTAAGGCACACTTTCACATAGAAAACCTTGGCCTCTCCAGCAGGACTTTCGGTTTCAGTTCCTTTCTCCTATGAACATTTAGCACCAAGACCAATTTAGCAGGAAAACATCGCAATAATTCCCTTTTTTTGTCTTTAGGTTTCTTATGGGGTGTTGGAAGTTCTGCCTACCAGACTGAAGGCGCCTGGGACAAGGATGGGAAAGGACCAAGTATCTGGGATGCTTTTACCCACAAGAGAGGGAAAGTGTTTAGGAATGAGACGGGAGATTCTGCCTGTGATGGCTACTACAAAGTTAAGGTACCACTCAAGAGGAACTGCACCTCTGCAAAGGTTCTGGAGCCATTCCATGGTCCTGGTTTGCCATTTCTTGAAAGGACAACAAACGATAATCAATGCAGCTCTGTTCACAGTCTGTTTCCAAGCCTAACACTATCAAAAGCAATTCTCAAATTACTGTGCTGGAGGAAAGACAGATACACAGCAAGAGGAACCCAAATGACTCTGAGAAGCCAGGATTACATAACTGGAATGGCAACTAATTTAATAAAAGTTATATTCCACTGAGTTTTTTCCACATCTATGAAGTCCAAGGGGGAATCAGAAGTCTCAGCAAGAACTAAAAGGAACCAATCATGCCTTACTCTCCTAAAATGGGCAAATGCAGGAGAGGTTTCAGTTGAGCTCTCGAACCAACAGAAGTTTGAAAAAACAGCTTAATAAAAAAATCTGAGAGAAGCTGGGACTCTGAGCCTCACTGGGCTGTGGCACCGGAAGAGATTGACACAGAGATTATTTGGGCATAAACAATGGAATTTCAAAATTTACTCTGGGCTTGTATTTAGAAATACTTTCTAAAACTTGCCTGTGTGTGCCCAGTTACATGATCCTCTTTATATCAAAGCACTCTCTGCTTTCATCATCAGAATCTCTTTGCATTGGCTCAAATATCACCAATTCTAATCTCATTTAACACTGAAGATGTACAATTTCCTAGAAAAAGAACATATATTCATATGGAATTTAGGGGTTTTTCTCATTCCTGTATGAGACTGTAAATGAAAGTCCAAGTAATTATGTTTTTGAGCCTAAGCTGAAATGTTTGAGGTCAAGATTTACAGGCTTCTATTATTTTCTAAAACATGCACATTACAAATTCTGACATAAATATAATTGTGTTGCACAATAGCTCAATTCAATTTTCTATTCTGATAGTGAAAACATTCAGTCTCCATAGTTACACAAAACATTACGGGACTTCTCTGGATTGTCAAAAAAAAGTGGTTAAAGAGGAAGGCTTCAAGCAGAACGAGCCATCACCTCAAAGATCAGAAAATAACTGATGGAATCCCCTTTTGTGCAACTCTTCCATCGATTTTCTGCTTTCAGAATTATTTAAAACAGATGAGTAGCTGAAGTTATTCTGCTTGGCCACAGGATGTGTTAACTGGATTTTCTTCTCACAGGATGACATTCAGTTACTGAAGGAGCTGAAAGTGAACCACTACCTCTTGTCTATCTCATGGCCGAGGATTATGCCCACAGGCATCAAAGGTAAGCACAGTTTCACCACATTCTTCCCGATTTTCTTATCTGTAAGGAATTCTGCTCATGAATGACCCATTCGTGTTAAACAGATTCTCCTTCTCTGTCTGCAGAACAGAGTTTAACCATTACAGAATTCCCAGCACTGTAACGTAAAATTCCCTGGTCGGTATCTTTAGATTTCTGTTCTTCCAGTTATTTGGGAACCAATGCAGGTAATTCCTTGTCTGTGCTTTTCATCAGCTGAGCAACTGAATGAGAAGGGAATCCAGTTCTACAATGATACCATCAACAGCCTTCTGGAAAACAACATCACTCCTATTGTGAGCCTCTACCACTGGGATCTGCCACAGGTGAGACAATATTGCAATCAGAGAAACACCTCAAATAAAGCCTTCTGATAGAAATACTTTTCCTAAGATTAGGAACTAAGGGTACTTAAAAAAATTAGAGATGTCTGCATGGTTTTGAGAACTTGTAAGTATTTCCTATTTGTTCTCATTTTATATGCATTCAAGTTTTGAAAAATCTCCTTCTGAGATAGAAACAGAAATAGAATGAAATACAAATAAAAGCCTTTTTTAAGCAGCTGCTGACCTTGAAATACAATCATTGAATCTTGAAATTCTTATTTCCAAAGGTTCTCCAAGAAAAGTATGGTGGCTGGCAGAATATAAGCATGATAAATTATTTTAATGATTATGCAAATCTGTGCTTTGAGAAGTTTGGTGATCGCGTGAAACACTGGATTACATTCAGCAATCCTTGGGTAAGTTATCAATGTTTTCCGTCCAATCACTCTGATTCCACAGTGCTGTTCCCAAAATGCTGTGGAAGTGACACTACAGGGGAGTAGGTGAAAAAATATGGAGAGGGAGTGGGAAGGGGAAAGATTTAAACCATCAATCTTTGTGGCCAAAAACCTCAGCAGGCAGATTCTGCACAAGGGCAGTTTTAAAACGAAAAAATTCCAGTAATATTTTGAAAACTCCTCAGCTGGAGACAAACAGGAATTGGAAAGGCAGATGTTATTTACCTTTTCCCTTTCCAGCAGCTCCTCACAAACACCCTGCTCCCAACAAGCCCCAGCACACGATCAGCCAGGCAGTGGAGGAGGAAATGGGAGCCAAGGGGAAGGAAAAAGGGAACTGGAGAGGGACAGGCCAGGCAGGAGAGCACAGGCTCCACGGGATGGAGCACATTCCCTGGCTCTGGTGCCCAGGGAAGGACTGACTGTGTGTGTTTGCAGGCTGTGGCTGAAAAGGGCTATGAAACAGGAGAACACGCTCCAGGACTGAAGCTCGGCGGCTGCGGCGCCTACAAGGCTGCTCATCACATCATTAAAGTAAAAAGTCCTCCTGAAACTGCTCTTGAAATTATGTGTTAATTAAGAATTGTGATCAGATTTCACTCTTTAAACAGAAATCTAGTTTCACAACAGTGTAATTCCCAAGTAGGACACTGAAATGATCACCTGGCTTCAAAGCACCAGCGCATAATCCAAGGCAGTACCAATGTCAGGTGCTCGATGTAACACTGTTGTAACAACTTAATTTTCCTTATATAATATATGTCTCTTCTAGTTTGTTTCAAGCTGGTTGAAAAAGAAAATATCCAGGTTAGTCTAGAAACAGGCAGTGACATCCTGACCTGTTAAAATGAACCTGAGTGTTGCAAGTGACTTAGGAAGTCTCTGGTAAAAGTTGACTTTGATCCGCCTGAATAAAGTAGGCAAAGACATCCAAAGAGCAGCGCCATGGGACACAGCCCTGTCCTGAGGACTGTGTGTTACCCCATGTGGAGCTCCTCGAATTTAGGGAAGGAATCTTGCATAAAGGCTTTTGTGATGTCTAACATGAAATGAAAGTTTCTGTAATACACACAAAAGAAATTCTGGGATATTTTCAGACGGACCTCAGGGAATAAAGTAGCCACCAGCTTTCCACAGTGCCCAAGGCTAAGAGATGAAAATGTGCACATGATTTATTCTATTTTTACATTATTTTTACAGACTCATGCCAAGGTTTGGCACTCGTACAACAACACCTGGCGCAGGGAGCAGAGAGGTAATCAGGATTCATTCTGTGATTGTGCTGCTGTTTATATTAAGGGCTTCAAGAACTGCAGAATTGTCCCTTTGTTTTAAGGGATGGTTGGAATTTCCCTAACGAGTGGCTGGGGGGAGCCTGTTGATCCACACAGCCAAACAGACAGAGATGCTGCTGAAAGGTACATCCAGTTCCATCTGGGATGGTTTGCAAATCCCATCTACAGAGGGGACTACCCAGAAGTTATGAAGAATTATGTAGGTAAGTCCCAGTGACTGATTAAAACATGAATAAATCCACACGTCCGGTCCATGACAAGGGAATAACACCTGGCCAAGGTGTGCTTTAGTCAAGGGTGAGGGCACAGCTGAGACACAGCAAAGCCACCAATGGCCCCTGGGCTGGACACGGCTCCTGAGCACTTTAAATCACTGTTTTCTCCATGAGTTGCACCCAATTTACTTCTCCAAACCAAAGGATGAAAGATTATCGCACCTTAAAAAAAGCAATCAAGCTCAAGTGTCCTCTACATCAACACTAAATTCAGGAAAACAAGATCTGGCCCCAGCTCAGGTTGCCCAGAGTAGCTGTGGCTGCCCCTGGATCCCTGGAAGTGTCCAAGGCCAGGTTGGACAGGGCTTGGAGCAACCTGGGACAGTGGAAGGTGTCCCTGCTCGTGCCAGGGGTGGATTGACATGATTTTAAAGGTCCTTTCCAACCTAAACCACCCAGGAATTTATAACTCTATGATTTATTGTTGGTGAGATAAAGAAAACCAATTTCCATGCTGCTCAGAGGTGTGTTTCCTATAATTATTTTGATAGGCAGGAAGAGTGCCCAGCAGGGCCTGGGGACATCAAGACTGCCAACTTTCTCAGTGCAAGAGAAAACCTATATTAAAGGCACCTCGGATTTCCTGGGAATAGGGCATTTTACCACTCGTTATGTTCTGCAGAAGAACTTTCCCTTTCTCCAAGTGTCCAGTTACCACACTGACCATGACCTGGCTGAACTGGTGGACCCAAACTGGCCAGCTCCAGGCCCTAAGTGGCTCTACTCTGTGCCCTGGGGGTTCAGGAGATTACTCAACTTCATTAAGGTGAGTAGAGCAGATCTGTAATTATAAAGGAAGCAACTGAAATGCTTGGTTTGCATTTAGATTTTCAACAGTTCCACATATTTTTGTCATATTGGGAATTTTCTCTGCCAAAAACCCCTTAATTTCAGCTCAGAAAACGACAGAATTCAGCCATTTTAAAATAAATCCATTAGTCAACTTAAATTCCAACTACACATTTTTCTTATTTAAGGTAAGTAAATCTAGAAAATTGCTTTTAATGCACTTTGCTAAGTCACATATTCTGTCAAAATAAAATGATTTTATGTGAACCAATCTAAACATTTCTGTTTGCAGACCCAGTATGGGAACCCCCTGATTTATGTGACAGAGAATGGAGTGTCTGAAACAGCGCAGTGCACCCAGCTGTGTGATGAGGGGAGGATACAGTACCTGAAGGGATACATCAATGAGATACTGAAAGGTCACTTAAAAACAGCTTTTCAGAATTTGACTTTTGGAGTGTTTTCACCTTGGGCTTGTTTTTTTAACTTTTGTCATTTACGTCATAGAGAAATAAATGTTCACAAGTCAAAATGGACAGCAAACTGGACTGATAAATTCTCACCCAAATGACAGCCTAACCAAACGTGTCCATGCTAATCAATACAATAATCTACATGAGATTTAATACTGCAATAGATCATCAGTTTCCACTCTCAGAAAGGAGAAATTGCACTTGATAAGCATCCTCGAGCTCTAGTACCTCTGAACTAAAGACAACAGTTTCAAAGAATCTAAATTAAATTCCTTTGTACTTCATTTTTCTGTCCTCCTTTCCATCTCTTCCTGCTATAAAACAAAACATTCACAGAACCATATTTTAAGGACAAACCCCACCTTTCCCAGAATGATTTGTGTTCTCTTGCAGCTCTAAATGATGGTGTTAATGTCAAAGGTTACACGGCCTGGTCACTGCTGGATAAATTTGAATGGAACAAAGGCTTCTCCGAAAGATTCGGGCTTTACCACATTGACTTCAACAACAAGAACAAGCCCCGGTACCCAAAGGCATCTGTTGACTACTATAAAAAGATTATCAGTGCAAATGGATTCCCAAATCCAAGAGAGGTGATGTCAACTGCTCATTTTGTTCTTTTTTTCCCTTGCTCTTTGATGTATGTGCTCACTGAATTTCAGGAAACATCCTGAAGTGACACTTTGGTTCTGTAAATCAGGGGTGTGTTTAATACACAGATCTCCAGACACTGAAAGTGGGAACAGCCTCAATTACTGTTTCCAAAGCATTCCACAAACTCTAATGGGATTTACTGATGCAGTCAAAAATTCTCCATAAGAAGTTATTTAGCAGTGCTGTCAGATTTCTAGGCAGAAAATGACATTTTTTAATACTACCTTACTGGAAAATAATATGGAATATTTTATGTACTGTTAAAAATTGTATTAAACAATTAACTTGGAGAAATATACTGCAATAAAACCCACAAAGCTACACAGAAACTTTCAGAAAATCATGTGTTGATAGAATAAAGTAGCTTCAAGTTGATTGCAGCGGACAAGTGTTGAGGGACAGAGAGGAAGGTGCTGGGAAAGAGGCAGGATGTTTAGGTCTAACAGAACTGTCACCTTTTCCCAGGTGGAAAGTTGGCATCGGAAGGCCATGGACGCCTGCTCTGCCACACACCAACACCTTGCTGCAGGTAATCGTGGCTCTGGTTTGTTCTATAAAAGCAGATTCTGTAATTGCAGGTTTTAAATTTCTCTCTGAATACTGCTAAAAAGTATTTTCCCCCCAAAAGCACAAGCCTTTCTAAAGAAAAATGTATTTAATCTCTCCAACTAAAACCATTGTAGCTAAATGGATCAGCTTTGGATGTTGACAAAATACAAAAACTGGAAGAGCTACTACATAAAACTGAGGTTGGGGGTGACAGTATTCTCTCTAAAATAAAAGTGCTGAATGCCTTTTCAAACACAAACCAAACGCAGACAAATCAAGACAACTACACAGACAGAAAATCTCTACATGTGTGACTTCTATATAAAGTGGAATTATACAAAAAATGAAAGGGCTAAGGACTGGCCTAAGATTAAGCCACGTTTGGGCTCTTCAGCGCTCCTGGTAACAAAGAAACCCCAGCACAAGTGGGAGCAGCTGCTCAAGGACACGAACACAGCAGGCTCTGCCTGCAGCTCCCACAGTGCCAGGCTGATCCAGGACAGCTAAAGACTTCCTGCTGGAATTCAGGACCTTTCAGAACTCCTGAAGTAGGAATTATTTAAGCTGAAATAAGTACCATAGATTCTTACAAGAGGATGAGGTAATTCCACACGGTAGGGAATATCCCAGCAGTCAGCCTAAGTTTATCCTGCTTAGCCCTCGACTTCCAAGTCATGTTCAGTGTGAATTAACTGGGCTTTAATGAATTCTTCCAGGCTCTTCCGTGGAATAAAGTTCTACAGAATAAAACCCATTTCATTTTTCAAGCAGCTACAGAACAATCATCAAAAGGCCAAAGTGCTTCCCAAGGATTTCTCTTTGCTTTTTTCCTTTTCTACCCTTTCCCCTTGGGGTGCAGGGAATAAAAAAAAAAAAAAAAAATAACAGTAAAATATTGTTAATGCACTGCAGCTAACTCATAGCAAGCATAGTTTTTGCAGCCCTTTGAGCGCTGACATGTCTTCAAAAATTTAATTTAAAAATAGGGAAAACCATCACGGATTTGTTCCAGCTTTGGCAGATTTTATGAAATTTTGTTTGCTTTGTTTGCTGTTTATGCCAATGTCAACATTTTTCTGTTCAAAAAACCCCTTTAATTTGTGTTAACTCTACCTTAGCAGTTACTGTACTCCAGAGGATTAAATCTCTTACATATTACTCATTTCTCAAATTTTAGATTCCCTGATTACTCACATGGAAATGGTGACAGAGGTTGTTCTTCCTACAGTTTTCACACTCTGCATACTCATCAGTATTGTCCTCCTCATAGTCTACCTTCAAAACCATAACTAAAACTGATCTTTGCACACATCTTCATCTGCCAAAAGGACTAAGCTGCAACTGTTTTATTTGAGTGGTTAAAATTTACCACAGATGCCTCTTTTTATACCCCTGTAATGAGATATTATTTACCTATCCACCCAGAGCTTTTATAGTTTTTTCTATTCAATTCCCAAAACATCTTTTTGTTTCTCCCAAAATCCAAAATACATTCTCTTTCCACGTTACTTTCCACTAATTCTAAGAAGCAGATTTTACAATCCTTATTATTTTGGAAACCATTACACGTTTTGTCCACCAGAAAAAATAGTTAAGATTAGAGTGATTCAAATCTTGACAGTACAAATTTCAAATGATTAAAAGCTCCTTGCAAATTCTGATTTCAGTCTGTTCAACAACAGAAGTTTGATTACCATGTAATTGCTATTTGAAGAAAGACAGACACATGATTTTAAAATATAAAAGGCCTTAAATATTCCAGGAGCACTATTTAAATATTAACTTATTCATGTCTAAACGTTAGAATAATATATACCTTGCTATTTAGGTGTGGAGAAGAGTTGTTTGAAGTGAGTAAACCAAGATGACAACTTCTGAATCAGATTTAAACCACATCTCTCCAGTGTGGTTTAAAGGGAACCTGACTTACCTTATACAACTTCATCATATACTACACATAAAAATGTGGGTTATAAGTAACCGTAGAACTTCCAAAATGTAATATTCCGCCAATTTATAATAATAATAATATATAACTTATCATTTTTAAAGGCATGAATATTGGGAGCTTTCCTTATTACTTACCAATTTTAATGCAAAATATTTTTGTCTCAAATTATTTAGTCAGTATATACCAAAGTATGGAATTGTTTAAAATTAGGCCACCAAAATGTTACATCACTGAATAATCAACAAAACACATGCAACTGCCCACATATCTAAATGATTATGCCCAGCCAATTATACTGATTTTTTTTTTTTTTTTTAAATGATGCAAAACATACAAAACAACACTCTTAAAATAACTCACTTCACATTGAAGGAATAAAATAATTTGAAGAGGAGAGAGAAGTATATCCAAGAATACTCCAAAATGTAAATGCAGGGACAAAGAAACCCAAACTGGCTGAAGATCACAAGGCCCTGGATGAAGAACTTTCCAAATCCATCAGGATGATGAAGCATCACTTGATACCAGGAGAACGTGACAATATTGCTTGGTTTGTTGGTTAAGATAATTCACACTTTGAACAGTGTCTGATTGCATTCTTAATGACAAAAAATAAAATATGAAACCCCAAAGTGCACAACTTTATTGAAAGCTTGTAAATAAATGAAAATTATCTCCTCTATTTACAAAATATTTATATAAAATAGAATTGCACTAAATTTTTAACGAATTAGATGCCTACAGGTGAATTGTGGCTGTGTAGAGGCCACTGAAGCGTAATAAAGCCGCTAATTCATTAAAGATGAACTGTTTGAAGCACAGAGTGTTTCTAAAAGTTCTGGTGGGACAGAAAACACTGAACTTTCCCCCTTTCTGTACCTTTCCAGTGCTGCCTGCAGAGTAACATCAACTTATGTGAACTGCACCTGGCTGCACTGAGTCATTGCAATAAAATACAGCCTTTCTTCAGTGCTTCTGTTTACTGTGGAGTCAGACAAGAGACCTGCAAGGACAAAGGAAAAGGTTGGGATTAGCCACTCCTGTTAGGAATGGTGGAGATTAGTTCAGGGAGCAGCTTTGAGAAATGTTTTCAAAGCTGCAGTTTTACTGAAGCACTTCATGACAGAAATCAATAATGACAGGAAAGCTTTACCAAACCATCACCAAACCTCATCCCAAAAAAGCACATTATTTCTGTACCAATCCCTCTGCTTAATTCTTCCCATTCTGACGCTTTTTCATTTGTTCTACATTCACTTGCAGCAAAGCAGGTCTTCTCCCCTTTGCATCTTCTCTGATTAGAGACCAGCATTAACAACAGGGAAATTTCTCCTCAAGAGTATTCTCAGATACACTGGCAAACATTTTAGAAATAAGGGGCAAGATTTTGTGGCTATCAATCATCTCATATTTGGAACTATTCTGTCATTTTAACTCTAAAAACATAACGCAGCCAAGGTGAGAAGGCAAAAATTCACCATCTTCTGAATATCTTAAATTCTAGAAACACCACCTCACTCTTTTATTAAAAGGCAAAGTATCATTTTGCTTTTGCTAAAAAGGAAATATAAATAAATAGCTCAGACCCACCGAACTCGGTGTAAAACCTGAATTCGTTTGAAGTTTGTACTTTCATTATTTCATTTCACCACAAACATTCCCCACCTGAAATGTTTGCTGCGTGTTCAACTGGAGGATCAGTACTGACTTGCCACGTTGTTTTCAGCTCCTTCTGTCCATGCCCACTACTTATCTCCACCTTCCAGATTTCAGGGTTATCACTGAGAATAATGAAAAAAAACATCAAAATTGAGTCAGGTGTTTTCTAAAACAGGGTAACCTGTAACAGAGGGTAAGACAAGTCGGGAGAATAAAAAACAGACAAATTTATTCACGGCCTTCAAGGTACATTCGGGGCAAGCAAGGCCCACCTCTGTGGGGCTACACCGGAAAATGCAGCCCTGGTCATGAGCTCTTCACCTTTTGTAAGTTCTGTCATATTGGCCCCAATTCTCCAGTCACACCTCAGGTGATGATGTAAATCACCTCAGGCCTACCCCCTCCCCAGCTCACTGTTTACGTATTTTTGGGCCCCAGGGCAACAAAGTGTCCTTGAATTTCTATTGTTTTGGCTAAAGCTGATGGGAGCAGAGGTTTTTAGCGTTTTATAAGAACAGAACTACACAAGTTACAGATACATGAAGAGTGAAAACCAGGCAAAAATTCTCAGGCATCACAGGTATTCAGAGTCATCTGAGTTTTATGCTGCAAACACTGAAATTTCTCTTACTTTTGATAGAATTTCTTCACAAGAGCTGGTCTGATGGGCATCTGAAACACATGCTTCTCATTCAGAGGGTTTTCCTTGTAATACTTCATGCAAATCCTACAAGAAATATCAACCAGTTACTTTCTTTAAAGAAATGCTTGTACAACTCCATAAACCTTGTGCAAAATTAACTACACTCTCACATTTGATCATTGCTTTTAGTTTTCAGTTTTAGCCAAAAAGTAAATTTACCAGGAAGATCCAACTTGTGCAGTCTCACTATCATCAACATTAAGGAGAGCTGCTTTTTAAAAGTGTTTATTTAAAGCTGTCAAACAAACTCTCTTTGTTATTGTCATTTAAAGAGCAAAAGTGAAAATGAAATAATTACTGTGTCAAAGGGAAGAGGTTCTCATGTCTGAACTGGAGTAAGCCTGTACAGCTGACCACTATTTCCAGCATGTGGTGAAGCTTTTGAACACGATGAAGTTGTTCTTGGAGATCCACTGATGTGGAAATGAAGTAATCCTGGAACAGCAAAGAGCTTCTGCTCTACCTGAGCGCTCAATTTCTACAGACACACAGCACCCCCTCAGGAAATAAAATCATCTTCCTGCTTCTTTGGAGAGGAAAAACTTTTAGAGTGGCCCAGCAGACCCAGAACAAAGTCCCATTAAAGTGTGAGAAAGGTTCACTGCCTTGACAGTGGCCCAGACCAGATATCAAGAGAATTATTTGGGAATAAGGAAACAAAGCAGTGACATTTGTGCAGTGTGTTGCTCCAGCCTCATGATCTGCAATTTGGTTTTTCAGCTTATATGATTTACATCCCACCATCAGCTAAGCATGCTCTACTTTCTAATGCTTTCAGAGTTTCAAAATAAAAATAAAGCATCTCACCAAGAAGTTTACTGTTGCAAGTTCCTGGCCTATGAAATGAACAGGAGAAAAAAAAAAAAAAGTAAAATTTAATACATAGTATCAGATGAAATATAAGCAATATTCAGATGATCAAACAGGGAATTCTACCAAAAAAGGTACAAAGTCACTGGGAGTGTGATGTTATTTGTTGACATGATCATTCATTCCAAACAAGAAAAACCTCGTAAAGTGGTGAGGTAGAGGCGGATTTTATTTCTCACCAAGGCTGCACAATGAAGAAACCTACCTCAGATTTTGAGACAACCACCCTTCCTTAGGACACAGGAGTTTACAAGGAGTGAAAACAACAAAGTAAATGAAACAAAGAATGAAAACAGAGCAAAAAAGCATCAACAACAACAACAGTAAAACACAAAGCTATGCTTCTTTTGAAACAAATGAGGTTTTTAAATTTTGAAATTTAAAACCCGAGAAGTTCCATTATTAAGGAAGCTGGAAACTGTGCTTCAGCAGATGGGAAGAGAAGAGAGATGGAGGTTAACAAAAGCTCATTATTTCCTGCATGGAACACTTTGTCTCTTGAATTCCTAATGCTCTTACCAAGTGTCAGGCTCACCTATGAAAAAACTGACATAATCCTTCTTCATCTTCTCCAAGCCAATCTCCAGGAGCATTTGAATGGGAGTGATGCCACTGAGGGAAACGTCCTCCATCTTTCCATCGTAGGACTGTTGAATCAATTGGCTTAAGGAACTGCTACTCCCTTGATGAATCTGAAAATGAGAAGTCTTTTTGTGAGGTAACTGTGCACCAAATACCAAACATTGGTCAGGGAAACAAACTGTGATGTGTGAAAGCAATTTAAGAACGATACAAATGCAGGGCAGTGAAGGGACAGGAACTATATTCTACTTGAAACTACACCAAAATTTCAGCATTCATTGTGAAATACAAATACATACCCATGGCTGTATCTCACCAAGTTCCAGGGATTTTATGACCAGTGTGAAACAGTCTGTCAGCTCCTGATAGGAACTGACACCTGGAAAGAAAAAGACACAATATTTGAATTATCAGTCCAGGCTCTCTCTCTGGCTGTCAAGTCAATAACGAGAGGCCAACACGCCCTTGGCAAGAGCAAAACCCCCCCAGTTAAAGAATGAGAGCTGAAATTACAGACTGTGCTGCTTTTTGGCACCTTTGCCACGTGATGCTTTTAAAAAAGGTTGCTCTAAAGAAACAACGATCAACAGAGACCACTGAACTGGGTCTGACTTAGAGCACGGCAGAAACTGATTGGCAGATAACGACTTTGACGTCGTTCTTTACATACACTGAAAATTGTCCTTCCGATCCAGAGGAAAAAAAATTACAAAGTTTTCAGTTTTAGAGCAGAGGGATTTTAGTTTTAGAGCAACTATCGATGGCTTAGTATCTTTTGCAGTCAAATAAAATGAAATTATCTCCTGCCAGGTGCTGGTCTGCTGTTGTAAGGTTGTAAGAAAATATATCATCCTACGTATCTAAAATGGGCTCTTTTGGAAAGAGACTGCTGATCCCAATTTTCTGAAGAGTTGATCAGTCCTTAAAGCTCTGATATGGACGTCAATTTCCCTGAGAAAGCAGTACTGTCTAGCAGAGAGAAAAGAGGAAAATGAAAGGAAAACAGATGGGGCACAATATACTTACTTTTCATTTTGCACCATAATTGTTCAGTAAAATCCAGGTCTCCTCGCTCACCAAAAATTGATTTTATGCAACTGTCCACAGCAGCTGTGTCACATTTGATCTTCTGAAAGAATTTATTGGTCTTCAATGAAAAATGGTGCCTGAGATTTAAAAACCTTACATACCTGAATTTTTCCAGAGATCAAAATCACTGATTTTCCCTTTTTCCAGGGAAACTACCGCAGTAATTTGGAAGCCTATTTGTATTTAAAAGTGAGTCTAATTGTTTCCAGAATTATCACACTGGACCAGGAAGCAAAATCTACTGTCAGAGAGATTTTAGATTCCAGCCAAGCATTGTCTGAATGCCCAGCAGCGCCCTGGGAGGCCAAAATCCAGACATGCAAATTGTCAGAACAAAGAACTGCCTTCCTGTAATCCAGAACATTTCTGGTTTAGTTGACACAGAAATCAATATATTTTCAGATTATCAACAAAATGCTAATTCTCTCTTGACAGAAAACAGACCTAAACTTTTCCTTGTAGACTAAGAGGTAAAAAAATCCTAATATAACCAAATACATTTTTATAATTTGAATTTGCCCGTTGCTTTACAACATCATAAACCTCTAGATAAAGGACACATATTCACTGAATTGGCCCCAAATCAGTAAATTAGGCAAGAAAAGCAAATTAATGATAGAATGCCATGGCACAAAAGATCAGAGTTCCTGGAAGAAATCAGACCTTCTTCCTTTATTTTTACACAGCAAGAGATCCATATTTCTTTACATCATTATTTATACACGTAAACAATATACAAGAAATAGTCAAAATCTGAAAAAACCCCAGTTGTGAGGGAAATGAAATGACAAAGCAGCTGTTAGCAAATGGCACACACCTCTGTTTCCCTCTTGTTTCCAGATACACAATCTCCATCCAGCTTCTTCTTTAAATCTAGTAGAGTTAAAAAAACAAGTTGCAGCACGATGAAAAAGAAGTGTCAAACCAAGCATATTAATCCCCAGGCACATCACAACTAACAAATACGCTGAATAATAGAACGGATTCATTTTAAAAGTGGTTGTACTGGGTAAGGATATAGTCTGAAAAGACTTGTCAAAGAGTATTTTTAATTATTATGACTTTGATTAATCATATTAGGACAAAGAAAAATGCCGGATATGTATTAACCTATTTAACTGCTCTGTGCAGTGGTTACAGCACAGAAACGAACATTTCTAGTTCTAACGATTTAAAAGTTGGATGTGGAATTCCCTTTTATTCCTGTGGAGTGTGACACCCCTCCCTCTCCCTGGAAGAAGCAGCAGTTACCGGTCAGAAATTCCTGGACCAGTTTAAGAGCTGATTCAGACTCTGATGGCTCAGGCCACTCAGTCACATCTGTCTTCAAACCTTCAGCCAAAGCCTAAAGGCAGCAGGAAAATCACAACAGAAATCAGCTCTTCGTGGGAGTCCTGCATGTGTCATATTGCAAAGTGCAGATAACTTCACCAAGAATTACAAATCTGTGCACAGCTAAGCAGGAGTTACAAATTTCCAGAATTTCCTGGAGGATTTGTCCTCTTTGTCTTCAAGATTTCTAAAACTGAACTCAAAGTTTCAGCTAAAATAAACACTTGAAGTTATCTTTGAAAGATCAGATGAAGTTTTAAATAAAGCAAATTATTACCACATAAAATCACCATTCCATGGAAGTGTGAAATTGGAATTTCTCCCCTGTACTCACAGAGAGGAACTGAAGTTCTCGGTACAGCTGGAACACAGGACTTCTGGGGTCCCCTGACTCCAGGGCAACATTCTGCAAGTTCCAAAGTTTATCTCAGTTTCAAACTTCAGAAATTAAGTATCATAAGATTTCCATCATTGAAAGGTTTGTTAGCATCACTTATAAGTTAGATTACAAACAGGTTACGTTGTTCCTATTTTCTGTCCTTTGCACTCCTCATGATGTGAACTGTGCAAAGAGCTCGGGTTTGTTTGCTTTTCCATCCTGACTTACCAGGGTGGCAGCTGAGATCAGTGGGGGAGTCTCCAGAATCTTATCCACACCATTCCATGTAATATCCACATGGATTTTGCTTCCAGATTCTGCAATGGTGTCCTCCACTGCGGCAGCTGCAATCAGCTCATACTGAGCAAAGCCCTTTGTTGTCACCTAGAAAGAGCAGATTTAAAAAATAAAAACAGAACTACCACAATCAAAGTCATTTTAAAGGCATTTCCCAAGCACACAAAAAAGGGTTAATACCAGACAAATATATTATGATCACTGCCTAAAATCAGGCTGTTATACTGGAGAATCATACTAAGGTGAGTTTCTACAGAGGTTCTATAAAGCTTCCCCAAACCAACCCAAACTTAAATTGAAGCTATGATAGAATACAAAAACCTACAACAGATGAATGATGTCTTATTTTGTGTTCCATTTTGAGCTCTTCTAGGTTTGGAAAACAAGTTTTATCAGCTGTAGGACCTAGGAAAGGAAAAAAGAGAGAATCTAAAAATCCATTTGACACAATTCAAACTTAGCACTCCAAATTCATTCTGAAATACTCCATTTGGTGAAGCTTGACTCATGCTATCCTTCAGAAAGCAGGGATTCTCCTTGCATTTCTCCTATCGATTACAAGGGATGGTGTGAACATGCAGATGTTTAATACGAGGCAGTGGTTGTGAAATAAAGCAATTTACATCTGCTGTTATTGCACCTGACTGCAGGGAGGCCTACAGGTGCATTGAGTAGATAAAAAAACTGCTTCCCACACACAGCAATAGTTAAAAACATCTCTCTTTTTAATCCACTCCTGTTTATTCATTCATTCATTTATTCATTCCCAAGCCACCATCACACAAAGAACAAAGACAGCATCATGACATCAAGCATTCCCACGTCTTTAAGCCTTGCTCATTTAATCTTCTGTGCACCAGGACCACCTTACCACCACATGAAATGGTGTAAATATTGAGCCCTGTGACTTTGATTCCGGTCTTGAGAGGCTCAGCTCCAATCCAGCGGGTGTGGCTGGGATCAGAACCGTCACAGCTGACCCAGAGGGGAGGAAGCACAACCAGGTCACTTATCCCCAGGTAGGTCACGTTTGGATTCTGCACCATTGTGTACAAGGAAATCAACTGCCTAGAAATGGGGACAGGGAGAAAATAAGATGCCAGCAAATAACACAATACGTTAATCTAGACTGAGGATTCTAAAATTGTAATTGAAGTTTATATTTTCAGCTAATTAAAAGAATACATTAGGTAGGTAAACCACATTTTTGTACCATGCTTTGGTATTTTAATAACACCAGAGACTTAAATCAGATTTTTAGGCCTTTTTTTAACAGAAACTTTACCAAAAAAACAAGCACTGAAGTATTACAGAGCTTTTTTTTTTCATCTCCATCCAGTGACTTCCACTAAACCAACAGCACAGTTCACAAGTGCTTTTCCAGTATTTGATTTTAACTACTTTTTAAAACACTTTCAGCCATTAAATGTAGGAAGGTCATTTTGCAGGATAGAAAACAGTCTCAACTCCTCAGAAACTAATATGGAATTTTATTTTGGGGATTGAAAATAATACAGGTTCTGCATATTAGAAGAAGACACAAAATTGCAAAAGAAAACTACCTCAAAAGGGGAAGGAAAGCTTTCACACTTACTTTGCTCTTCTAACAGAGAGAGGCAGGGGTCCAGCATGCTCCTTTGGCAAAAGCTCAGAGGCATAAACAGCATCATCTGTTCTTGATTCTTCCATGGAGTCCCTTTCTTCATCACGTGTCTTCAAAAAAATGTGTAAGTAAGTGAAAAACTGCAAGGTGTGTGAAAAACTCACAGGAATTCAAAAGTCTGGATTACACTTAACAAAGCTAACATCTACCATGCACACTTACTGCTTTCTGCAAAATATACATTTCCCTGCTTCCATTCCAAAATCTTTCAATGGGACTTTTGGAACTGCCACCAACTAGTGAGATCTCTACATCAGTCTGCAAAGGAAAAAAAAAAAAGGAGTTAAAGATTTTTAACACACTGTATAGAGACACTGCATTTCAGCACTTTTTATACCAGAAACTGCAAAATTCAGTAATTCCACAGAGTGTTTTCCAATCCTATTGCATCTATTCATGACCTAATTGCAGCCTTCCTGAAGGGAGCCTACAGGGAAGATGGGTAGACACTATTTACTATGACCAGTAGAGACTGACAGGACAGGGGAGAGTGACTTCAAACTGACAGAGAGTAGATTTAGACTGGATATTGGGAAGAAATCCTTCCCCATGAGAGTGGGGAGGCCCTGGCACAGGTGCCCAGAGAAGCTGTGGCTGTCCCTGGATCCCTGGCAGTGTCCAAGGCCAGGCTGGACAGGGCTTGGAGCAGCCTGGGCTAGTGGGAGCTGTCCCTGTCCACGGCAGGGGTGGAATGGGATGATTTTCAAGCTCCCTTCCAACCCAAGCCACTCTATGATTTTACCTCATAGAAATAAGGATGTTCAGGGATACCGTCTTTTGCTTCTTCACGCATTCTGGAAAACAGAAAACGTTGAGATACACGACCGTTCCTCTCAGCATTCCTCATTAAACAGAAACATTACCCACATAAGCTAAACAACCCAGGGCGACAACCGGCGCCTCAGCAGCTTCCCCTCAGGCCGGGGTCACACATCCCTCAGCAGAGCAGCGGAGACCCGGAGCAGGGACCCCGATCCATACCGGAGCAGGAGATCGGACAGCCCCGGGAATAGCCCCGGAAACAGCCCAATCCCCACCGGAGCAGGAGCCCGCTCAGCCCCGAGAATAGCCCGATCCCCACCGGAGCAGGAGCCCGCTCAGGACGCTGCCCGCCCGGCGCCGCTGCTCCGCCGCCATCGCCGCCCGCTACAATCGAACCTCCCGCCCGCCGGCGCTACGCGATGGCTATGAGGGGCGGGTGAAGCGTCATCCCGGATCCCTCCGCCGGAAGAGAGTCCCCTGCTGTGGCGTGGGACTGAGCGGGACAGAGGCGTCCGGAAGGCTCGAGAAGGGTGCGGCGGGGCCGTAGGGATCTGGACCAGGGCTGCAGCTGAAGCTGAGTCCGGGACTGGGGTCGGGAGTTGACCGACCGGCGCGGCAGAGGCGGCGGGCACGGCGCGGAGGGACATCGACGTAGTGAAGCAAAGGTAACGAGTTCTTCCTTTTCCGGTCGGGGCGCGGCGCAGACAGGCGGCCGCACGAGTAGCTCTGCCGCCATGGTGAGGGGAGCGCCGGGCCCGGCCCGGGGGCGCGGGGAGCCGGGCGAGAGCAGGGAGGGCAGTGGGGCCGGGCCGGGGAAGCCGGACCCGGCGAGCAGGGCCACGCCGTCAGCGGCCCAGGAGCCGCGCTGGTGGAGTGGGGCACGCGGCCGCCATTTTGGGCCCGTCAGCTCTCGGCGGCCGCGTGGAGCCCGTGAGGGACCGAGCGGGGCCGGGCCGGGCCGGGCTGTGGAGGCCGTGAGCAGGAGTTCGGCGTGGTCCGTTCGAAGTCCCCCTTTCCTTGGGCAGCGAGGGAGATGGGCCCTTATTGCCACTTGGCAGCGCTTTGTAGTTACCTCACGTTATTTAGCTAAAGCAAAACAGGCCCGACGGGAGCGTTTGCGCCCATGTAGAGTGGGAAGAACAGCTTCTATAAGTTTCTTTTTTAAACCTACTTTTGTTGCAAAACAGGTTTTAAGAGGCCTTGGTCTAGAACCAGATTGCAAATGAACAACTTTTCTTGCCAGTACAGTTCAGATTGGGCTCTAATCCCTTCACCCTGATCAAGTTTGTTGCTTGTATTGGGGTCACTGGGTGAACACCAGGGGCCAGGGCCTTGCTCATGACCTGTATCACATGCAGAGATGGCCCTTCTATTGCTATTAGCTGGATACTTTTGAGTTCTGCAGTATTTTTAATACTTTTTTTAATGAATTGCACATGGGAAAGGGAAGGAGGATGTTTTGCCTGTACTGTTAACCGTGAGATTAAGTAACAACAACACAATATAATGCTAAAAGATTGGCTTTTAAAGGGTAGTATTCAGACTTGTAGCTATTTTTGGGCATCCTTTCAGCCTTTTGACAGGCAGCTGCTGCTGAGGGCTGTTTAATTTTTCGCTGCACAATACGTAAAGCACCAGAGGCTGTTCAGAGGTCCAGACTTCACTCTGACAGTGATAGCGTGCAGTCGTTGCAATAGAGAAGGTGGTTACAGCATTTCACCTTTAAGCATCATTTAAATTTCAGGTTTTTGGTTAACAGGGATGGGTTTTCTATGGGCTTTTGTAATAGTAGATGGGAAGTAGTTTTGAAGGGGTTTATTAAGGAGCCCAGAGATTCAACTGTAGCTCAATATTACCCAAATGCCTTGGAAATCTATTGAATTTGAAGTCTCTGGTGTAGTTTTCTGGATGTGGATTGTGCTGTGGAGCACAACTTTGAATGAAATATTGCTGTGATGACGTAATTTGCGTCTTATCCAGTGCTCAGCGACAGTTGCCTGCTGTCAGCGTGCTGGCACTGCTGAGCTGACGACTCCTTCGTTCTGAGCAATATTTGAGGAGTTGCAGTGCCAGAAGTTTTATTTTACCTGCACTTAAGGGTTTCTTCTGTCCCAGGCTTGCGCTCGGCCGCTGATCTCCGTGTACTCCGAGAAGGGGGAGGCATCGGGCAAGAACGTGACGCTGCCTGCGGTGTTCAAGGCGCCCATCCGGCCCGACGTGGTGAACTTCGTGCACACCAACCTGCGCAAGAACAACCGGCAGCCCTACGCAGTCAGCGAGCTCGCAGGTACAGGGGCACAGGAACCAGCCCAGGCCTTCAGGACAGGGGGATTCAAATGGAAACAAAGCTGGAATTGAGATCAAAGAAGCGCTTATCGGTGGGGTTCTGTATAGGAGGCAAGGCCAGTGATCAACAGTCTGATTTTAAATGGTTTGAAATCCAGTGTTTTTGTTATTCTGAGGAGCATCAGAGTGTTGTTTTGGGGTACTCTGGAGTCTTAGCTGAAGTGTATATTGCTGGAAATATTACAGTGCCAAGGTCTTCAGGTGGACATTTTTTGCAGGAAGAACATAAAATATCTGAAAGTGTTTTAGGTGAAAACCCCTGCTCCACGTTGACCTCGGGCCTTTGTTAGAACTGGTTCAGTTGTAGGTGCAGATAACTTCTGCATCCCAAGAAGTCTGTGCTAAGAACGTGCCTTTTTAACCTTATTTCTAAGTTCGCAAAAACATTTTAACTTGCTAGGCACAGCAGTGCCAAGACGGACCTCCAGACTGAGGATCAAGCTTAAAAATGAGTGTGTTAAATATCTTGGGTCAGAATCAAGTACATTAATAGACTAGGAGTAAATTTTCCCAATCGAGATTTGTTTTGCTGAAATGATGAGATTCCACTTCATTGGTCCGTGTTTCTGAAACACATGATTGTGTGGAAGTTCTGATTGGCGCCTCGAGTTCAGCCTCTCTGATTTTTGGGACAGTCACAGTGATGTCACTCTCTGAATGAACCTATTGTGTTGCAGGTCACCAGACCAGTGCCGAATCATGGGGTACTGGGAGAGCCGTTGCTCGTATCCCACGAGTCCGGGGTGGTGGCACTCACCGCTCAGGCCAGGGTGCCTTTGGCAATGTATCCTTCCATGGCTGTGCTGGCTTTGGGGGCTCTGAACTCAGCCAGCAGAAAAGTTTTTAATTATCTAAATGTGAGATGGAATCCTGTACTTGCATTGGCTGCAGCTCAGACTTGATTTGATGCGATTCCCACTCTTGAACCGCGTGACCCATTCTGTCTTGCCGTGATGTCGTAATTTGCGCCTTACCCTGTGCTCAGGGACAGTTGCCTGCTGTCAGAGTCCTGGCACAGGTGGTTGACGACCCATTAATGCTGAGCAAGCAATAACGAGTCCCTTTAGGATAAGAAGGCCCCAAAAAGTTGTTCTTAACTGCAGCTCCCAGATGTGTCGCGGCGGCCGCATGTTCGCCCCGACCAAGACCTGGCGGCGCTGGCACCGCAGAGTGAACATCATGCAGAAGCGTTACGCCATCTGTTCTGCTCTGGCTGCCTCTGCCCTCCCAGCACTGGTCATGTCTAAAGGTGGGAGTTCTGGCTCTGGAATGGGTGGGCTGAGCCCACGTTGGGTACTTTGTGATGACTCAAAAGGAGTCTTGCGGTGTGGTCTGATTTCTGTTCGTGGAAGCAAAGATTTGCTCAGTACTTGGGTATGCAAAGTCCTGTCTGACACAGACACTTCTGACACTGAAACTTCACTGCTCTGGTTGCTGTGCTTGAATTTATTTCATTCATTTCTATAATGAATTTAATTTATCGTGTATCATTTGTGAATATACAAAGCAATAACCTTGAGGAATGGGTCCAACCAAGGTTGGTGAGCAACAGTGTCTTGTGAAATCCTCTCTAGGCCACCGCATTGAGGAGATTCCAGAACTTCCTCTGGTTGTTGAGGACAAGGTGGAGGGCTACAAGAAAACCAAGGAAGCTGTTCTCCTCCTGAAGAAGCTTAAAGCTTGGAATGACATCAAAAAGGTGAGCTGGGAAGGGGTGATCTGAAAAGCAAAACAACGGATTGAACTCAGCCATTGTTAAAGTAGGAATTTCAAATAGTTTTGTATTTTGACTCTTAAGAATGATGAACTTCTCACTGGTCCGTGTTGCAGATCCGCAGTGGTGATGGTGAAGTTCTGACTGAAGCAGTTCATTGTGTCTCACGGGTGGGGTTTGGGCTGTTGGGATATTCACAGTTTCCACTTTTCCCAGGTTTACGCCTCCCAGCGCATGCGGGCCGGGAAGGGTAAGATGAGGAATCGCCGCCGTATCCAGCGCAGGGGACCCTGCATCATCTACAACGAGGACAACGGCATCATCAGAGCTTTCCGGAATATCCCAGGTAACTGACTTGGGACACGCTCACTCTTGCCTTGGGAGACTGCCTGGAATGATGAGATTCCACTTCATTGGTCCGTGTTTCTGAAACACATGATTGTGTGGAAGTTCTGACTTGCTGCAGTGGCTGAAATGTTCTTTGTAAGAACCTGTTCGGGTGATACTGAGGGTGTTTGTGACAAATGTTACAGCTGCTCCGAACCCTGAACTGCATTTCAGGCAGTTGAAAATGAGGCTGCTGACTTTGCCACTGCAAAAAAGGCTGATTATTATTATTACTATTCATTTAAAAATTCAGTAGATTTTCATACAGAGGTGTATGTAGCTCTGTAGTGTCAAAGCCAAAAAGCCCCAATCTCTTTCTACATTCTTGTCTACTGCTTAATCTCACATTCGTCAATTTTAATTAGAAACTAAAGAGATTGCTTTGCCTGGTTTCCTCCAGGAATCACTCTGCTCAACGTGAACAAGCTGAACCTGCTGCGCCTCGCTCCCGGCGGCCACGTAGGGCGTTTCTGCATCTGGACAGAGAGCGCCTTCCGCAAGCTGGACGATCTGTACGGCACCTGGCGCAAGGCTGCCACGCTCAAGAGCGACTACAAGTGAGTGCAGCCAGGCTGGGAGAGCAGCCCCCTTTTTCCTAGGAAAAGGGATACTGGGACTTGCTCCAAAATGCCTGATTCTGGTGAATTAGGCATGGGTTTGTAACACACTCACGCTGTGAACGTTGGTTTTGCAGCCTGCCAATGCACAAGATGACCAATACAGATATTGGAAGAATCATGAGAAGCCAGGAAATCCAAAAGGCCCTGCGTGCTCCAAAGTAAGTGATTTTATCTAATGAAAAAGGTGTTGTAGGCAGGTCTGAAATCTGTTTCAGGCTGGGATTTCTTGATTTCTGGGTATAAACAGTAGGAATTACAGTTTTCCAGATTTTAAGGATAATTTATCAGAACTGGCATTGCAAGATGAGATAACACGTGGCTGTGCTTTTCAGGAAGAAGATTCAGCGTAGGGTCCTGAAGAAGAACCCGCTGAAGAACCTGAGAATCATGATCAAGTTGAACCCGTACGCCAAAACCATGCGGCGCAACACCATCCTGCGGCACGCCCAGAACGTGAGTGGGGATGGCACAGACTGGGCTGGGGCTTGTGATCCAAATCTGCACTGATTGATGATCTCTCTGTCTTTTGTAGCACAAACTCAAGGAAGAGAAGAAAGCCAAGGCCCAGGCCAAGCTGGCAGCCAAGGCCCCAGCTGCACCCAAGGCAGAGCCTGCTGCCAAGAAGGCCAAGACAGGCAAGGCAGCCAAGCCGGCAGCGAAGGGCAAGGCTGAGGCGAAGGGCAAGGCTGAGGCGTAACTGCGGCAGCGCTGCCCCAGGGTCCCCGCGGGGGCTGTGCCGGGCCTTGTCACCAATAAACGCTGTTGGAACAGAGAAAGCCGTGTCCGTGTGGGTGTTGTGCAGGGCTTAACAGGGAAACTTCCGGGAAGAGGAGAGGAGGGAGGCGCGGCTGAGGCCGCGGGAGCCGGCGTTGCGCTGTTCCCGTTCCGTGGCCGCGGGCTGCTGTGCCCGGCGGTGGCCGCGCGGTGGCAGCTGCCGCGCGCCGCTGGGCCTCGCGGGTGTGACGTCACGCGGGGCGGTCCGTGACGCCACGGGCGGGGCG
>VZRN01002828.1:1545541-1607909 GCA_013397935.1 Dasyornis broadbenti | reverse complement strand
GGCGGGAGCGCCGGCGGGGCCGGGCCTGCCCTCGGAGCCTGCCCGCGCACCGCGGCCGCGCTCCGCTACAGTAGGGGCCCTCCGCCCGTTCTGGTCAGGGAAAGGGACAGCAGGGAATTGCTGCGGGGTTTCGGGTGTTCTGTGAAAGTGGGATCCATCCACTCGTGCTCTGAGAGGTAATCGTGTGCGTAGGATACATCCCCAAGAGGTAAATGTAATTGTGAGTGTGTGGTTTGTCTTAGCTGATGGATAGAGAAGGGATAGTTTGAGGTAGCAGAACTAAAGACAACTTGGGTTTTGAGAATCCTGGATATCTTAATGAAGGAGCTTAGAACAGAAATGCAGAATGTTTAACAAAGTTTTTCCAAGACTGACAGGTAAAACCCCCAGAAGCCTGAGTCAGAAATGTTCAGTGTCCCCCAGCCTGGGGTGGGTGCTGGGGCTGGCATGGGTGATGTATTAATGCAGTGCCAGGAGTGATCAGTGCAGCTCCCTGCAGGTGGAGGAGCTGGCACTGCAGTCCATGATCAGGTCCGGCGAGGAGAACGGCCCCGTGCCCCTGTCAGCCCTTGCCGAGGACACTCAGCAGGTAAGGGGGTCCCTGGGGTGGGGAGTGGCCCCCATGGCAGGGTGTCAGCACCAGCAGAGCTGGACTCTGGGGGTTTCCCTGGACAGTTCCTCATTTCTGCTTCTCATCACTGCAGAGCTCAGCTGTAGAATGTCTGATTTGTGCTGGTTTATGTTTTAATGGTTTCACCTTTTCCCATCCCCAAAAGCAGCACCGCGTTTCCAGGGCGTTTGCGAAGTACCTGTTTGATGTAGGTTCGGCTGAGCATTTATGAAATGTTTTGTCTGATACTCGTGCCCCTGGGGTAGCACTGGTGCTGGGGATGGAGGCACGGGTGCTGCAGCTTTTCACTCAATACGTGGCCAGCCTGAACCAGGTGCAGCTTTTCCATGGAGAACAGGGACTTGTTGCTGTGATGCAGCAGTTCCAGCTCTGACATCTTTAATTAACAGTGACTGCACAGCTTTAATTGTGATCTGAGAAGCATTTGGTATCATTGCTGGCTTTGATAATCAGCTCTTTTTTCGTGACAGACCCTGGGGCAGATGGACAATGAGGCTGCCATCAATCAAACCGAGTTACACCTCAGTCTTCAGGATGATAAGGAGGAGGAGGAGGAAGAGGAGGAAGAATCTGATTCTTGAGAGAAAAAAATCAGAGATAATTTTTAATACAGACTCAGGAATTTCTTCTTCATTCATTTAAAATTCACCACTGATTTCCATTTTGTGCTGTGTGTGGATGTGAACTATTTGATACATCAGAGTCGAGGGAAGTGACACTGAACACGTGAATGTCACGGGCTGGGCACATCTTGACTCAGATGTTGAAAGAATGAAAATCTGCTGCACAAATATGTAGCATAATCCATTCCACATTTCAAACCTAATGTAGCTCTTACAACATCTTTGTGTGCGGAAGGGAGAAGTAATTGATCAACCAGACTAATTAACACATGCACTAAAAGCAATAACTTGTCTGTTCTCACCTCATGGTGTGAGAAACAAAACCAGGTCCTGGAGGCTGGTGCTGAACCGGTGATTATATTATAACCTCATTTGCCTAAACTGGGAATTTGAGATACAGGATGAGAAAAGATGTGTCCAGGGCTGTCCCCAGCCTTCAGCTGCTGTATTCTCAGTTACATGGAAAGCTGGAGTTACTCCCAGCGTCCTCCCAGTGTCGGCCCAGTTCTGAGCACAGCGGGGAGGTCTCTCTGCAGCCCTGGTGCTCTGCAGTTCTGCCAGCCTGTCCCAGAGAAGGACTTTCTACTTCTGCTCTTTCAGAGTAGCAGCCAAGGAGCCTTTTATTTGTCCACGAATTGTAGAGTGAGAAATGATCTGTGGTGCTTGTAATAAGGAGCTCATACTCTTAAATTGGTGTTATTTTCTTTTTCTCTCATTGTAACCTTGTAAGTCAAGGCAAGGCCAGCTGCTTTCATGTGATCCTCCAGGAGGAACATGAGTGTAAGAACTTAGTTATAAATGGACCACGATGTCAAATCTCCACAATTTTTGCATTTGGAAAAGTGTCTGGGATCCTGGGGGTGGTCAGAACTCACATCCAGCCTCCAGTGAGTTCCTGCCACTGTTTAATGAGTGTTAATTTGGTTTGGATTGCACCAATGGAAACTTGGGATGTAAATGTAGCTTCATCCTCTACTAAAGACTAATTTGGTTTCGAGGATCCTGGAGGTCTTAATGAAGGAACTTGGAACAGGAGTGAAGAGATTGTTTAACAAAGCTTTCCCAAGCTTTGAAAAGGGAAGAAACCCCAAAAGTCTGAGACAAAATATTGTGGTCAAATAAACCCTTGCAGTGATGTGTGTGAAGAGCTGGCTTGGGAGGAGCCCAGGAGCCGCCCTGGCCTTTCTTGGCACATTTCAGCTCCAAAGGTCAATTCTGACTGTTGAAAAACGTTATTTGTGCCCAGCATGGTCCAGAGTAGTTTTCATGGATGTAATTCCTGCTGCTTTTGTGAATGAGTCCCTTGCTTTTGGATGTGAACAGCCCCGTTCCAGTGCATGTTGCAATAAAGTTCTTTTCCTGCTGTCCTCACACAGAACTGTGCTTGCAGTGCCCAAATTATTGCTGCCTGGGGGGACAACCCAGAGTGGAGTTAAACCTCTACACCCTTGCTGTGTATTTTTCTTAGCAAACAGTGACAGGTTCTGGTGTAGCTCTGTTTACCGGTGTAGGTAAAGCTCAGGGAAGAGTTTAATTTAATTTACACTCTCCCAGCTGTCGCTCCAGCTCCCATTCCAGCCAGGACACGCTGGAGGAAGCCTTGGATGTGTCAATGAGTCATTTCCTGCTGCTGCTGGTCTCCGCCTGCCCTTTGATACCCGATCCTGTTGGCCATGTGGAAGTTCATGTCCCGCTGATGGGGATTCCTTCGGGGGAAGAATTTCAGGCATTTCCTCATCCAAAGCATCCTTTCAAGGAGCTGAAATTTATAGAGCAGTGACCAGATTAAAGCCTTGGGCACGTTTTAAAAAAGGCTTCAAGAAGTTACTTGATAATATCTTTATTAAGAGAACCCATTGCTAAACATCTGAGAGAATAAAACAATAAAGGATTTTCATACACTTTTAGACACTAAACACAGTTGTCATGAATCTAGAGGTTAAAAGAAAGCAAAGTGCTTGGATCATTGTCTTGATTCCGTGGGACACTTCCAAGAACTAACTTTTAAAAATCAATTAGAAAGACATACATCACTAAATCCAAGGATGATGATATGTTCGAAAAATAAATATAGAAATATGAACAAGTCTACAATTAGAATATTGCCCTGTGCATTCCAAGAAATGCAGAGCTCTTGCCTTCTTCACCTGCAAAGAGAGAGATCTCTAGACAACAGCAAAATTGGAGCCAGGAGGCCTAACTTTCAGGTACAGCTGGGCAGCAGCAAAGCATGCTCACAGACAGGCTCGGAGCATCCCGATCCCGAGCCCGGGGGAGCTCGGGGAAAGCATGATTGAAGTACCAACGATTTACAAAGAGTCTTGATAAAGTTCAAACAAGCCAGGGGCCGACCCCACCCCAGTGATATTTTCATTAAGAAAGAATATCCATAATCACCTAAAATCAGCAAGCACTGGAACTTACACAGCTTACATTTGGTCAGTGAACGACGGAACCCGGTACGATACCAATTAGTTTAGGACAAGATTTAAAACCGTTTGGCACATGCTATCAAGACATTCTTCCTTAAGAGGTGAAATACATGTTTGAACAGGTACAAGCTGAGGAAAGAGGACCAGAAGAGCGTGGTTGTTACCAGAGGTACAGTCCAGGAGCTGCCCCAGGCTCAGACGCCGGCGGCGTGCGTGGGGGTGCTGGGCTGGTTAAGGCCGATGGTGGAGCAGAGCCACCCCGCAAAATCCACCTCCTCCGCCTCGGATCTCTTAATGAAAGCATGGATCTGGGCACAGGAGAACAGGGTCAGTGTGCCAGCACTCAGTCTGCTCAAGAACACCCAATCCAATAAATCCACTTGCAGTCAGCAAGCTGTAAAGCTTTACAAACCACGCGGGGAGCTTTTCCACAGGATTGCAGAAACAACCAGCACGTGGCAAAGTATCCCAGAGGAATTCTGCCACAGTGCCTGTTGCAGAGCACTTACACCGCAGAAATGATAAGGATGTGACTCAGCCACTCGAGATCATAATCTGGAAAACGTCTGCCTGGGCACTAAAAGGCTTTTTGTAATAGAAAGAGTCTGTCTGCATTTTGCACCATTATTGTGCAGCAGGCTCAGGGCAGGGAAAACCTGATTTTCTGCAGTACATCTGAAATCCTGCCATTGCACTTGAAACCATAAAAAGATGCACTGAGACTGATACAGTGATTTCATACAGGGAAAAATGCAGGATTTGTTTGTGTCTAGTTCTACGGATTTTGAAGACAAAGCTGGTAAAAAAAGAAATTTTGTGTTTCACAAAAGATTATTAAAAATGTATTTAATTAGTCCATATGGTATGTGGAGCTTTGTTCTTTTGTCCTCCTAAAAGCATTAATCAATACTTTATTATTATCTAATAAACTCAAGAGCAAATTCTTTTGCTAATTAATTCAAGTCACCCATTGTGATTATCAAATGGCAGACTCCACAATTTTGGTCTCCTTGACAGTCCCTGCTGTAGGAGGGTGTGAAACCTGCAGCCCCTTGGTCTCCCGCTCAGAAAAGCTGTTCCTCCTCAAGCTGAGCTGCTCATGGGCCACCAACCCCACTCGCGGCCTGGTGCTCTGATCTGCTCTGGGCCAGCTGAGGAAGCCAACCTGCCTGGGAAAGTGCTCTTGGATCAAATCAAAAACCTTCACTTACCATCAGCTGCTTCAAGTCGGCTCTCTCAGCAGGATTTTTAATTAAACTAGGAAACACAAAATGTTACACAAGTTACGCTCTGTTATCTCCTAAAATAAGGATCGAGTTGTGTCATGTTGGTTTGTGCTGCTCTGGTCTGATGACAGCACTTGATATAAGCATCAGGTGCCTCTCAAACAGAGATGGGAGCCTGCAATTCCCTTCTGTGGGTTCCACAGCTCTCGGTAAGAAATCCTGATCTGTCTGAGACTGGCAAGTGTCTAAACCAAGCTGGGGAGATAAATCCCATCTCAACTAAAACAACAGGAATCACTTTATCCCTCATATTTCTTTTCCCCCAAGTCTCTTCGAGCTCAATATCAAGTAGGGCTATTGCATGACTGTTCCTCCTTTTGGAAGCTGTAAATACAGATCTTTAATAAATTAACAAACTAACTTTTGAAACTGTAATGAGCTGCCTCCCTTAGCGCTGGTTCAGTGCTGGTGTCACTGAGGTGCACCTGGGAAAGTAAGGAGATGGGGGAAAGGCTGCTGGGATAAAGATGTTGGTTCGTGGGGAAGAAAAAAAACATCTGGAGGCTGCAAGGTTCTGCATCCCATGGCAGAGCCACTGCAGGATGATGTGACTGAGCCTTGGAGAAGCTGTCTGTGCTGGGTCACTCCCCAAGGGCTGGCAAAGGAATAATCTTTGCACACAGCAGCAGAAATTCGGTGCTGAAGAGGGGAACATCTCAGGGCCTTGGGGCTCTCTCTGGACGCACGTGGTGCCTGCAAGATGAACTTCAGGCACATTAACACCCAAAGAGGATTGTGCTGATTGCAATGCCCTTACATTGGAGCAGGGACTGTGACTGCCGAGTGCCTGAGAGACAAAGACAACAGGGCTGACCCCCAGCGTGTCCCTTTGCCACTCAGCCACAGAGGAAATAGAGAGAAGGTGCTGAGAAAATACTCACCATTTGTTAACAAAATCTTGAAATTCAGAACCAAAAACACCGTTGGGCAGTTTTGGAGGTGGCTATAAATAAAAAAACAAACAAATTTTTAAAATCAGCAATCATTCAGCATAACTAATACATGATGATTCACAACCTACCCAGGGATCTACCAGTTCCATGTTCTGCATCTGAGCAAAGCTGGAAAAACCTGCCTGCTTTGGATTATTACTCCCAGCCGCAGGACTTCACGTGTTCTAGTAATAAATCAGATTTTCCCTGCTATGGGGTGGGTTTTGTTGGGTTTTGGTTGGTTGTTTTATTTTCACCACACACACACCTGAACGGGGTGAACACAGCCCCAGCTCTCATTAAAGAAGGCTCAGAGCGCTAATTAGCGCCCTGGCATGCTCCACACCGCTAAGGGAAGATGCCCTGCACATCATTAGTTCCATAATCCTTTTGATCTGAATTTTCTATCGCTGGGAATGAGTTCGCTCAAGCTCTGAATTCAAACAGAATTCTGACAACGAAAGAAGGGCGACTACATAAACCTGCACTTTATTGCCTCCAGGACATTGCTACGGGATCAGTTTTCATCCTTACCCTGGGGGTCCTGCAAACACCTCCACTGAGCCACTTTTCTGTACAGAGCGGAGACAAGGTCTGCACCCCTCACTCACTGGTGCCCAGCCTGTGCTGGAGGCAGCAGCTCCTGCCGAAGGCGGTTGTGCTAAACCAGAGGTGGCACAAGACAATCTTGCCAAATTCTCGACTACTGCAGCTTTTCAGCCCAAACTGAGCCCCTCAGGGATGCTGCAAGAGCAAGGCCACAGCAGCTGAAGGAATTCAGTGCTAACTCTCCTCCCAGAGTTAGTGCTGGCAGATTGGGGTGTTATATAATATGCAAAATAGATTTGTAATCTGAGAGAATTGTGCAAGCAGATGAGTTACAGAAGTAATTTATCAATTTATCAGTGGCACAGGCAATGCAGGGACCCAGACACCAACTGTGCCTTTTAAATGGGTGAGTTGGACAGTTTTCAATAATTCATCCAGCTGGAACAATTATGTTATGCAGCTGTTACCAGTGACAGCTACCATGAGAGTGCCATTATTTTTCTTTTGAAGAACACAAGCAGTGGAGTCACACAAGTTCCAGTGGTACTCGTGAAAATACTGCAAGCACACAATCCATTCTAAAGTATCAATCTCTAACCAGCCTTGGAGCTCAGCGATTTGAAAGAGAAGAGAATTGTGAATTAGGTTGGTCATAAGACTAAACCAGACTAGACAGCAGTAACCCCACAGTTCCCCGAATTCTAGGATGCTTTAAAAATTTACAGTTGTAACACGCAGATTTTTAAGTTTATAAATTACCTCATTGACGATGTAATCCAGAAGTTCAAAGATTGCCATTGGGGGTCTGCTGTCTGATCCATAGGCTGGGGAGGAATGGGAGAGGTGGGAAAACAGCGTTACTCTCCCTCCATGGTAGGGCTGCTTTAGGAAGCCCAAGTGTGACACTTTTGTCACCTGGCAGATTTACAGAGAAAAGGTGCAACAGCAACAGGGTGATGCTTTCATGCAAGGAGGCATTTCCAAAGCCTTCACGTCACTGGGAATCATCCTGCTGCAGTTGGATCGGCATCTCAGAGAGACCCAAAGCAACGGGCAGCGATCTCAGAAACAGGGCTGTCCACAAGAACCACCAACAGAAGGGTCTCTGTTCTCAGAGGGCTCCTCACAGTAAAACTGAGCCAGGTGCCCAATGCAACCCTGATTTTTTGCAAGTTTAAAGCCCCACTGGGCAGACCAAGATCAGAGAAAAAAGGCCCTTGAAGCTGACAGAGGAGAGTGGTGGAAATGAACTGAACAGTGTCGGAACTCACAGCTCATCGGCCGGCCGGGCGCTCTTTGCCTGGGCGAGGTCTCTGTGACTGGAGAATCTCCCTCCACGGGGCAGCCAAACATTAATTCCAGCTCCTTGGAGTCAGGAGGGGGAATGGGGTACCTGCCAATGGCCATTTCTACCAGGGACAGCCCCATGCTCCAGATATCCGACTGCACCGAGTAGTGAGTGCCCTGCAGCCTCTCCGGCTGCAAAACAAAACGGGAGAGTAAGAGAGGCAGTTTTGTAACGAGAAATTTAAAAAAAATTACATTCTGCAATAACCTGGACAAAGTAGAGGATGAAACCCCAACTTATTAGCACAGCATGCTCAAATGAGTGAAGTATTGGTATTTTCCTGGAAATCCGTCCTCTGGATCTCCCGAAGTTCCCCAAACATTCCACCACTGCAAAGAACTGTGAGACTTTTCAGAAATTGTGATCAAAAGTGCATGTGGCTATTCCAGTCCCGCTGCTTCACAGATCCTCAGTTCTGAGCCGTGTATCCACCTCCTGCTTCTGCCAAAACCAGCAGATGAGTCCTGCACTAATTCCTTTTGCTTGGGTTTCGCACCTGCCTTGTCACTCTGTGTTCGGTGCTGAATGTGGTTCCTGCAATTATTAATACATTGATCTACTTCACCCTTAGATCCGTTTTTCCTAAGAGTTCTCAAAGAAAATGTCACTTTCCTGTATTTTTAAAAATGGAGTTCATATTTTACGGAAGGGGTGCCGATTCTTGCCTGATGACAGGAACATATTGGAAAAATACATCTGTAATTTGAAACTTCCTCTCAGAGAATGTGAGAATGCAGTGAAGCCGCTTCCTCCTGTCATAAGGGGTGATAGTTCTGTTTATTTAGTTTTGCAGCATTTACTGAGGTTCCATTCGAGTTTTCTCCGGTGTCCCACCTCAGTCAGCTCCAAAGCCATCTGGACAAACTGCACAACAGCTGGACAACAACAGAGATGCCCAAATCCCAATATTTTCATAAAAGTGTGGAGGAGGAAGTCGGTGGATGAGAAAAAGCAGGAAAGAGAGAGCGCACTTGTTATAGAAATGCAATTAAAATTTAGAAATTTGTTCAAGCTGAAGATTGTACACACCTCCATATGGTAGAAAGGGATGTTTGGCATGTGATAATTCTATACATTTGTGTATGCACAGAAGTGTGCAAAGGGAGCTACTGCAAGAAAAAATCCTTCAGACGCCACCAAAACAAAATCCCCCTCGTGGCTTGGTCTGTGGTGCCAGAGAGCAAAGCCAAACCTCAGTCTGCAAAAACGATAAACCGAAGGCAGACAGCACTTGGCTCTCATCCCTTCTCCTGGAAGAGACAGGGACAGGCAGGAGCATGGACGAGCTGGAGCCGTGCCTTTGGTTTTGCTCATTAGCAACAGCTCCCGGACGTGTGTGAGCTCTTCAACCCCAGCTTGGTTTCACGCGTGTCACCAGGATGAAATGACACCGAGACAACGCAGGTCTCATGCTGAACAGAGGCAGCATTAAAGCTTTTTTCCCTTTAAGTCTAAGCCCACACAGATTTAATCCTACAGCCAGAGCTGGGAACAACACCACGAGTTAATTGTGTGCTGAACAAGGGGTGTGAGAATAAAAGAGCTGTTCCTGCCATGAGCTGGGGCTTGCACATCGTGCAGAGAGCTCATCTGGAGAGAAGCTCCAAGGTGTTCCTCATCCACAGGAACACAGAACACCCTGGGAGCAGTCCCAGGTGAATTCCCCGCCCACACCAGCCACTCCCAGGATTTCTCCTGTTGCTGCAGCCGCGCTGGGATCTGGGAGCAGTCACACCAGGAGCTTTGCCTACAGAGTGACCCCAGCAAATGCTGGGCTGGGAAGAGACCCACACTTCGTAAGGAAAACAAACCATAAACACTGGGCTTTTTTGGGAGACACACGTGTACAACCCCCAAATTCAGAAGCTGATTGGATTCTGCAATGCAGACACAGTTTCCTTCTCTTCTGGAGTGTTATAAATATTCCAAGTTCTTGGCTTTTCCTGCAACAGTTCTTCCCCACCCCACACACACAAAATCTGATATGACACCGGAATATTCCTGGAATGCAGGAAGAGCTGAACTATGAACAGCAGCAGGAGCAGCAACAGTTGGTTCTTGCTAGATTCACCAGAACTGGGACAGCTGAACCCCAACAAACCCAGAGCAGTAAAATCTGTATTTAAATCTGTACTTACAGACATGTAGGAGCGTGTGCCAACAAAGGAGTTCGCCATAGAATCTATCAGCTGCCCACTGACACCGAAGTCACAAAGCTTGATTTCACCTCTAGAGTTTACCAAAATGTTGGATGGTTTAACATCTGGGGGAAAAAAAAAAAAAAAAAGGGTGATTTAAGAGACAAAACAGGAAATCTGACAATGAAAGGTGAGAATTCTCATTTGTTTCCCTCCTGTGACACAATTCTATCCCTTCTCTGGGAATAATTTGAGATTTGGGTCCCTCCCAGGCCCACAGATTCTCTATTTAACTACAGATGAACAAAAAGAAACATTTGCAATTACACATGCAAAAAAGGTTGTCAGCTTTTTGATTTCACCCTGTTTCCTGGCTTTTAAATATTAGATTTGGGCATCCACATCCTCCTTGCAGATAAATGATCTCCTTGGAGATAAATCAGTGTAGGACAGCCTAAGTCCTCTTGAATTGATGATCCTTTGCCTAGAAATGATCAATGAAGAGGCCCTACATATCTATTTTACAAAGGTCAATGAATTACAGCAGCCACACTATCATTCCTTCGTATCTACACAGGCATAAATCATCCTATGGCCAAGCATTTCCTGGAGAGGGTTCTTGTTTTCTGGGTTTGGTTTTGTTTGGGGTTTTTTTGGGGGGTAGTGGTCTTGGGTTTGTTTGTTGGTTTAGATTTGGGTTTTTTTTTTTAAAAAAAAAGCTCTGAAAAAAGTAATTTTCCTATTATTGAAAATGTGTATTTAAAACACTTCGAGGTTGTTTTTCCTGTGATAGAGCCCCCTTGTGATTTTGAATTCATCACTTTTCCTAAATGGAAATTTAATAAGGGTCACTGGTAGCTTAGCAACTAATAACAGCTCTTTGTGAATGCAAAGGTACAGGGAACAAGTGTTTAGTGTTTCTTTTCGAGCTGTAAGGAGGTTTTTTACTGTATCACACTGCTTAGCTGGTCATTACCAACACATTATCGAAACAAGCAATCAACAGCCCACAACGGCACAGTAATGCTACAGGGAAAAAAAAAACCAAAAAAACTGGAAATTCGTTTTGAAGAAAGAGAATCATAATTTCATTTTAGAGCAGACCCAGATGTCTATAGGCTGCCACATATTTTAATTTGCTTTTCGCTTTTAAGCACAAATATATGCCAGGAGCTGCCCTTTGGCTGGGATGGCCACAGGATGTCCCTGGGAAGAGGACACTGATGGGATCTCAGAAAGATCTCCATGCAGGATGTTTATGCCTCACTGAACGAGATCCGTGGAGCGGAAAATGAAACAAAACTGCATCTCAGCTGTTCCTGTCCCAGCTCCCTTTTGAGGAATAACACAAAGTTTGGATAATTATCTACTTTTGGAAATTGTGGCTCCATTTTCTTGTCCCTGCCATCCCTTTCGAGCCGTCCAGGCGCGCTGGGATCAGCGTCCTGTGCTGATCTGCGTATGGAGAGTACAGGCAGGTATTTTGTGCGCGCTGCTTTCAATCCCCATCCCTAGGAAAGGAACCGGCTCTCTTGGCACCCAGCCGGACTTTGTGTAAGCTCCTCCACCTCAGGGCAAATCTTAGAGACCTCACCACAGGGACACTGCACCACGGACAGGAAGAATCCAGCCTGGGAGCTTGACCTACCGGTTTAAAACTGCAGCAGGAGTTTAAAAACCACCAAACCCAAACCCCAAGCAGCTGGAGCAGGGCAGCAGGGAGCAGAGATTAGAGATTCCCAGCTGCACAGGAATCTGCACCCAGAGCCCTGTGCAAAAGCAAGGTGGAAAAAACAGTGCTTGCAAAACACCGGAAGCACAGCAGAGCCTGAACAAATCACAGATACGGCCTCCAGATCTGTGCTGCTCATCAAAGCACAACTACAAATTCAACTCAGAGCAAAGACGTAAATCCTCACACTGATCTCTGGAGTTCATTAATGCTTCATAATTAAATGGCAAAGGAAAAAGTCATTATCATTCCACTGTCAGGGCCCCAGACAAAATTCTCTTTATGGGCATCTTTAAGTTTTAGAATCCCCCTGGTCTTCTGAAGGCTTCACTTTTCCCTTCAGGGTTTTTGCAGGCGGCAGTGCCACGCTGCACCTCTCAGACCAGCACAGCAACCACCTCTCCTGACTGGATTTCTGCACAAAGCTGCGCTTCCCTGGAGTATTTTCATTTTCCACACAAGGCACCCTGTGTGATCAGTGTGATGTTTGGAAGGCTGCTGCCTTTCCACCCCGCTAAATGTAGCACCTATTCTATTTTCACTCCAGAGCCTCTGAGCACTTCAGCAGTTTCTCTGGAAACCAGAGATTTGTATCGCCAAAGGAACAGGAATGCCAAGGCACCCCGCAAAATGTATGCTGGGACTTGCAAGGAGCAGACAAAAGGAACACAAAGTGTGTTATGTAAGTATTTAAGTTTTAAAGAAAGTGGAAGATATTTTATCTACCATCCCAGACAGGCCAGGAAGAGAATTCTAGAGCAGCCTTTCAGCAGCCCAGGGGGACGGATATGACACTGCAAAGGGAGCTGGAAATACAGAGACGCTTTCAGAATTCCTGATAATCTCGGTAGGATGTTTTCCTCCTGCTCTGCCCCACAGCACGAGTTCATTCTGAAAGGTGGCCCTGGAGGTTGCCATAACACCTTCAGGCAAGAGTTCACTCTGTACCAGTTCCTGAGCAGTCAGACAGGGGAGGACACAGACCAGAGATGTGTCTTGCAGCACATTATTGGGATCTTCCAATCAATTCCCATCTCCCAAGGGAGGATCTCATGGAAATCCTCTGCAACTGCCACCCTAGAACGGAGCAGTGACCCTTCTCTGCTGGGTGGTGCCTCCTGCCCTGGGGCTGCTGACTCCAGCTGGGGTTCAAAACCTTACAAAGCAGCTTCTGTGCAAGGAGAGACTTTCCAGAGTGGATTAAACTCCAGAAAGCCCCACAGATGCCTTTATTTAACAGAACAGAAGGTATTACTAAAATATCTAGCACAGTCATGCTCCTTGCCCCTTCCTTTCCCGTGCCTGCCTTGTATCCCATTTATCTTCCAGAGGTTTTGTGATTTCCATCGTGTCTGTTCAGAGAGGACCAGAACACAGCTCCAGATGAGCAATAAAAGGGCTGTATTTTCCTCTGTAAAAGGACTGTATTTTCCATTCCTGCTCCAATAAACCCCAGTAGCTCCTTCCTCAAGCTGTCTGCAATGCCACGCCAACACTTTTCCTCAGAGTTAGTCCAGGATACGCCTGTGCATGGAAGAAGTTTAAGCTCAACATCCCGAACTTGCTGATACTGCCACAGCCACAAACACAGCAATGGAATAAATTCCTCCCCGCAAACGAGTTCTCACAAGCCTTGCTGTCTTCGGATTTAAGAACAGATTTGGTGCCCCTTTGTTGCTATGTTCTCATGTTGAACAGGGATGGCTCTTCATTTTTAAGTCGCCCACTCTCCCCACAACACAAATCCAATAAATCCTACTGAAAACAAGCCCACCAAGTGCACACATTTTCCCCCAGGGAGGGATGAGTGAGAACAAACAGCCCATGTGAGATGTTGTTCACACCTTGTCAGTGCAGCGCTGTAGCAAACCACAGGGGCTGGAGAAAGCAAAGCACACAAATCTCCAATTATTAGAGCCGTGTATAAAATAATGCTGACACAGTTACACGAAGAGAAAAGTGCTTTTACCAGTACCGTTTGTTCCAGCTGGGATTCAAGGAAGAGGCAGTTTGGAAAAACTGCCAGAAGCAGCTCCACCTGCGCTCCAAGTTACGTAAGGGGGTGTCCAGAAAATGCACAAAGTCTGTGGCACAGACTCATGGACAGCATCAAGGACAGAAGCTGCAAGTTTGGCTCTGGGTGTCCAGAGATGGGAACACTCTTCTGACTGCTTTTCCTTGTAGCTGCCAGCACTGGCCATGGTCAACTCCCAGAACGTCACTTGGGCTCGCTCTTTATCAGACATCACAGATGTGATGTGATCACAGAGCAGCTTCTGCAAGAAGCGCACAAGGTCACGAATTCCTGCTGCTGTCAGAGCACACAGGATGGAAACTGAGCTGAAAAATTAAAAATCACAATGTGGATGTGGAATTTTACACCGAAGGGCAATCCAGTAAAATTGGAAGCAATGTAGAAGAGGAATTTTTGTTGTAGAAGAGGAATTCGTGTTGGTCCATGAAGTGTAATCTCTGATGTAGCAAATACTGTGAGGTTAAGCTGCACTTAAACAAGATCAGGAGGGCTTCATTTTGGATTTATCAGATTTACAGATTGTAAAACTGAAAATAAATAAATAAATAGAAACTGCTGTCTCAGCTGAGCAAGAACAACCTTAAAAAAAAAAAAAAAACCCAAGCAACCAACATAGTAACAACCCACTGCTGTGGCTGACTTGAGAACAACAAGATGCTGCAGCAACTCTTCCAGGACGCCCTAAAATAAGGTGATCTCTTTCCCTGGAGTCCTTATGCTCTGAACAGAGTCAAGTGACTTTGCAACTATCACCAGAAATGTTTAGAGTCTCCCTCCAACCTCCTTGCTGCATAAGAGAGCTATATTTGATTGCTTAAAAAAAAAAAAAACCCACAAAACAGAAATGTGTGATAAACACAACTTCATGTGTAAGGTGATCCTACAAGAGCTTGTGCAAGCTGGGGTTGCTAATTCCTCTTATTCCTTTTTGGTCTGGGCAACAAATGGAAATTCAGACACGTATTGATCTCTGCTGCAGATGTTTCATAACCTGAAGATGGATTTCCTGCGGTCCAAGCCTCCCCCAGCAGCTGCTGAGGGTGGCGCACAGGGCACCATCACTGCCCCCAGCAGCCCCACAAGAACAGGGACTGCTCCGGCTCCACCTCCACCTCACACTCACAGCAGCAATCAGGGATTTGTGACTGTACCAAGGGTCGTTTTTCTTGAATGGAACATGCAACAGATTAATGGAAGGGCTGGATTTTTAAAAGGGCACCTATAAGCAGAAAATAATCCAATACATTTATTCTAAAGTAACTGAAGAGCCAGGAGAAGCAACAGTCTCATTTTGCACAGCTTCACCGTGGTTTTTGTTTTGAAGTATAAAAAGGATGCAATTCTGCATGACAGCTCTCAATAAACAGCATGTGAACGTCAGACAGATGGAAAAATAGTGATTTTCTTTTAAAAGTTTTAGTGGCAATGGCTATTGAACAGTCAAATGAAATTTAGGTCAGAGGTTTTAATTGCAATCAGTCTCAAACACAGGCAAGTTCTGTGTGCACATATAATGCAAGAACAGCAGGTTCAAGCAGAGATTATAAACCCAGATAAGCTGCAGTGGAACAGAAGTTGAAGACACCTGATAGTCATGGTAAGAGATCTGGATTTAAACCAAAAAATTTACCTTACACTGCCCAAGAAAAACCCTTTGAACCGAAGTCATATTGAACCATAAAGAACCAATCACAGAAAAAAAGAGGTATTTTAATGTGAATAAAAATTATACTCGAGGAAAGTTACAACACAAACTTTTATCTCACCTCTGTGCATTATTTTATGCTTTTCTCTCAGATATGTGAGTCCTTTTATTACCTAGAGACAAATGAAAAATAAATTAATTTCGGAAGCAGAAGAGAGAGTTGAATGCTTTGTCTGTACAAGAATTCCAGCTGGATGCAGCTTAACGGAAACCCCAAAATGTAATCACTGCCAATCAACACTGACTTTTAATTTGTGCCTCCAGCTCAGACTAGAAAATCAGAGTCACCCAACCTCTTCCTGGAAGTTCTGCATACAGAGCTCATTGCAGAATGGAGATGAAAAGGTAATATTGAAAAATAAGGAACTGTTAATTCAGTTTTTATCCAGAATCATCACTGATCCAAAAGCAGCAGCTCCAAGCACACCCAGCAGAATGTGTTACTCATTCCAGAGCTCACAGGTACCACGGACAAAGATGTTTCAGGAAAGAAAACAACACATTTCAAAATGTGGGAATACTCCCCTCATCCCTCACCCCTGGATGTGGCAGTGCCCAGCCAAGCCCCAGAGGGACGGATGCACCCACTCACCGCAATGCTAACTTTGCCCAGGATCTGCTCTGGAATCCTCCCAGCCTTTTTCAGCACTTGATCCAAGGAGCCGCCATCCTGATAAAAAAATATTGGAATAGTCAAACTTGAATCAAATTGCTCTAAAACATTTTAAGCAGGGCTGTAAACTAAAGCCTAAATTTCTTAAAAAAAAAAAAAAAAATTTGCTGTTGACGTTTGCTTTAACATTGTTACGGTGCGAATCTGAAACAAATAAATCATTCCTCAGGAAGAATTATTTGGGTTTATGTTTATTTTAAACAAGCATTTGGCCACTAGCAACATCCACTCAAATAAACACCGCACACAATGCTCTTCCAGAGGAGATTTCCATGGTTTGGATCTCCTTAAGGAAGCACTGTCCACCGACAGTGACAAGCAAGCACGAAGGATTTCACAGGTTTCTCTGTCAGTCCAATGCGTTTTTTCCTTCTCACAGCCATCCCACGAAAATCCTCCTCGTCCAGAGACAGAAAGAGAAGATCTTATTGATCCTGATTATGGGGATGAAAAAACTCATCCTACTGGAAATGACAGAGTTTTCTGCCTGAAAATCCCAGAATGATGGCGTTGGAAGGGACCTTGAAGCTCTGCCACGGGCAGGGACACCCTCTGCTGTCCCAGGCTGCTCCAAGCCCTGTCCGACCTGGCCTTGGGCGCTTCCAGGGACCCAGGGGCAGCCACAGCTTCTCTGGGCACCCTGGGCCAGTGGCACCCCACGGTCCCAAGAGAACCCAGATCCCTGTTCCTCTCATCTCCCAGAGCAGATCCTACAGAGGAGAAGTTGCCTCTGCCGGCTCCGCAGGTCCACGGTGACTCCTCCGAGGGTGGAAGGTTGGTTTGGCACAGAAAGAACCAAAATAGGAAGAAATGTTTTGAAGGTTCCCTGGCAAGCCATGGCCTTGTTTGTTAGATTAAACAAACTGCCTGCATGCACGCACACCCCCAGCAAAGGCAAATATATCCCACTGTTGCTAAGAGCTTTTCAAAAGGAAAACTGGGAAAAATGCTGTTTATTTTTAGCAACTGATTCAACAATAGCCTTGTGCATAAGGTCTAGATTCTCTAGAGCAGAGAATAGACAACCAAAGAAGAAATTGAAAAGTTGTTTTTCAAATTTCAAACCATATCCTGTTGTCTAGGATCAGCACTGGATAACTCCCAGTACTTGACATAAAAATCCAGCTGGAGTAATTAATTCCCTTCTGCCTTCACCTCCCCTTTGGAAGCGTTCATCACCATTTACACACGTAAAGCAAAAAAAAAACTGGAAGACGAAGTTTTATTATTTGAGGACTAAAACCTACAACTTTTATGAGAAGGGAAGTATATAAATACATATTTGACCATGTATTTTTGTAAAAAACACACCCACGTATTCCACACTTGATTAAAAATACACCAGCAGAAAAAAATATGTATCTAGAAATCTCCTGTAAAACCAGTCTGAATTTCTGGACAGCTGTCTCTGCTGAGACATTGGTATATCAACCATAGTTTTGTACAGAAAAAAAACATTTTTTCCCCTTTCCCTGAGGATCAGCTGTGATCCTAGACAAGACTGAGCACAATTCAGCTGCCTCATGTCGGCTGCAGCCTTCAGTGTCTTGCAGGAGCTGCCAGCAATCCTTTTGCCTGTTAAATACGTGCTGCTCAGCAAAGTTAGGCATTGATCTTGAATTTAGGTACCTAAAAATATCAAACACTCCAGTTCCATTCCTGTTCCACCTCCAACTTTTTGTTCATAATCCTACTTAGGTTTTGTAACCCACTGCTAAAAATAAGATTTCTGAGTGGTAACAACTAAAAAAAAAAAAAAAAAAGACAATGGAGATTTTCATCGAATCTTTTATCCAAAAGGAGACCAAAAACTTCCACCCAATGATCTGCATTAAGCTCAATGGCTAAATTAAGACTATAATTTAAATAATCCACCTCTCCTTTGATTTCATAACTTATTGATCAGTTGTTCTATGTGTAAAACGTTGTATCCAGTCTGACTTGGACCAGATTCAGCACTGAGCCACCAAGATTTTCATCCTGCCTTCCCTTAAATTGAAAATCTTTGCTGTCAGACGTAATATTCCCTGTCAGATATATTACTCCCTGCTTAGGAACCTGCAAACCCTGGCTGCTGCTGGTGATTTTCTCACTGACAAATAAATTGAGACTCCTTAGGCCTTTTATTTCTCCACGTGATCTCTTGGGTCGCCATCTCTCTTCTGGAACGTGGTAACACACAGGCTCCTTTAGCAGCTGCAGATGTGCACATCTGTGACATTTCGTGTATTCTCAGACAATGCCCAGACAGTGCTTTTTAACACCTACTTTCCTATTTTTCACTCTTCTCTTCAATTCTGAGAGCTTAACTTTGTAAATCCCAGCAGGAATTTGTATTTTGGGGGATGCACACCTTCCCTTTGGCTCTCACATGCCTGAAACCCGGATCGTGAGCGCTCGTTCCTAAGCAACCATCGATTTCTGCTAAAAATTCTGAGGGACCAGAGAAGCATTAAAACAATCACATGCACTTTCCAGAAAAATACAGCTTCACTCCAAAGAAACAGCTCTTTTCAGGGTAAAAATAAAGAAGTCTTCAGCTGTATTGTGTTTCATATTGTTAAAAACCTCTACCAAGTGAGGCAACAAATTGGACAGTCCTTTAATTACAGAAAATTTACTTTTCATGTTTTGGGCCCATATGGCTGGAGAAAGGCAAACAGATGTCGAGAAGAATGTGTACTTTGTATTAAAATGAAACACAGTTAAAAATATTTTTTGGCATTAAAAAAGTTAAGATCCCTCTGGGCTTGTTTCGCTATTCTTCATGTTTGCATTTGCTGTAAAATTTGAAAAAGGGACAAAATAGGGATCCGTAGAAATAAGAACAGAGTCTACACAGCTGCAGTAGCAGAGTGATCTGGTCCATTCTGCAGAAAAAACAAAGCTGAACCCCAATCAGAACAAGGGTTTAAGTAGCAGGATTGGGTAAATATTTTGAAATACAACAAAAGGATAAAGGAGAAGCAATTGGGAGGCTCCATTTGTACAGGGCAGACACTGGAGACGGGGATCAAACAGCTCCTATCAATCCCAGCCTGGGATGTACGGAGTAAATCCAGCACACATCTTTGCTTTGTTGACTGCAGTGCTGGTGGCACTGAGGGTTTGCAGGAAAGTTCAGTGAGCAACCCCAGCCCAGCCCAGCCCAGCCCCATCTCTGAGCCCTCACCATGTGCTCCATGCAGATGCTGATCTCCCCATCGCTGTAGAAGGCCCCGTAGAAGCCCACGATGTAGGGGGAGTTGCACTCGTGCAGCACCTGCAGCTCCCGGATGATCTGGTTTCGGATGGCCGGCTTGATCTCCAGGTGGATTAACTGCAAAAGAAGCCACTCTTCAGGATTTCTTTGTGCCATTTAAAGAGGGTTTCAGCACCTGGCAGGCCCTGAGCCTGCTCTGATCTCGGAGCTGACTCTGCTTTGAGCGGGAGGTTGCATTTCATGACCTCCAGAGGCCCTTCCCAACCTGAACTATTCTACAGTTTAACTGTAAAATAATCCATCCTTGTTTTCGTAGTGGCAAAGGGAAAACACCACAATGCAGCACCCATGAAAAGGCAGCAATTCCAGCCTCTTCTCACAAAACACTTCTCCAGCAGAAACTTTCTGTTCCAGCACATTTCCTCAGGGAAGTGTGTCAAAGATGCACTGACTCAGAGGCAGCTGCTGAAAAATATCTGTACAGGTGTTTGTAAAGCATTAGTGGAAGGAATGAGCTGAAGCTCCAGTTAAAAACTCCTCAATACTTTTTCTCCACTGGACTGTTTATCCCATACAGTACCAGTGTATTTCTTATGTGAAAGGAAAAATCGTGGAAAAAGAATTATGGAAATGGAATTTTGGTCAATAAATGAAAGAAAAATTGCAATTCAGCAAACATTTCAGTTGTATCAAATATTAATGAACTGGGGGGAAATTTCCTGTTAAACCCACAGTAGGTGAAAAACCAAAAATCAATTAAATTGATTTAATTCAAGAAAACCTCAGTGACTTGTATGTTTTGTAATCCTCACACCTCAGAATTGGGCATTTTCCTTTGCTTCTCTCCAAACTGCCAGTGCCCTGAGTATAGTTTATCCTCAGTCAGAACATGCACATTTTCTTTTAGTTTTGCTGAAGATGGCACTGTCCCCTTCTTAAAAAGAAATACCTGAAGTCTTCAACTTTTCAATCAAAAAAAAAAAAAAAAAAAAAAAAGGGAAGTTCCCAGTGTAGTAAAACAATGGGACCTGGGATGAGTGTTCTGTTCCCAGCGATGTTGAGAGGAAGTGAAAGCTTCTCATGTAAACAAAATGAGAATTAAAACATCAAGCTACTTCAGTCAGAAAAAAAGTAAAAATCTCAGTTCTCTTGCAAACCAGGTCCAGGTTGTAAAGCATGAAAAATGCTCTCACAGAATTATAAATCCCCTCCTGCACAGAAACTTCATCCCAGGATGGCACTACAGAACAGGAGGTGTCACTGAACTCCAGTGCATTCCTTCATTCCCATTTTTTTGAGTTCTCCTCTTCTCCAGTCTCATCACAGGCCCTTTTCTCATCTGTGCCTGAAGGAAGCTCTGAAGACAGGTGACACCTTTTCCGTGCCTCTAAACTTATTGCCCAGAATACAGAATATGGCCACTTTTGCCTAATTTAGAACTTCCAGTAATTTTTTAGGCCTCCTACTCCTCAGTGAGAGGGAAAAGAGAGGAAGAAATGCCAATCCTTTCATTATTGACATAGGTAATTTCTGAAAAACTGGGAAGCTTACGCAGGATAAGGAAGTGCAGCCTTTCCTACTTTGGGAAACACATCCCCTTCTCTGAAAGTTGGCATTAAGTTGTCATTTTCGTGTGTCAACACCTGTTCTCTCTGTAAATAAAGTCACCGTATTTCAGAGACAACGTCCTGAACGAACACCATCCCCAAATCGTTGTTTTTGACCCCTCACCTTTCTTGCCATTATGAGGCCAGAGGGTTTGTGAGACACTTTGAAGACCACACCACCATTGCCTGCTCCCAGCTCACTGATCTTCTCAAAGTCATCATCCTTCAGCTCTCCAACCTTCTGTTTCTGGGTGAGGAACGCTTCCAGGCGCTTTCGCTGCTGCTCATCCAGCTCCAGCTCTTCCAGCTTCTTCTGAAGTGCTTCCAAATTTGTCCTGCAGGAGAAAGAAGCGCAGGATTGAGCAGTGCTGGGAGAGGCAGAGTGATGGAACAGAGGGCGGAGTGCAAACACTACATTTTTTCACCTGCCCAAGTTATTTAGAAGGACCCAGCTTGCACAGATGTGTTATTGCAGCTCTGAATAAAGCAAACTGCGTTTTATTCCAGGTAAAGCTGTGACACACACATGATACCCAGCTTCCCCATCTGTCGGGTTCTGCCCAAATCCAGGCATGTTGAGTTTCACCACCTCCAGGAGTGGCTCAATGACTCTGCATTTCTGGTCAGGGAGAGCTCCTGAATCACAGCACAGCACTCCACGCTATTTTTAGTTGTGTGTTTTCAAGGTTGTGTTGTAATTTCCCACAGAGTTTGCCTAAATGTTCCATTGACTGACTTTCACATAACTGCATAACCAATAATTCATTCAGAAGCTTCTTATTTATCAGTCAAAAGTCACCGAGCACAGCCAAACACACGTTAAAAACGCAGTCACTGGAAATGTGTAAGTCTTTGTCCCACAGGTTTCAAGCTTATTTTTAATTTTGTTTAAGGACACATCTGCTGGAAACCTCGCTTTAACATCTTTGAGCAACACAAAGCAGAAAACCAAAACTTTATACAGCAGTTAAGTTTGGAACTACAGACACAAGTTCAGTTTTCCAGGAACATTTGAATAACTTAAGTTCAGTTCCTATGGAAACGCTTCATTCCAATATGACAACTTAAAAGCTCCTTTAAAATTTCCTGCTTCCAACTGCAACAGTAACTTGCTGCAAGAGTAAATACTTAACAGCAAATACCTGTTTTGGTTTGCCAAATTAAATGCAATGTTCCCAGGGAATACAGTGTAGCTAGGATGAAGTATTTAAGATAGAGAATCTACTTCTTCAGAAGTATGAACAATGGAACTATTTTCCATTAAAAAACAAATTGAATTCCACCAATAATCAAAACTATTTCTCTTTATCGCTTCATAAAATGTTCACTTTGAAAATAAGTTGTACAAAGGGACCTGCTCACAGCCAGCGAGGAGCAGGTCAGCTGAGAGGACGAGAGGCCGAATCTCCAGCAAGCAGGGATAAACAAGCCTCACACTCAGCTGAAAGACAGAACGATGGGATAAAAACCCCTCAGCTCGCTCATTAGAGAGCCTGCACTCCCAGGCAGGAAAACAATCTTGGCTGGACAGTGGGCAAGGATTTTTCTACTATTTTATAGAGAGAAACAAACTCTTTTTTCTGCCCTCATCCCATGCTTTATACCTGTGCAATCACACACCAATAATCCTGGAGTACCCCAGTGTAAAATCCCCCCGTGTAGATAAGCACAGCTTACACGAAAATCCAGACGAATCTGTTTCACAGACCCTGTTTTAATGACGAATCATTAAGAAAGAAACACATTTTTTGAAATTCAGAAATGCAAAACTGAATGATTAGTCACTGGATTAATTTTTTTCCCCCTCAAACGCACCCCGAGAAGCAAACAAATCCCAGCCTGGAGTCCAAGCGAGGTGCGTCTTTTCTAGAGCGCAGCTCTTCTTACACTACGATCGCAAGATAAAAACTGAAGCAAAGTTAAGCACCCCTCACTTTCCTACAATAAACTCCAGAGCGATGACTGCTGGACACAAACTCCGTGTTTTACCCTGGAAAATTACTGTGGTGAGCAGACAGAACTCATGTCTTCATCATTACTGACAAGTTTCGAGAAGAAACTTGCTGTCGTTTTAAGGATTACTGAATAAGGCAGGGCTGCCCATTTGGGAAAGGAAAAAAAAACAAATCAGAGACACAGAACCAGGATGCAACAAGGCTTTCCTCGCTGTGCTTTGAAGAAAACAACTATTCAGTTTTTCTCTCAGGCAGAAGAGGGTTTTTGGCTTTGGAGACAACACAGAGATGCTTGAGCACATGACTTGGAGCAGACAGAATGCTGGTGTGATGGAACAAACAACTGTCATGCTGATGCTTTAGGGACAAAAAAATTTGCTAGGAAAGCATTTATCACATCTATTTAGTCTAATGTTTGTCTGGATAAAGCTTATTTTTTTGTAAGTTGCCAGTTTCAATAGAAATAAACTTGGCATTCACTTAAAACAGGCATTTCCTGGCTTGAAACTATGAATTATTGCTGGGGTCCCTGCCTGAATACAAGTCAAGAGATTCCAAAGGCTCTCACAGACGGGAAGGTATTGATCTCACGAATTTCAGCACATCAGGTTTCTTCACCAAGTGTGGCCACCAGTAAAATCACCAGAATGCTATGGTAAAACCTTCCTTACTTGCAGGGACGAGCAATGAAGTTCTCAGATTTTCAGGACCAATTCTCTAACTGTCAAGTGAATTAATCTGAAAGATATGAATCTATTAAATGCATCATCAGAATCACCATTCACAACGTAAGTAACAACATCTCCAGTTAGTTTTATGATAAGAGTGTACCTATAACTAGTTTTATGGTAACTGAACGTCAGGCATCAGGAAAGAACTGATTTATTTAATTCTGGTCCTTTGCTTGATGGACCAGCCATTTAGCAATTTAAAATGCAAACAGGTTCATCATCAAAATTAGTGGTGGTAAACAAGTCTGAGTATTTCCAGGAGGCAGGACTTGAGCAGTTTCACTTTTTAACTCCAACTACTGTAAGAGCACTCCCCTGACTGGTGACTGGGACTGCTACCTGGACCCTCCCCAGATAAGAACATCACAGCAAGTTGCAAAGCACAGAGAAACAGGTGGAAAAGCAAATCATTACACAGGAAGTTTTACAAATTGAATTAAACCAGCACACACAAAACACAGAAGAGGGAATACTTTAGGCACTTTATCACCAGGCACCATAAAATGTTAAGGAACCTTGGCAGCTAAAGCAGCAACACGCTACTGTGCAACCGGCTGCCTCCAGAAGGAGCACTCGTAGTTACTTAATCTTATATAAAACTTTTATTCAGACACAAAGATTCCTATTAAAATTCATCACCATTACCTGCTGCAGTCTTGGAGTTGTGTTTTTCACTGTCAAGGCACTATGCCTTTGCCAGGGATCCATCAAAGCAGGAAATCATCAAATCAGCTCAGGGCTCCACGCTGCCAAGCGCTACTCTAAAGCAATAGGTTATCATTTAATTTACTGCCACCAGTTTGGAAGCCAAGCACACACTAAACTGCACCAGGGATGGGATCCAGCTTTCCCAGGGTGATCCTTGGGGTGAAGCCACGGGGAGGTCGGTGCTGCTGCCTCCATTTGTTAAAGAAGCAGAGTAATCCCACAGAACAGCATCAGGAAACACCTTCCGCTTCAGCTGGCAGAAAGGATAAACGTCCTGCAGAGCCAGCAGACAACACCTCTGCACTCAGGGCAGTGTCTTCAGATACAATTGCTGCAAGATCCCTCTCTTCCTGACTAAATGGAAAGTTTAAAACAAACCCACACTCAGGGCAAGTTTTTGGGAAAGCTGGTTGTTTCTTTCTCTCTTCCACATGCAGCACGAGGTACCAGGTGACCTAGAGGAGGAATTATCTCCATCCACATTTGGTCAGGGAGGATCCTTCCTATTAACTCACGTTACTTCTTCCTTTCTGTGCTCAAGGAAGTGTTCTGACAGTGCAGCATCCCCCCGGCCACGTGGCACCTCTGTAACCTCGCAAGCTTGAAAAGGATGCGGAGAGACCTCAGAGCACACAAACACAGCCCAGCTTCCCCAAATCCACAACCCCTGACGGGTGTGGAGAAACCTCACCTCTATCCCTGTCCAACTGAGATGCTGGGATTCCCTCATCCAGCCCTTCTGCTGCCACTTTGTGCAGGCGAGGAAGGTTTTCCAAGGAGAATCACACTGTGGGAACGTGGAGCTTTTCAGACTCAGGGTCACCTCACTCTGGGCGAGCTCATCTGGGATCTTTAACTTCTCACCTCCCCCAGTCCCTCCCCTTCTGGCTACAGCCAAAAGTGGGTGCTTGGGTAAAAGAATCCTGGGTGGACACAACAAGAGCAAATAAATGCACAGCAACACCTCGAGTCACTGCTGCACTGAACGTGCTGTTCTCTGCTTCCCAGACGTGCACGTGGCCTTATCCACCGAGCCCTGGACAGACAAGGTAAGTCACAAACACCATCAGCAGGTCACTCTCTGAGCCCATCACACTGTTCCTGTAAGGGCTGGCTGCAGATTTGATTCAGACTTTCTTTTTAGACATCAAACCTTGCGGTTTATAAGCACTAAACAAGTGCACATCACCCACAGCTGGGCACTGCAGGGACAGAGCAGGGAGTTAGGGGACAGCGAGCAAAGCTGTATTTCCTACGTGCAGGTTGGGCAGGGAGGAGTAAAGATTGTGCAGAGTGAGAGTACTCAGCACACAAAGATGAGCAGAAGAAAAGAGGAAATATCTCAGTTCCTGGTTTTGGGGACAGCCACCTCAGCACTGAGGAAAGCACTCCTGGAAGAGACGCATTCACTTTTCAGAACACACTTGTTCTCTTGGAAGCAGTAACGGGAAGAGAAATGCTGCCTTTGGTCTGCTAGCACACAATGGCATAACAAAAACCAGAAAAGAAATCCTTAATTAATACCAGTACTCCAAATCCCTGGGAGCTTTTTTTGTAATTCATGTTAGTGCAAAGTTAATCACACACTCAACCCTAAAGGCTACAGTAAAGCTGTTACTCAACTCTAAATTCTACTTCAGAGAGAGAAGAAAAAAATGTGGCAGGGGAGAAAGAAAAAAGTCTTGGAGCCTTTACCAGTAATTTGTCAAATATCTGTTCAAAGGCATTACTATCAGCGTTGCAAGCTGAACAATTAGCATGAGTGAAAGCATCAAGAAGTACTTTCACTTTCAGATCTCCTGTCGCATGAGGATACAAGCTTGGGGGTTGTTTTCCAGAACAGTGACATTAATGCTTTCCCCAAGCCCACACAACTGTCAATTTGGAGAAGAAAGTAGGCAGTTCACTACATAATTTCCATGAACAACCTCAATCAGGGAGCTGAAATTAAGTATTAGGAACATGAAGACATTCTGTGGTTTTCAGAAGACAGACTACTATGTTGCGTGACTCTGCCAAACCCGGGCAACAAGACAAATTCTTATTAAACTTTTCCTTTAACAAAGAGCATCTCAAGGAATAACATGGAAGATAAACGTAATTCCAGAAGTCTCTTAGAGCACAGGTGTCTGGCTGGGCTAACTCCAGTTCAGCCTCTTAAAACTTGCAGTCAGAACAACAACTCAAAAAGTTCCAGATTCCCTAAAGGAGTCTGTTTGGGAAAAATACAGTTTTTCAACCCCTGCTTATTTTTGATCTTTGCAACGTGTTAGAGGATCTTAAAACAGTACCCTTGCACTTAAGTGGGATTTATAGGTGAATTTTGACACCTGAACATCACAGACTTTCTTAAAACTCATCTTGTTCCACGCCTGCCCTGGCAGGGACACCTTCCACTGTCCCAGGCTGCTCCAAGCCCCAATGTCCAGCGTGGCCTTGGACACTGCCAGGGGCAGCCACAGCTTCTCTGGGCACCCTCTGCCAGGGCCTCACCACTTTCATAATAAAGAATTTTCTCCTGATAGCTAACATATCATCCACTTCCACATTGCAGTGACATAGAAGGGCACAGAGTGAGATTTAACACTGTCAGAAAAAAAAAAAAAATTACCCAGTAAGAGGCGGATACTTGATTAAAATCAATTTCTTAGTAAAAGGCATGCAAAACAAAACTATTAGAGAAGCATGGCACTGTCCAAGAGTATCCTGCTACCCTGATCCAATGTAAATTCTCATTTTTCTAAGGCTGAAAGGCATGAGTTTTAAAGAAGAAAACAGGCGACACAACTTCAAATCCCCGCTGAATCTCCAGCCAAGAGAGCTGAACTTCCAAAACTCCTTTTAGTCTGAGCTGTTGTGGGGCAATCTTTGCTCTAAGCCTCCTTCTCTTCCTCTTCAGCCTCACCACCATCCCATTAAATGTTGCATTTTTCTCAACTAAGCCAAAGCACATCAAACAACACGTGTGAGCCGAAGACAGAGTTCACCAGAGAGAGAAAAGCCGCCAGTGCCAGCAGTGGCACAGAGATTTCAGATTCTTGCCCTGGGCACCTCTTCCCACTGGATTTTGTGCAGCTGTTCCCTGCCATCCCTCGGTGTTCCAGCCCTTTATCCTGAGCAGCCAGCAAGGCTCAGGCACCCCTTTGGCATATTGAGCTCTGTGGCTGAACAATGCAACTGGCGGCACTTCGGGGTTTGTTTCTGAGTTAAGAGCCTTCCTCGGGACTTATTGTAGCATTGTATTCAAAATTTGCCATAAAATCAACTTTGTAATCTCAGGGTAAGAAATTCTACAGCCAAACCTTCAGAACCAGAAATCCAAGCTCTCCATCTCCCTTTCACATCTGTGCACCCACCACTGATTTTCCCCAATTACCAGTTCCTTATGGACAGAAAAATGAACTTATTGATTGGAGATTTAAAGTACAACACAGAATTATAAATTCTGACCATCACCTGACACACATTTTTACCCGAGTCCTGCATTTCCATTGTTTTATGTCTCTGAAGTACAAGTTAAACATGACAAAAACGAAGGATAAATACATGCAATAGTTACAGTAACAGTATCTCCCCAACTCTCTCTTGTGGTAGTGACACAGCCTTTGAGGGACACTACAAAAATAAAAAAGATGAAGTTACAGGATCAGTTTACAAGGCCCATGAACAGATCAGGATTAGAATTGAGACGCCTCTGTGTAAGGGCTGAGCCTGGAGCACAGCAGGAAAAACTCCATCCAGACCCACAGTTACCACACCAGGGACTGGGAGAGGAAAGTGCCAGAAATTGTCTGAAAACAGACAAAAATCCTCATAACTGGGATTCTGAGAAAGCCGGGGATGGAAGTTTTGCCTGTATTTCAAATGAATGGATTGCACAACACAGAACATTTGTCAGCACGGCCATTTAGCGAAAGAAGTTAATAATTTTTACTCAATATATGAGTATTCTGTACCAACACATACAGGAATATTCACATGGAAGTGCACACAGATCTATATGCAAAGAGAACATTTTTTCCCAAAAGAATGCATTCTGCAATCTGCTGACTCATCTTCCCACCACTCTGAAAAAAGTTCTGGAAAAGCAGAGAACAATGCTGAGCTGTACAAAACCCTGCAAGAAAGAGACAGGAGTTGCCAGCAAGTTTCAAGGGTTTGTTTTAAAAACCCGTAAGGAGGTTTTTAAGCAGGTACTTGTTCATCCAAAGAACCCCACACTGTTGGAGTATCTCCATCCTAGTGCTCAGGAGGCAGAGTGAAATAATCTCCTTCCATCTTTACTGCTTTTGCATCCCCAGTCAGGGACACCACTGGATATTTCCCGGTATCCAGGTGAAGATCCCGTCCTGAGCTGCCAGCAGGGAGAAGCTCTGCTGGAACCCACGCTCCTCCTGCTCAGACAAGACTCAGGATGACAAGGGCTCCTCAACAGATGTTTGCCAAGAGATGCTGAGCACCGAACGAGCCTTTCCCAGGTGTCCCCTTGCCGTGGGCAGGAAGCCTTGCACTTTTGTTCCAAAGCGTAACCACGGATTTGTCTGAGTAATGCTGAACGTGTAGCAAAGCAGGAATCATCTGGTTACTAATTTCTAGCAACACAAGTGTTTAGAAAAAGAAATCCACTGCTTCCTCAAAAAAACAAACAAACAAAAAAAAATTAAGAAGTCTTTGGAAGAAAGAAACTGATTCCCAAAAATTCAGTGTTGCCAGCTCACGTGGTTTACCCCAAGAGACATTCTCGTGTTTTGGCAGTGGAATTTGCACACTTTACGCAGCCCAGTCAACCCCCAGGGCAATGGTGAGAGTACAAATGCAGCTGTAAAAATGGGTAACACAGGCAAAACGTTTTTTACTGGAAAATTTAGAACGCAATAATTGAAAGGGAACAAACTACCGAAAGGTAAGACGGAAAAGTTTATCATACAGAATGGAAAATTCCTTACTCTGTTCGCTTCAGAATGTTTCTCCCGTATACAATGAAATAAGTAGCCAAAATCCACTCTAAAAACTGGCTGGTGTATTTCCTGCCTCATGTAAATTCCCCATAATTTTCATGTTTGGTTTTTTTTTTTTAAGCTAGAGCTAAAGCAAAACCCCTTTCTCCAGGTTAACAACAGCAGCATTGTTGTTATACCAATAAATAATTCAGCCTCGTGTTGCGCTTACCTAGACCCTCTCAATCCCTTTTTTTGGCTGCTAGATAACGCTGGAAGGTCTCACAGGTAATTTGTTCCTTTTGAGACAGAGCCCTGAGATGACTCAATTAAAAGATGTGCTACTCAGGAATTGCTGTAGTTACTGAATTCCAGCATCTCTGAGTCCCTCTCAGGCTCCCTGCTCTGCCACTCCACCCTGCCAAGGCCTGGGCTCCTGCCAGGGGAGGTGATGCTCTCATTCTGCCCCAAGCCACTCATTCCCAAGTCATCCATTTACAAATTAACTAAAAATACTGCACTTTTGCAATGGATTGCTTCCCTGGCTAAGCTGACCCTGGGGCTACCCCAGTGCTGGTGGACAGAGCTCTGGAAACTCCTCTGGGCTCCTTTGGTGGGTGAGCTCTCAGGCAGAGCAGCAGCAGCACAGAGCACAGCTGGGAGAGGAGAGACATCTGCAGAAGGAGCAGGATCTTGCACAAGCTTTGTTGTGAAATCACACCTCTGTGACTGTCTGCAGGCTCAGGCTGAAGCACAAGAGAAGCAGCTGGATCCATGAGTACAGCTGCACTTCCCTCACCACTTATTCTCCGCACATTTCCTCAGCAACATTTATTTTTACACCCGGTTTTTATTTAACTCCCCTGAAACATTTCAGCTTTCTGGAAAAAAGACACCTCATCCAGACTAAGGTATTCCTCCGTTACCATCATTACGCTTGAATCTGACTGTCAGAACATAACAAGACAGTATTAAATGTCTTGAAACCTCTCCTACGTCCTTAATTGTCAACAAAAAGCTGCCCGCAGCCAGCAAGAGCTGCACAGGTCAACGTGCCCCTTGCATTAATTTCTGTCCTAGTGGTGCACACTTAGTCACAATATTTTTCAGCACACGCATCCAGAAATAATGGGAGAAGTCCGTGAGGTGCTGCGGGCTCTGACTTTTCATTATTTTATTATAACAGATCACGTGTGCTATTAGTGTACTTAAGTCACATTAAAATGGCATTTCTAATTCAGTGAAGGACTGTGCCAGGCTTGAGCACATTACAAGAGAAAGCTATGCATGAATATATTTTAATCTAAAATGCACTCTCTCATATCACATGTATTTGGAAGCTTGATTAATCCTTTATTAGTAGGGGATTTTTAAAAAGAGTTTCTTTTTTTTTTTCCTTTAATATTTACAAGCCTGCAGCAATTCTACATGTATATTGAATGCAACTGCAACCCAACCAGATCAGTCATAAAATTCCAGGGTCTAATCTTCCAGAACACTGCACACAGGCACAAAGCTCCCCTGAAGCCCAAGGAATTCCAAAGGGGGAAAAAAAAACAAATAAAAAATGTGCCCCCCCCACCCCAGAAGCAAGGCAGAAACGACCCTGCAAGCATTAAAGAGAACAACTCTGTGAAAATCTTCCTTTCCTTTGATCTAATCTCACATCCAAGGAAATGGAAACAAAACTATTCCGTGGAGGACAAGTCCTCTTGGAACAGGATCCACTGGGGAAGAGCCCACAGAGGAAACTTAAAGCCCAAAAACCCAACCCAGAAGCGCCACAACCCCACACCTCTGATGGCACACAACCTGCCCTCCTACTCCTGAAAAACCCAAATTGAAGCTCCCTTGAGGGAGATACTGAAAACATGAAAACTGCAAGATGCGCAGGAAGTAAGCAATTGTTTACTTTGGAAATTGTAACAGAAATTGAAGTTCAAATCAGTTCTGCATAATCCCCAAATTTTTCTTTGCCAAGCAAACACAGGGAGTTGCACTCAGAGGGTCCCACCAGCCATTCAGGGACTTCCTTAAACACAATTTAACCAGAATAAACAGCAACAACAAGAAAAGGCTGATAAATTAATACTCCAACTATGACTGGAATTTGCAGTCACCCATATTTACAAAATTACTGTCTGGCTTGAATGGATTTAAGGCACATAATTACTATAATTAAGGCTTTAACCCCCCCCCCCCCCAAACCACATTTTGCCTGATGACCTGGTTCTACTCACAGTTGGCTTTGGATTTTCTTTCCTTTTTTAAAAAAAATATAGTTCCTAAGGTGATAAAGACCTATGGAGAGCATCTTAAAATCCTCTCAAGGACCCATTTCTTTTCAGCACATTCGGAGAAGATGCAAATTCTGTTGTCTACTCTTTTTGCTTGGATTTTTATCTACGTAAACACAAACCTCCTATTGTAGCTGCTACTTCACCTCTGAGATTTGCAGAGATCACAGCTCAGGCTTGATTTGTGAGATACCCGTTGTTGCTAAAACACATTAACAGTTATATTTTGAAAAGAAAAAATATACCCCTCAATCCCATCATGTCAGAGCTCATAAAATACATAAAAGTCAGTGGCACTCAAAAAAAAAAAAAATTCTTTTAACTTTTGTATTTAATCAAATCCCAGGCACTTTTGAAAGGTTTAACACCAGAATTGGGAAAGTTGTTTTGGTTTACTGAGATGATAAAACGTAAGGCTTTAGAACAGCTAGTTTCCAGCTTTTTTTTTTNTTAAACCTCTTGTTTCCAGTTTTTTTTTTTTTTCCTTTGCCCCATTTTTTTTTTTTTTTTTTTTTTTTTAAGGTGCAGTTAAAGAACGCCATGAAGTACCTTTTCACGTGAACACAAAACTTACTGTAATCCAGAAAGCGGCATTACCTCAAAAACTGCCTCTACTTCATGTTCTAGGTCTGGGTTGGCTTTAGAGGAACAAAAATTGGGTGACAACTGTCAGATATTCAAAGCAACAGGGAGCCAGAAGTTTGAAAGGAACATAAATACATAAATTGGAGATTTCTTCTTGTTTCTTTTGGCTTTTAAGACACCAAACTATCCCACAACACTCAGCCAAAAGAGTTTTCCTTCTATTAATTTTCATTCAGGCTTGGTTGGTTGGGTTTTTTTCCTCTCTTCTCTGCAGAAGCTTTGCACAATTACATCTGTGCAGCTCCAAAGGCAGCAGAATGAAATTAAAGCTGCAGCTGGCCAGTGTCATCCTGCTTTCAGTCTGAGGAGCTGAAGCAGCACAGTGCTCAGAGCAGCAGAAAGATTCAACCGCGACCCCACGGGAAGTGTCGAAAACAGAAGTGAAGCTCAGGGCACAGGAAAACCTTTCATGAAGTTGTCTCTATTGTCCAACAGGGTAGAGCCAGGCTTTGGGAAGGCTCTAGAGAAAAATTATTCATACAGGATGTTGTGGTTAAGTAATTGCTACAAGTAACAAAATCTGCTGTCACAGGGAAACATCGTGACACTTTCATTAAAGTATGTGGGATACATGTATTTAAATTGTAAGAGCCCTAACTCGCCTTGATACTACCTTGCCAGGCAAAAAAAAAACAGAAGAAGGGATAAAAAAGAGAAAAGGAGAGGAAAGAAAAGAGTCATGCACATGAGACCCAGGCCTCCTGCACACTCTTAATTCCCTACCCCACATGCTGGAAGTTCTCCTTACTCCAGTCAATGAGTTCCCATCACCAAATAAGGATGAAGACAGAGGACAGGACACAAATGCAAAGCAGGACATCCTGAATCATCCAGGCTCTTCTTTCATTTCCTCCCTTTCCCTTTCCTTTCTGCCAGGAAGTCACGGTATCAGAAGCACTCATTCCTAAAAGCATTAGTGAGTTACAGAACCTTCCCCCTCTGACAGCGAGAATGTCTCGGAATTCCAGCACACAACTCCCCATGGCCGCTGCACATCCGTTTGGGTTCGTGCCAGAATCGCCTTTGGGCCTAAATAACTTCCTTCCTTCTGGATGTTTGGGTCCTTCATGCACTTACAGACAGGAATCTCATCGCCCCGCTCGGAATCTTCCTTTCACTTTGCCAAGTCATTTGAGCTGCTTCCATTCTTTCCCATCTCTGAAGAGCAGGGAGGCATTTGCAGAAGGACAGGTTTGTGTATGTAACAGTAACTGGAGCCTCACATAGCCAAAATTCCATGACAGCAAGCTCAGAGCTTTAGAAAGTGTTAATATGGTAGCGCAGGGATGCACGGCATACTTGGAACGCCTGGCGATGCACAGCAGCCTCACAAACACCTTACTGAGGAATTCAGGCAGTGACCAAAGGGGGAAAAAACACCGAGCAGGAGAGGGGAGAAAAATAAACAACCTTACAGATCAAGGAAATCAAAAACAAAACTGTTTTCAATGTAGTTCCAAAAACATTTCCAAATTCTGATGCAACTGTTCTTTGCTATTTGAAATCCTTCACAATGAGGGCTTAAAATTAGCAGGACGAGGGGACATTTCCATGGTTAATTAATCCTAGCTGTATATAGGACAACTGGTTGCTGAATTTGCTTTCACTAAGCTACTTCTTTTAAAAATACTGAACACCTCTAAGCCTGGCAAAAGCTGGGCACAAGGTCTTGTGTGTGACAAAGATCAGAAGTCTGGGGGACACACACACAAACCCCAGCCCAATCAACACACAGAGCAGAAAATTAAGCAAGGCAGTTCACTGGTGCAAAAAAGACTCAACACTCCCAGGAGTCTCCAAAGGCTTCCAACAAGTAAATGAGTACCAGACACGTAAAAGCAATTTGAAAGTAATGACACTTCTTGAGGGAAGAGATACGATATGGAGGATACTGGGAGTGAGGTGATTTACATCAGGTACTACAAGCAGCAAGTGATTGGTATATCAGATTTATTCTGTAGAACAAGACTAAAATGCAAAGAGATCCCTGAAGACTAAATCAACATATTCCCAACTGCCTTGAGAAAATCGACTGGAAAGTGCTACCCAAGCAAATATAAAAAGCCAGTATTTTCCCTCTGTCAATTCAGAACAAAAGCTGTGTAATATTCAGATCATAATGCTTAGATACAATCAGTAACTCCTGCCAAAGAACAGTTTTTAAACAGCTCATCTCTCAGTTAATCATCAAAAGAGTTTGCTAGAAATGTCACAGCTGGAGCTGCTAGATGCTGAATTTTTTATTTTTCGGGAGGTATTTGCCTGATTTTGGGGTTATATTTTTTTGTGTGGTTGAGTTGGTTTTGGTTGTTTGATTTTTTTTAGATGTTTGCGTTGTTAAATGAGATCTGAGCCTGTCTGAAAACGCGGCACTGACGAATACAGAGCACTTTAAAGCCCAGGACTTGCACATGCCACTGCAAGCCTGCCTCACATCCTCTGTGTCACCGTGGCACAGCAGCACATCCAGCTCGGTTTACATCTCCCAGAGAGGACCGAACTGACCATACAGGGACAGGAATCTGCTCCTCCAAGATGCACCTTTGTTTCAAGGCTCACCGAAGGGCCAGCCCAACACCTCAGCCTAAAAATCAAGGTGTGAACACTGACCCGTGAACCTCGAATGAAAACCTTCGGTAACATTTCATCACTTCGAGGTGCTGGTGTGGTGTCTGCCTGACCGAGGCCACCCTGCTCACCCACATCCGTGAGCAACGTGCAAGAGAGGCTTCATCAGCAACATGCAACCGTTCAATATTCAGTATTTTTTCCCCCAGAAGTGTTCCCGTGATTAGCTCAGCCCTTCCCACATTTACAGTGTCATGTTTGTGTTGCACACAGAGAGGCTCCGAAGCTGTTTCTCCACACACACTCCCTGCCGTACCCAGCACAACATGTCAATTAGTGAAAAACAGATTTACTCGAACTAACGATTGTTTGGGTTAAAGCCAAGGACGAGGCAAAACAAAACACCTTTTCTACAAATCTGTGGGATCCAGTATAAATTCTCCCACACACACGTTTATGAAACATGCCATCGGAGACGTGTAATTTGTCATTACTAGATAATTATATAAGCTAAGAATCCAGCGGACACCATTACGGACTATGAGAAAGTAGTTAGACAAGTTTCCCCCTAATTTTTCACCGCTTTTTCTACCTCGCGTATGTGACAGAAGTTTGTTTATTGCCGAAGGCACCATCCACTTACTCCACGGAGGAGACTTTGAGGATCTGCCACCCTTGGGGTGCCAGGCACCCCAGGAATCCCTGCCCACGCTGTTTGAGGAAGCCGGGCCGGGCCGGTGAGGGGCAGGACGGGCTCGGGAGCACCGCACCCCGCGGACAGCGCCCGGCCCGGGCCGGCCCGCACCCCCCGCCCGCGGCTCCACTCACTCTGCAGAGCTGGTCCCGTTCACGGCGGATCCATCCGGAGCGGGGTTCAGCTGGATCGGCCCGGGCTTCTTCTTCGGCATCTTCACCCGCACACGGCGCGCAGGGGAGCGGACGGAGCGGCCGCGGCCCCACTTCGGACAGGTCCGAGGGACTTCCTGCGGCGCAGCAAACTCGGGGGGGGTGATCCCTTGTGCGGCGGTGCCCCCGCGGGCTGCGGGCAGTGACCGTGCGGCTCCGGGACCCCGCTCCGAACGCTCCGAGCTCCAGCGGGCACTGCCCGGGATCGGGATGTGCCCGGCCGGGACCGCGCCGGCGCGCGCCGCCCGCACCCGCCGCACGCATGCGCGGAGAGTAGGCGCACGCGCAGGGCAGGGAGCGAGGCCGCGGGGAAGCTTTGCCCTCACAGCGCTCTGCCCTGACCGAGCCCTGACCGCGGGGCAGCGGCGATATCGGCAATAATCCTTCCCTGTCAGCGTCGGGAGGCCCTGGCACAGGCCGTCCAGAGAAGCTGTGGCTGCCCCTGGATCCCTGGAAGTGTCCAAGGCCAGGTTGGACGGGCTTTGGAGCAGCCTGGGATAGTGGAAAACTGTCCCTGCCCATGGCAGAGATGGAATGAGATGAGCTTCTAGGTCCCTTCCAACCCAACCTATTCTATGATGACTTAAACAGAGCACTGCCTTGCCGTGACATCAACTTGCTTCCACAAATCGATAAAGGACTGGTTTTTTTAAAAAAGCCTGCCACTTAATACTAAAAGACGTGCGAAGTGCAGTGTTCTAAGCAGTGGGAGCACAGGGATCGCAGTGGAGAAGCAGCAGCAAATAGGCACGACAATGGTGTCCTGTGACAGCTCGGCTGGACCTGGGCAGCTGGCACAGCGCTGGTCAGTGAGCCCAGGACAGTGGGGCCTGTCAGCAGCCAGGGCTGCCTCTCAGGCCAGCGGGGCACGTCACCCCTCGGGCAGGACAACTGCGCATCCCTGCTCCAGTGGGCTCTTCTGGAGTAGCAAAATTGCTTTGAGAGCAAGATATATCCTTGCTACAGGTAGTAGCACATGTTCCTCCACACCAGTTCTCTTTCCAAGAGGGAGAATTGAAATGTAAAGATTCTGTTTAGCTGGAGATCTTGCAGGGGATGAGGGGCAGGATATGGAGCAGTAAAGCATCATCAGTGGCCCTGTTTGGATAACAAAGCCAACCTGGACACACGTGTGCAGTTAACTACGACACATATACCAATCGCATGATAAGATTCAGGAGATACAAGGAGTTCCGTGCATTTGACTTCTGTGAGCAGACTGACATTACAATCCTGCCTCTGCTGCTGAGAACTGTAAAGAACTTAGCTAAAGTTTGAGTTGCTTTACGAGATTAATTTCTCATTGTCTGAATCCAGCAGAAGTCAGCTGAGAACTCTTGAGGCCTGTAGGTGTTACACATTGAGAAGCGCTTACAGATTTCTTCTGATTTCTGACACAGCAGAGAAATTCTTTCTGTTGCTGCTGTACGTTTCTGTACCACACAGTGCTCTCCATCTGTCAACAAACGTGACACATCGAGCAGAAAAGACTCTGCAGTTACTCATGAATTTGCTTACGTGGGTAAATGAAACCTCTCACAGACACGAGTGAGCTAAGAAGTGAAGCAGCACTGACTAACTCAGCATTAAGGTACTGGTAAAAGAGTGAAAAAACACCTTATTTGGTAGTTTCATTTTTTTCCTGAGGTTCCCCAATGGTCTTTTTCATATAAAGGACCTATGAATACACCGCTTGAATCAATAACAATTTCCAGTGTGGACAGGTTTTATACACTAATGAGTTGATTCAGACACAAATTTAAAAAGTGCAGAGTAAATTCCGTAACAAAATTTGTACTGTAAATATTTTGTATAAAGGACCAGCCTGAATTCTGTATGTTTTAATTTTTGTGTGGTTTGCAAAAGTAAAATTAGATTATAATCAAAGTAATCATTAAGGTTTTTACAGAAACTGACATGATTAACAAACTTCCCCATGTATACTGCAAAAATGCTAAATAGTTTCTATCATCTTACTCATTTCTAAAGTTAAAAAGAAAGAGATTAATTTTTTTTTTTTTTCACAGCTTTGCCATTAAAAATATAGTCCCTCCATCCAATTCCAGATATTAAGGGACAGCTCCCTCCTCTGGAGCACTTTATCCTTGCACTGGGAACACTGGACTGTGGAATCACTGATTTCATTAATCTCTTTTAAAATCCCTTTGACCTATAGCACAGAAACCAAAGATATTTTGGATCAACTGTATCTAGAAATAAACTCACGGGCATATGGATTGATGTTACTGCAGAAAAAATTTCTGTGCTGTTGTCAGTAAAACAAATAGGTTTAACTTCAGGCCATTTGTAACTAAAAATTAAGTATATTTCCCCAGCCAAAAGAGAGCACATGTTTTGGGAATTTGAAAATTCTCCATGGAAGGAACTGCATTTTGCTTTACGAACAGGTGTTTCTGGAGGTGAATCACAGAGGAAAAGATGAAATAAAAATAGAAGGCACTGTAATTTCAGCGAGAAGGTTCTGAGCAGGGAGACTTTCTGATTTATTGATTCCACCACTGCTTGGAAAAATAGAAATAATTCATCTCTGTAAATAGAAGTGGAACAAAGAAGCTTGTCTTGATTACCACTTTTTTCCCCCTTATAGAAACCAAAATTTTGTCTAATTTCTTGCCATGAAAAGAAAACCACAATTACTATATAGATCAATTGCATCTAAATTAAGCCAACTTTTCAAACTCGATTGCCACATAAAGCTGCATATTTTACTGCCAAAACATAGGCACACAAAATTCTATTCTTTTTTATCTATTTAGTGGTTAGCAAAGCAAGTTAAGGAAAAAATTAATCCCACAAAGCAATGGAATTTAAGAAGTCTGGTTCGCATTTGAATGAAATTGGCCAAGAGGATCAAAAATTATTCGAAGGGATCTGACAGACAGCCTGACTCTCAGAGACCACAACTTGCTTTGCACACCTTGTTTTCCTCAAGAAACAGGGATTTAAACCACCACTGTGGAGCACAACACAGTTTAAGTGTGATATACTAAAAGCTTAGAAATTAATGTTCGAGGTGGCTGCATAATATAAAATTTAGATTAGCAAGGTGTAAATATAAATAAGTATAAATCACAAACAGCAGAATCTTGCTTAATCCTTAAGATGTGACTTCCCACTAATACAGATACAATGGGAGCAGTTGTGCCGAGGGTTTATTGCAGGAACAGCTTTGCCAACATAATATTTGAAGGACTTTTATTCGGAGCAAATGCTGCTCCCTTAGGAATAAACCCCTTCAAGCATGGAAGCAGGCAATTATCCATTTGACAGATTTGCTTTGCTGTATATTACATGTAACAAAGCAGGAAATGAGACTGAAATATAAAATAAGGTGTTAATTTTCTGCAGTTTTTCTAATGAAATTACAGTAATCAAACAGAAACAAGCAGGAAGATTTCCTTTTCACCTAAACTAGAAACCAGAAGTGTTTTCCAGAATAGAGGCAACCTGTGGGGGGTTTTTTGTTTGTTTTTTCCTGACTTATTATTTTAGCAGCATGGGGCTGGTTATTCATTTCCTGAGGAAAAACCAATAATCAATGCCTGCCAGCATTTGCTTTTTATTTAATTAGGAACATAGGACTGGGAAGAACTACCTAGGTGATCAAGTCCAGTTTCTAATTAAACACTCTTCAAAAATATTGATTAATCAAAGTTGCATAAATATGGTGGGTTTTGTAACACTGAATCCTCTGCAGAGGTTGTAAGTGGTCTTCTGCTTCTTTTTGTTTCTAAGGATTTTTTAGTGTAACGAGTGACTATTATTTTCAATGCAAAGAGCTCATCATGTAGATATTTGATTTTCAGTAATTTTATATGACATAATTACAATATTTTGTGCTGGAAATTAGCAGCACTTGATCTATGATTATTATTAAATCTCTGTGTTAATTTTCAGACTTCAACTGCCTCAATCGATTGAAGAAATTTGCAGTATCTAAAAAGTTAAGATAAATGGATTCAATGCTAAAAAATCCATTAGTGTGTTCTCCCTATATTTAATGTATTCTTGACTATAAAAGATGCTACTGCAATTGGGAATACACATTTTAAACATTAACTGTTAAAATAATTTTAACCAGAAAGTAACTGCAATTGATTTTGTCGTACTAGAAGGACTACATTAAACTACCAGAAATAGTGTATGTCAAATTTGAATTTATAGAGAAATAAGGGAAAATCAATTCTTTTAATGGATAAATATTTTACATTAATTTATATAGTTTTGTTTAAATGAAGAGACTGTATTTTAATTCAGATACACTTCTACGGACTGAGCTGTAAAAATATGAGAACAATTTATAGCTCCAACTGCATTGGAGACAGGAGCCTGGAACCTCTCCTGTTGTTCCTGCAGCCCAAATCCTTACATGGCATTTTATGTGCACAGCTGCCAAACCTCTGAGGGCTCGGCATATTTATCCCAGCCTGGACAACTGCAAACTGTTCAGTTTTAAATTACCAGAAGGCTCTGTCTGGAGTAGAGTTTGGGATGGCTCCCTATCCTGGTCCTTTCCTCTGAGACAGGGGATGAGAATCCAGGCACCGTGACCTGGATCAGGAACAGTGTGGCCACAGGAACGGAGCAGCGATTCTGCCCCTGTGCTGGGCCCTGGTGAGGGCACCTCGAGTGCTGTGCCCAGTTCTGGGTCCCTCAATTCAGGAAGGACATGGAGGGGCTGGAGCACGTCCAGGGAAGGGAACGGAGCTGGGAAGGGTCTGGAGCACGAGGAGCGGCTGAGGGAGCTGGGAACGGGCTCAGCCTGGAGCAAAGGAGGCTCGGGGGGGCCTTCTGGCTCTGCACAACTCCCTGACAGGAAGGGGCAGCCGGGTTGGTCGGACTCTGCTCCCAGGGAACAGGGACAGGATGAGAACATCGTCTTAAGATGCGCCAGAGGAGGTTCGGGTTGGACATCAGCAGGAATTTCCTCACCGAAGGGGTGATCAGACACTGGAAGCAGCTGCCCAGGGAGGTTTGGAGTCCCTGTCCCTGGAGGTGTTCAAGGAACGCCTGGACGTGTCACTCAGTGCTCTGGGCTCGTGACAAGGTGGGCATCGGGCACAGGGTGGACTCCATGGTCTTGGAGATCTTTTCCAACCTCACTGATTCTGTGATGCTGGGAAGTGAGAGGAGCAACCTGGGCTAATGGAAGGTGTCCCTGCCCACGGCAGGAGGGTGGAATGAGATAATCTGTAATATCCCTTCTCACCCTGACCGTCCCCGGATGCCACGCCCCAACCCTGAGATCGCCTCAGGTGCTCCGCCCCGCCCCCTGCTTTTTGGCGCCAAAAGCTCTGAGCCGCCGCGTCCCGAAGCTCGCGAGACTCGGAGATCTCGCGGGATTTGGCGCTCGCGGGGCGGCCCCGCCCCCTCAGCTCGCCCCGCAGTCCCTCACGGCCGGAGCCGCTCGGAGCCGCCCGGGAAAGGGCTCCCAAAAGAGAGCCCCCAAAAGAGAGCCCTTCCTGACACCGGCTCAGCCCAGCCCCGCTCCGGCCGAAGCCTCTGGAATTAGCCTCGCTTGAGGAGCCGGAAAAGGGGAATCCTCCAGACCGCGTTTCGAAGTGGGTGAGCTGTAAATTTGGGGAATTACCGCCCCCGAAGCCTTTGGCTCAGGGGTGTGAGTGGCACGCGGCTCCATGGATGAGCGCTGTGGTCAGAAATCCCCTTATTTTGGTTTATTCCTGCCACTCCCAAGTAACTTTGGCGAGTTGAAACATGACAAACCCTTCGGCTCAGCGAGGCTGGGTTGCGTTATCCTCTGTATGGTGTCTGCTCTTTAGTTTGTTTAATGATCTGGTTGGCAAATCTTTTTCTGAAAAAGCTGTAAATACTATATACAGTTGACATTTATCTGCCTCTGTGGCAGCCTCGGTGCTTCTCTTTAAATGCTTTTGGTGTTTTCTGCAGGAGGAGAAAAAAGGCTTTGCGGCAATGATAGATCCTTTAGAGAACAACTTGTTTGATCTTCCCGCTTATGAGAACACAGAAGATGAAACATTCCCACCTCTTCCACCTCCTGCCTCTCCTGGAAGAGACGATGCTGAATGGGCTCAGGCTAATGGAGGTGAACAACTGTGACCCCTAAAAATCCCATTTTAATGCTATGCAATCAAAATTAGTGGTGTGAACTTCACTATGTTGAGTTCACCGCATAAAACCAGGCAGAAAACAAACTGTAAATTTAAATTGTTAACAGTCCAATGCTGTCCAGCTAGTGGGAAAAGTTTATTTTTGTAGATTCCATGGAAATATGTGCACAGAGTCTTTATAAAATTCAAGTTCTCCTGTATCTGTTGGTACACATAATTATACTGCAATGATCTATAGTTACACTTTGTGGCTTGGCTTTTAGAAGAGAGAAGAGTGCTGGATGCACTTATCAGAAATACAAGTAGAAATTTAAAATGTACACAATGCAATTCTAGGTGATGGGAGTTGCATTGAATATTTAAATTACGCTATTTTCTTCCCCAGATCCAGATGGAAACAAGCAGTCCCAAACAAAGGATTCTGCTGTGGCCACACATAAAGCAGTTAAAAGACCAAGACCTAGATTAGATGCCCAGAGGTAACTTTATACAGAATATTTCTTTGTGTGAGGAGTTCGGTGTAGGGCCGTGGGAGAACGAGTAAGATACCTCTAAAACTGGTTGAAGTTCTTTATAATCAACAGAAGGAATCCAGGCTTTAGGCTGTTATAAGGAATGTGAGAGTTTTTTCTTTGTTTGGGTTTTCTTTCCTTGTTAATTGAAAGAAGAAAGTGAGGGTTTCAAATAACTTCACCCATTTCATGTTCCCAGGTTAATTTCAGAAAGAGGACTCCCAGCCCTCAGACACATGTTTGATAACGTGAAGTTCAAGGGTAAAGGGCATGAGGTAAGACCTGGTGATCTTTTGTTTTCTTTCCTGGGGGGTTAATCTAGATTTGACAGTGTCTTGCCCATCTGATACATGGAGAATTGATAGTACTTAGCCAGCTTTCCAGCAGTATTTGAACAAACCCTGATGGGGTTTGAAGCTGCAAATTTTGAAACAAACATGGATGCTTTAAGAAAACCCATCTGTTGATCATAAAATTCTTTTCCTCAACTCTAAAAGTAGAATATCACATCTGTGACTATTGTATTGTCCATAGAAGCAGGGTTTTGAATCCCAAGGTTTTGAAAAAAGTGTGACATACCATTTGAGCAAAGAGAAAGAAGTATTTTCTCTACAAGCTGTCTTTTGGATGTGCTTAAACATACAGAGCTTATTTTCCTTTACATATCATTCTAGAACTGGCTGTAGACAGGTGAGGGTCAGTCTCTTCTCCTGAATAACAAGCAATAGGGCCAGAGGAAACAGCCTCAAGTTGTGCCAGAGGAGGTTTAGGTTGGTTATTATGGGAAATTTCTTCACCAAGAGTGTTGGGCAGCCTGTGCTGTGGAGTCATCATCCCTGGGGGGATTTAGAAGACAAGCAGATGTGACACCTGGAGATGTATTTTAGTGGTGGCCTTGGCAGTGCTGGGGGAGTGGTTGGACTGGGTGATCTTAAAGGACTTTTCCAACCCAAACAATTCCATGATTTTCTTGGCACACTTGCAAGGACACCTGTGCATCTCTGGTTTATGGAGAGCATTCATGGTATAAATTATCTCATTACCCCTGGAGGCACAAAGAAACTGGGCAATAGTGCTGAAAGGTACAAAAATCTTTGCTAGATCAGCTTATTTTGATGTATCTGCATTCTGAACATCAAGATCAATGCCAGCTGTGCCCCTATGGATTTATTTCAGCCAGAGTTCAGCCCTGGTTGTTTAAGGGCAGTGCTTCAGGACCTGACAGGTGTTTTACAGGACATGCAAAAGCTCCTGTGAACTTGTATCACTGCTGTTCCCACAGCCTGAGATTACACTTAGACTGGATTGTGGGAGGAGGAAGGAAAGGTTACCCACACGTTCACACCGCTTACATTTTCCAGAGACTTTCAAGCTGCAGATGCTTCATGTTTTCAGGAATTACTGTCCTGTTTGCCTGACTTTATCAGCTTCAGTAGCTCAGTGTCATCTTTTCTGCTCTAGGCAGAGGACCTGAAGACACTCTTACAGCACATGGAGCACTGGGCTCACAGACTGTTCCCAAAACTGCAGTTTGAGGATTTTATTGACAGAGTGGAGTCTTTGGGAAACAAAAAGGAAGTTCAGGTATGAATTGTTTCTGTCAGTTTCTCTTGATGCTGTTTGGAATAGTCCAAGAGGTAGGTGTAGGGGATCAATTATGCGGCAAAAGAAGACTTAGGTTGTGCATACTTCTAAACAGTATAAGGTTACTTAAACTAATTTCTTTCTATTAAAAGCTCTTTTTGGTATTTAAGTTTATATTTAGATACAGCCTTTCTTTATTAGAATTAATGCTTCAGAGAATTGGCTTTTCAGGACATCTTTTCAGGACATTTTCAGGGCATCTTTAACCAAATTAAGAGTGCTGGAACTGGTTGGGGTTTTGGTTGGTTGGTTTTTAACGTTTGAACCTGCAAAAGAAGACTGATAAAGAATTCTGCTTCACCTGGCTGGGTGGTAGATGAAGGAGTGGGAAGATGATCCACAGCATTAAAGGGGTCTGTCAAATGGGCATGGAGTGAAAGGAGTATTTTTTTCAGAGTAATAAAGTGCAAAATGAAATTGCTGTGGTTTTCTCATAATCCCAAAGTTGAACATAAAAACTTGCTGCAGATGAAATACCAGTTTTAATCTCCTGTTTGCAGACCTGCCTAAAGAGAATTAGACTTGATCTTCCTATTTTACATGAAGACTTCAAAAATAATGAAGGTATGCTCTCTATGCTACTTGTTCAGTCCTTCAGTGCTTGAGATTATTTACTCCCCTTCCTCCTGATACGAAGTCAATGGTCATGATATGCTTTTCTAATGTAGAAGAAATTGTTGAGGGGTCTCTGCTTTAAAACCAGGCTTCTGTGAATCTTATGAGGACAAAATGGAACTGGTACTTGGACATATGAATATAAAAATAAATAAAATAGCATGGTCTGCTGAAAGGAAATGGAAAATGGATATTACCAGCATTGTTAGAAATATTCTTCAAAAAAACCCCTAGAACTGCAATTTTTAAATGAGCATACAGGTTTGTGTTGCACTGTCATGAGTGCAGTCTGGAGAAGTCTTGGATCTCGTTAATGCAGGAATCATAAACTCATCCTGATTATGCTCCAAGGAGCTGCAGTGCAGTCGGGGTGTGGTGCCCTTTATAGGCAAAGTACCTGCCAGTGCTGGGGTCACTGTTGTGTCTGTCAGTTCTGGCACACAGCTGCTGGGAGTATTCCTTTTTCCAAGATGAAAATCCAGCACTTAACGAGGACAGAAGTTGAGCCTCTTCCAATCAGAAATTATACATAAACAAATTTTTTAATTGCAAGAGGAAGCAGAGTTCACATGGTAGTTTGAAATCAACTTTGGTAGCAGAAATGAGGGAATTTCATTGTCATTCCTAAGGACCTTGTGCAGGGTTTTGCACTTCTACCATCAGTCTCCCTTGAGAGTGTTACCTACCCATTGCCCCATTTGTCTTCATATGAACCTCAGCCTCTGGGCCAACCAGTGCTTGGGAATGGTGTTTTGGGGGCTGAGGTCACCAGAGGTAAGAGCTGGCCTCCGCTGTGGGGTGAGCTTCGGGCAGTTGGTGACACGTGGCTGTCTTCACTGCTGGCTGCATTGGTGAGAACTGCACTGCAGCCAGAAGCAGCCCCGGACAGCAACACGAGTGGTTCCTGCCGACAGGGTCTGCAGAATTATCAGATGTTCTGTGCGATGGTTCCACACACTGGGGTCTAACTGTGCTGCTGAGCTCTTCTGAGCCGGCTGAGGGAGTGCACTGCTCCAGCTGGCCAGCCTTCAGGGGAAAAACTGCTGCAGGTATCACACAGGGGTGAAATAAAAACTCAAGTTGCAGTGTTGTGTTAACAACCCAACCCTTTTGTCAGCTCACGTTTCTGTTCACAGGCTTGAAGTGGTGCAGAGGCCTCGGGCTCTCTTTGAAGAGTGCTCTGCTGCTCTCTGTGGGGGTGAAGCGTGTCTAATTGAACTGGCTCCACCTTGCACAGTTCAGTGCTGGCAGATGAGGAAATAGCTCTGGAACAGAGCACACGGAATTCAGAACTGGGTGCTTGATGTGTATGTTCAAACCTCTGATTCAGAGAATCCTGGAATGGGTTGGGTGGGAAGTTACCTTAAAATCCACCCTGTTCCACCCCGTGCCAGGGTCAGGGACACTTCCCATCAGCCCTGTCCAACCTGGCCTTGAAATGTTGGAATTCCTGTAGCTACTCCTGCCACTGTCTAAAGGACAGTGTTTTATTAGTGCGCTTGGGAAGAAAATTACCTGGCCTCTCCATCAGGATTGCCTGGATTTCCTGTCCTTTTTGATCCTTCAAGCACAGCTGCTGTTGCTAACTCAGTACACAGAGCTTGCCTTTCTATGCTCAGGCATTAATTTTTGTGTGTGTGAGCTCTGAGCACTTGTTGTGCCCTTTGAATACAGGGTTGTGGCCCTAGGCAGAAAATTGCACATTAAAATTAAATAATGGAATGATCTTCAGCTGTCCATACAAAATGTAGAACATAGGAGTGCTTTCAAAGTGTTCTCTCAGCTGATGTGTAGTGGATCTCTGTGGGTTTCAAGTGTTGATTTCTGCCCCTCTTCCCCCTGCCACCCCTCATTTTTAACCAGAAGGAGAAGAGGAAAGCAATAGACTGGATCCAGCTGCTGAAGATGCACATTCCCACGCTGGAAGTGCAAAAGACCTGAATTCCCTGCCTGGTACAACTCTGACAGAGGAGCAGCAAGAGCGGATGAAGAAGAACCGGCAGCTGGCCCTGGAGCGGAGGCAGGCGCGGCTGCAGGGCCTCAGCCAGTCCCAGCCCCAGGGTAAGGACCCCAGTTTCAGTGCTAACATCGTGGCCTGAGCTGCTGCACTGGTGGCTTTTCTGCTAAGTACTGAAATGTGCAATTCTCACATTTTAACAGCTTTCCTGTAGTTCAACTCCCTGGTTGTTGTGCCAAGCTGTGACAGCTTTGTCTTTGGTGAAATGGAACTCAGCTTGCTGGTTATCCCCGAGCTGCCTTTGCCACAGACTGGCATTCTGATGGAAGCACCGTTTAAGCACGGCTGCAGTGTTTGCTCATGTTTTTTTCTTTTTTTCCTCAGCAGAGCTCCCCAGTAGTTACTCAGAAGAGTTTAACAGCCCAGTTGCTCAGGATCCCTCTGACCTTATTGAAGACACTCAGGTTCCTGCAGCCAAAGTTGCTCTCACAGAAGACGATGGAGATGAAGAATTGGAATGTGCCAGGGAAGAGCAGTAACTTCCCCACACTGTGAATGCCTTTCTTGACCAAAAGACCCCCCTGCTTTAAGTACTGCCACGATACTGAAATGTTGCTGGCTCCTAGCACTCTGGAAGCTTCAGGGAAGTGTTCCCCGTGGCATCATTGAAGGACAGAACTCTTTCCTGGAAACTGCAGAGGAGCAGCCCCATATACCAGGGAACAGAACAAAGTTCTTCAGCTGCATTTGAGCCATCTTTTCCACCTCCCACAACGTTTTTTAGGAGATGTTAATGAGTTTTTGGACCTACTTTGAATATAGTTTATAATTTATGTCAAACTGAATTAACTGGGATATTGATGGGTTAAGTTTCTATTAAAGTTGTGTTGCTTGGGTTTTTTTAACAGGTCTTTCTGGGTCTGAACAGGGGTACTGGATTTTTTTTAACTGCTTATCCATTACTTATATATTTTTCTCATAAAATAGAAACAATTGAATTTCAGAAGTCAAACCTGACCTTCTTGTATGAGGCTCTTACAAGGCCAGCCAACTTCCCCATCCCTTGCGTCAAGACATCTCTTCCCAGACAAGTACCTCCCCTCAGGGAACAAGACCTTCCTTCACCTGATCCTTCTCTGCTTGAGGCTCTGCTTCATCCCTTCCTTAGTCTTGTTTTTCCTTACACAACAGCTTTTCCCTTTTGTGGAATGAAGAGGAATTGTCCCCTCCAATAGTAAAAAGTATTGAATTTCTAGACACTGGAACCACAACCCTCATGGTAACAAGTGTTATTTTATGCCTGATGTGCAGCGGTAGGATTTCACTACCTTGAATTCTGTATCCAGGTTAGTGTGAATGAGTTTGCTTTTTTATATCTTTGTAGGGATTTGTTAACCTCACTGAACTACAGTGGAAGAAGGAAGTATTTAGGTTTTAAGAACTTAATTTGTGAACAACATGAATAAAGTAATTTTTTGAATGATATTTAAAAGAATTCACAGCACAGTGTCTTTAGTCTGAAATACGAGCTTTATCAGATACAAAATCTTTTCATAACTCATCCTCACTCATAATCAGATAAAAATAATTCTTATTTAAAATAGACATTTAGGTTCTTATTAAAAGGACTCTTGAATATTTAAATAAACTGCTTTTTAAAAAATCCCCCCAACCACTTGTGCACAGTGAACAGGAGCAGGACAGCCCCAGGCTGCTGGTGGCAGGTCCCAGTTCAAGTCCTGATATCCTCTGTCACATCCAGCAGCGCCAGCTCCCGGATCTCCTCCAGCAGCTGGTACAGGCTGGGCCCCTTGGTCTGGCAGAACTCCTGGGACTCCTCATCCATCACTTCCACCCTGGCTCTCTCTTGGGCACGCTGGCCTTCCTCTGCAGACTGGCTGACTTCTTTCACCAAGTCAGATCTCACCACATGGAAATTCTTCTGGGCTGCCTCTGTATCTGCAGTCTGGTGCGGTGCATTCCTGATTATTTCCAGCTTGATAGTATCAGCATGGCAGCGGGAAGTCTGCACAAGGATTCTCACCTGCAAAGCAATACTGGGTTTAAATTTCTGATGGTGCATTTCCTTCTCCCCCCTCAGATGAGATACTCACTGTGATGTGATCAAAGAGGCTCAGTGTCACCGAGTCTCCAGTAGTTGTAGTGGAGGTGATTTTATGCTGAGAGCGATGGAGAGATCCAGGCTTCCACTGGCAGCTCCCAGCCCCTTGACAGGAGATGACCAAGCCCTCTTTGTTTCTCATGTAGGCAGCACCTTTGATTCCATATCTACAAAAAAAACAGAGAGAAGCTGTTTTAACCATTTTCAGCCTTTTCAGGTCTCAGTTTTGAAACCCACAGACTGGCTGGGATTATACAAAAGCAACAGGAAGGGGCAGGCATGGCAGACTGACAGTCCTGCTCCAGGGACGCTGATAGGTGTTGTCAAAGAAACGCAGATGTGAAAACAGCGTGGAGACAGTGACTGGTGTTTTGAGAGCAGTGAAGCAAAAATGAAATAGCTGGTGATCCATTATCCTAGTGCTGGGTGGTGCCTGCAATGGCTCAATGATGGGAGAAGAGCAGCTTTACAGGTTTTTCCAGACAGACATGAGGAGACAGTTCTCCATTGAAAAAAAAGCTCCTTGAAGAGCAGCAACATGTTTGCCCTGGGCTCTCCGTAAGGCAGCCTTTCCTGACTGGGTAGGTTCTGGCTCTTGAGCCCTCTGGGATGCTGACATGGCAGATCTCCATTGAGCTGGTTCATAGCTGTGCCCTCCATGCAGCATTCCAGCAGCACCCAGGTGTTATCCCCCAGCCCGTTCCCAGCCCATTCCCCGCTCACCGGGGCACGAAGACGAGCACGCCGTTGGTGCGGATGGAGTAGATGACCCCGTCGGCCACGCAGCGCTCGTCACTCTCGGTGCTCCTGTCTCGGAAGTACATGCACTGGAAGAGCTCTGTGGACTGTTTCTGAGCACGCTGGGCTGCCTGCCAGCACCCCACACACAAAGACAGACAAAAAGCCTATGTAAATATTCCAACAAGCATCTTTGCCTTTGATTTCCACAGCTGCTTTTCCCTGTTATTTACTCCTTTACCTGTCCCCTAGAAAAACTACACTAAAAGATAATCCCACATGAAGTACAAGTGAAATATGAAGACACTTTCACCACCACTCTCAGAGGAAAACTGATATTTAAAAAAACCTCAATGCACTACAAATAAAAATAAAGCCATAACTCTCAGTGCCCAAAAGCCACACTCAGGATGGGTATCCCATTCCCCAGGGCACCATGGAGACTCCCATAAGGACCCTCTTACCCGGTTCCTGTTATTAATGTGTCTGCACAGTTCCTCAAGATCCTTGTTACCGAATATGTTATCCTTAACATGCCCTGTGGTTCCCTTCAGGGCTGCTGCCATCAAGAGCCTGTGCACAACAATGTCAGCGTATCTCCTGATGGGAGAAGTGAAGTGAGTGTACTTATCCAGGGCCAGCCCTGCCAAGAGACAGGAAGAGAGATGAGCAATCAAAGCCATCCTGTGCCTCCCCCAACAGTTCAGAAATCACAGGAAAGGCACAAAAATGACCAGCTACCATAATGATGAAACTGCTCCTCAGGACAAGAGCCAGTTGAGAAGTACAAGGCGTTGGACATGGCGTGGGTGGCCATGGAGCGCAGCAGTTTGTTCACAATGGGATCCGAGGGGTCGTTTGCTCTGTCCAGAGACTCAGCCAAAGCCTTGTTAGACCTGGCAAAAAAGTGTTAGTGCTGAAGAAAATGACACTAGCCCTGGTCATAATGACTTTCCGTTCACAGCATACAAAACCATGTAGAAATTAATAGTTATTAAAACAAAAAATTGCAAGCAGAATGATATCAAAACTTTCAATGCAATTTAGTAACAGTTCTGCTCTAGGAAAACATTTAGAAAAAAAAACAGTTTTCACCAAGTTGTTTCCTGCAACCTGGAGAACCATGGACTGGAGAAAAACCCCTTCCTATGCAGTACAAAAGAGTGAGCTGGTCCAAAACCTTTGTGTCCAGCACACATGGGACTAGGTGACACCTAAGTCACAGAGGCTCTGCTGATGCCCTTCACTCTGTGATGTCCAGACAGGATTCCCCTAATGAAGAAGCTGATGGCCTTCTCCTATTAGCTTGACCAAGTAATTCTGAATTATTTTGAATCACTGAAAATTACTTCATTGCACAGAATTAACCTAATTGAAACCACTACTCTCTTTAAGTTTAATTAGAAATCGTAAGTCATAAAAGCTACCGTGTGTCTATTGAGAAGCCTTTGGCGCTGGCACATTCCCGAAGCTCAGTGAAGAATTCCTGTCGGGGTGGAGGGTGCTGCCGCAGCAGAGCTTGGTTGGGGAAATCCTCGGAAATCCTTTTTGCCACCCAGTGGTTGGCCAGGATCATGCATTCCGCCACGGTCTCGTGCACTTCCAGCGGCTGCTTGGGGATGAGATCATGGATATTCCGTTTGTCATCCAGCTGCACTCGGATCTCGATCCCTTCGAGCTCCAGCGCGCCGCACCTGTCCCGCTTAGCCCGGACGTGCCGCGCTATGTCGGTGAGCTTGGATATGGCCCAAACCAGCTCAGCCAGCTTCTTCTGCCTCGTTCCTTCATCCAGGGATCGCAGTTCCAGGATATCCCCCACCACACTGGTGTCTCTATCCAGCAGTGCCTGTGCCGTCTCATACTCCAGCTTGTAGGCAGAGCGGATGAGGGTTTTGCTGTATTGAACCCTCAGTGTCTCGTACGATTCCTTCTCCAGCTCCCACAAGACGCTCACAGCGTATCTGAAAGACAACACCACAGATCTGAAACAGTTCTGGTTGACTTAAACTCCCATTTCAAGCACATTCAACTCTTAGAAATGTATAGATTTAATTCTGGTAGTGGAAGGATCTTTGTCTTCATGAAACCGGTGCTCAGCAACACCACTAATTAATGCATTTGCCTTTCAGTCTCATGCATCACAAGTGAAATGAGGACCAGCTACACAGCAGGATTTTCAATTCATCTGCTGAAGCAGAGTACCCCTAAGATATATGGTCTCCTCTACTTTAAAGCACAGCTACATTGCAACATTATTTTTATCCATTTTTATTTTATTAGTCAGGTGCATCCACAATGAACATCTCTGTACCCTGAATATCGTCATGCGAGCCAGCCAACTGAGCCTGTAAATTGATATAAACTGGTCTATAAAATTCACCCTACCTGTGGTAAAACTCGAAGGTAATTTTTAATGTACACAATTGTTCCAGCTGAGGATTCAGTATTAATGAAAAATGACTTGTAAAAGTCTCCCTTTTGCAAACCCTTACCTGTCCACTCCACTGAGGAGGGAGCACACGTCAGCGCTGAGAACAGAGGGCAGCATGTCAAAGCGCCGATCTGCCAAATAATACGTTGTAGCCCTGAGGAATAAAACACAGTTACTGTTCTTCCCGCCACGACTCCTGGGTGTGCACCTCCCAGGCAGCCTGGTATAAGCACTGCTTCACAGCGTTATTTTAAAAGGTTATTCCTACAGAACACTCCCAGCTGCAATACCAAAGTCAAATTATTTAAATAACTATTTGTACGGCACAACCCTAATTTTGCCCTCCTTGGTATTTCAGCTGCCATTAAGGGCAGAACCAGGGCGGGACAATATATGCTGAATGAAGAAGAGGTGATTTAATGGCTACATCAAACATCTCTGCTGCCTACACAGTGTACACTTTGCATCTACAAAGAATACAATTCGTGAAGTGATTCACAGTTTAAGTTCAAAATCATGGCAATAAAAGAAGAAAGAGAATGAAATATTTGCACATTAAAAGACAAGACTGAATATTAAAATATAAGCCTGACAAATACCTCTGGAATTAAATTCATGTAAGACTTAAATCCATTTTGTGGGTGTTCATCCCCCTTGGAACGCAAACAAGTGGTTTTAAAAAATACTTTAAGTCACAGATGTTAAATTAGACTACAAAGCAAAGAGGAGTGATTAGGGAAAAATAAACTTATATCATAACCTTCTGGAAAATGTATCCAAATACAAGCAGAATGTCAGTAGTTATAGAACAGTGTTAATAAGCTTTAGTAACTCTTTAATAAGACATAAAAGGTAAAAGAATGTTTCTTCCCTTCCAAAGTTTTCTTAAGGTAGCATCACAAACTTCTGAGCTCCATAAATTTTCTGATTTTCGGAAAATAACCTAACCTTGCTCTGGCCTCAACATCAGTGTAGGAATTTGCTGCCACGAAGTGAGTCACATCTGCAATGTGCACACCCAGCTCGAGATTCCCACTGGGCAGAGTCCTCACAGAGAGAGCATCATCCACATCCTCGCAGCCTTTGGGGTCAATGCTGAATATCAAGTGGGAATCTCTCAAGTCAAGGCGTTTTTTTTCCTCCTCTGGATTCACTTTCCATGGATTCTTTGGAGAACTCACGGGCATTTCACTCATCTGTATAGAAATATTGTTGATGAACATAGATTTATATATTTTCTACAAAAAGATGCCAACAAATTTGATTTAATGAGTTCTTCAAATTCTTCCTTTGCTCCATTTTCCAAGTCTATGATATTTACTTTATGGAAAGTATGGAAGAAATTGAAAAGAATTCTATGTGTATTAGCAACAAATGTTATTACTGTGGTGACACTGCAGCTCTGGTAAACATAACCACTGTTATGTTTATGTTAGTCACTGTTATGACTGGTTTTTTACAGTCTTTTTCTTTCAGTTAATGATAGGTATAATCAAAACAGTTATCTAAGAAAGCTGGTTCCTCTTCCAGCTGAAAACAAAAGTATGTAAGGCAATGATTTCATTAGGACAAGGCTTTTAGGATCAGTACCATAACCACACACTAAAAGACAGCAAAATCTTAAAACTCTAACTCAAATTTGAATTAAGAGTTTGTAATCTTCTCCTCATAACAAATGGATTTTATTAAAATCACTCCTGACTTGAAAATCCATAGTATCAATAGAACCACTGACCCAAAAGATTCCAGAAAAATAAACTAAAATAATACATTTTCAGCTTTTAAAATGGGCTTTCAAAAACCCATTGGCAACAGAGACGTAAAAGGGTCCCTTTCTTTGAGAAACAAGACCCTGGAAATGAACAGAAAAGACTGGATCTGATCACAAAAACAAACCTGGATTTCTGAGAAGGGGGCAGCACAAATGCTGTTCTCCACCAGAATAGCTGCAATTTCCCCCTCGAGATCTCCAATTCTTCCCAGAACTCTCACAAAGTGTCCGTTTGGATAAAGGGAAGTTGACTCCCAGGAATCGATGCGCACCACAACTCTGTACTCCTGCGGCAAGACAGCTCTGTCAGACCAGCAATGTGCTCCTCAAAACTACAATTTATAGCCCTACTATGACCTTTCATTCATCAGAAAAAAAACAAAGCAAGTGGTATCTGAGTGCTCAGGGCAGCAGGACTGTGGCCCAAATTCAGAACTCAAAGGAGCTTCATTACCTGAAGCTGAAATGGTTTTGACAGGAATTGAACACAATCCTTCAAGGCAGGAATTGAACCACTCTCACAGACTTCACTTTAATAGTTTTACCATGTTTTTGTCAAAGAGAACAATATTAGTTCCACACAGCTTTTTAGGAACACATAACAGAGAAACACTTCAGTTAAATTACCTGTAATGCTTCAGCCTGCTGAGTACTGATCCGGATTTTGGGAATTCGGTAATCCCAAGGTGTTACAAGGACTTTCTGAGCATTTCTGCTCTGGGACTGGTTCTCTTCTTTAGAGGGGAAAGTGACCACATAATCCCTCCAGTTCTTTTGGATGATTCCAACTACTTTACCTTTAAATACGGAACATGGTGCATTAAAGATTTAAACGGGACCAAGAAAGCAAACGTGTGGGAGGTGCAGAAGATTCACTGCTTTGTAATGTGAACGGATGTGCCCCCAAATCTGTGTCACAATTGCCAACAACATATGGTGTGCCGACAAAACAATAAACTATTGTTGGCACAGACGGATTTTAAACAGCTTTTATTTAGGTGGAGACTAACTCATTGTATAGATTTCAATTGATACGGGACATAAATTACTCAGAGATTCCCACTGCTGCTGAAATGTGGCCAATTCTAGTAAAAAAATACAGACAATTTTTAATAGCAAAGACCATAAGACAACATGATTTCCTTACAAAAAGAGAATGAACTGCTTAAAACTTTTAGCACTGCCCTCGACAAACTTTTAAGGTGCAGCTAGAGCTGCAGAGGAATAACTTCAAACGACTCTATGTACCCAGACATGTCACCCTGGGATACCTTTTCACCTAACAATTCTCTTTTTCATACTGAGCATTATTTACCAGCAGGGAATTAAAAGGATGCTTCTCCTTACCTGTGGGCATAGGGTCACCTGTGGTGTCTGCAGGTGCTTTGTCCTCAGCCTCATTTTCACAGAGGGCAACAGTCCTTCCCTTCCATTCATGCACAGGGAGCAACTCAACCACCACCACATCCCCGTGGATCGCACGATTCCGAGCCTTGGCCCCATAAATGAGGATGTCACTTTGAAGTTCTGTATTTAAAATAAAAAGAAACAGAACTATAATCTACTAAAAGAATTCAAATCCCTCCATTCTTGGCAGCGTTCTGCTGAAATAACAGAAAATTACTCTTGCAATATGATCTCTTCCAAAATGGACTACTGGCCAGTAATTAATATTGCAAGGAAATTAAAACATTTTCCTCTTTTTTTTTTTTTTTTAAGGCGATATTAAGTAATTCTGTAAGTGTATTTTTGGATAAAAAGCAGAATAGGCTGGGATGAGTTCACTGTACTTAGGCAGCAGCTTTAAAAACACACAGCACAGTTAAATTGTGAAAGCCACTGCCACAGGATTCCGGGCAGGGTTCAGAATAAAACAACCTTTTAAAAAATAATTACTATATTGAGCACTGGTTTGACTGCAGGGTCTGTCACAGGCATGTTTGAAAGCAGTTATTAGTGAGAGCTGGGCCAATGTGTCTGTGCAAGGGTGTTGGACAGTTCCTGCAAAGGTGTTGATTAGTAAAGCCACGCCAGAGAGACAACACTGGATCAGTTTGGATCAGCTTGACCCAAAAGGCAACTTTCCAATGATGTTCACAAAGAGCAGCTTCCTAACCCTGCCCACAGCCATGCAAACTCTTACTGCAGTCAAATGACTGGTCAGCAGAGCTTAGACAAAAGCACAGGGACAACAATTTGCATCAGCATTTCACTTCAGAGAGGTCTAGGGAAGCCCATAAGAAGGAGAAGAGTCCAAAATATGGCCAAAGGTGCTGAGAAAGAGCAAGTTTCCCCTCACGAGTTCCACCCTCTGTTAGTCTTCAGCCTCCTGTCTGGCCCATGAAAATCACACAAGCACTGCAGTGTCTCAGCCTTCATCTTGTTTGATACCTGAAATCTGGCTTCTCACCTGTGTCTTTGCTGCCAAACCCCTGGAGTCGAACAAAAGCTTCCAGCTGTGCTCGGTGCTTATTGACATTCAGTGTACCCTGAAAGAGAACACCAAACCGATCAACAGAATGAAACAGTCACCCCCAAAATAGCCAACTTCAAAGAATAAAATTGTGGAGTTTACAATTATTTTAACATAAATTACTTTTTATTGATATGTAGGTTATTTTGAACACAACTGTTCTCTCTATAGAGAGGAATGGTGGATGTAGAACTCTAAGTAACCACTGCTGGAAAAGAACGGTAAATTCTTTTAAATGCTGAATTTATTTGTAAGATGGTAAATAACATTTTATTCCAACCACAGGCAGTGTAAGATTGCCTTTGCTGCCTGCCTTAGCACAGAATCTGGCATTATTCCAGCAAGAAAGACCTCAGTCTTTCTGTTCATATTTTATTCTTGCCTCACTGCTGAAATTGCCAAGAAAGGAACAAATTACTGCCTCTAATTCTTTAAATTATTTTTAAAAGAAGGACACTTGTCTACCAACAATCCATATAAAGGCCCTGACCAGCATAAACCTGTAAATTAATTTCACTGACTGAGAGGTCTCTGTGCAAATGTAGGAAGAGCTGCTGCCTTTGTGCAGCATTATTTATATTCACAAATGAGGTCTCACTGCTTCAAATCACACCTGGTCTCTCAATTTACAGGTACATCACATATTAACCTGAAGAAAAATCCACAGCAAATTTCAAATCCTCGATAGCCAATTCTTATTTTAACTTCTCCAAGACAAAAAAACCCCACGTGATCATAAGACAAAGTAGTGGAAATATTTTGAGAATCCTAATCCCTTCCATCCTCTTGCTCTTGTTTTTATGTTTTCTTTCCCTTTTCCCACCATAGCAATATTTCTTTCTTTAATCACTCTAATTCAGGCAACTAAACGGACCAAGCACAAGACTGAATTGTTCTGTGTAACAAATACCTGCAGGTATCTTCCAGATTTAATCCCAGCCTCCAATATTTCCACAGGTAAGTGCTCAGGATATTCTTTTCCATGGTTCTCTTGGTTTTCACTCTCCCGTTCACGCCGAGCTTGGACTATGGAGTCAAAGAGTTCATGGGCAGCCTTTAGGTCGGGCCAGAAGTTATCCAAGTAACTCTGTGTGCACAAATATAAACAAGCAGGAAAGTATGTAGAGATCTCTGTTCTTTCAATAATGGATTTGGAAAGTCCACAATGGACAAGAGCTGTTTCGCACTGTACTCAAGTTGCACTTCCAAATGGTAATGATGCTCTAAACCCCACAGATCTGGCCCAGGTTCAGCCTAATCCACTGCTAAATACAGCAAAGGTGAATCAATTTGGTCCTGTTTTCACTCCCCATCCTTCCACAGCCAAACACAAACATCCCATCCCAGTGAATACAAGTGGTATCAGAGATGCACACCAAAATGAAGAATGAATTATCTTCTCAGGCATCACTGTGTCCTCAGCAGTCCAGGCAAAGTAACAGGCAGAACATTGCTGATGGATATTTAGGCTACAGTTGTTTTGGGACTGCTTGCACTACAGATTCAGACAGCTGGCTGAGGGAACTGATCATTGCTCATCAATGCCAATTTCCTTAAAAACAAGGAAAACAAGGAAAAGGGCTCCTAAGAAACATGACCTCTGTCTTCAGAGGTGCTCTCTATCTTTTTAGTTCTCTGCTTTACTCACTGCCATTGGTTTTTCTGACATAGCCATAAGTGACACATTTGCTTGCTTTGATAAATGGAGACATGAGTTACCATCACAGTTTTCTTGAATGTAAACTCTGACATGATTTGCAATACACTTTTATGTACTTGCTTCATCATTTTGATGAAGCATAAAGGAAACCTTTTATTTTTCTGGCATGTTACCTTGAAGGAAATCACAAACACTCCTTCTGTTTCATTTCCGTACTGCCTGATAGCATCTTCATCTTCTGTTACCATAACAACTGGCATCTGACCCAAGCAGTGATTGTAATACCAGGCTGCTGCATTGTAAATGTTCCTAGGAATGCAAAGTTTGAAGTAAGATTTCTGGCATAGCTCATTTGCTACTTGCAAGATTTTGCTGGCTTTGTATAAACAAGATTTTGATTTAACACTCAGACTTTTGAGAGATCTACACCAAGCTACAGAAACATTTTTCTGCAAAAATGTTTATGTGCCATTTTTAAGCACCAAGAGAAGGGAGGAGAATAGAATGTTTCCTCCCTAATACATCTGCTTGTGCCCTGGCTGCAACACAACATAATGTTCCTCTGAGTGAAAGCTTGTAAAAACCAGGCTGGAGCTGCCAAGACTCCAATGAGACGATGTAACTAAACTGATTCAGCTTTGTTTTTTTTTTTTAGCATTATTGCATGTAATTTAGTACATTTTGTCTGTTTCTCTAAGAAAACCCCGTTGATACTTTTACAACCATTAAAGCACAATGTAGACCTTCAGTGACTATGAACTCTTGCAGAGCGAAGCAGAGCAAGAGCATGAACTCTTAGGACCCAGTGCCTGCTCCTCCTCCTAAATACAAAGTCCCGATGCTGTGCAGTGCGGCACTGCAGAAGTTCAGACAAACCTGGTTTGCCACTTCTCCATGGATTCTCCCTTCTCCCTTGGCAGGTAGCAGTGCTGGTGGAATTCATTAGCAAACACAGTACAGTCGTGACGGGGATCCTTTAACAGGTTTCGTAACTTGCTGTACTGTCTGGAATGAAAAATGACAAATACATTCCTGTGCTTTCTTTTAACTCCATGTGAAAATACAGCTGAAAAACTCTAGGAAATTTACTGTCACACACAGAGAAATGCATTCATTAAATTACTCCACTGATGATACATCCTAAACCATCACCTGCAAGCAAGCTTTTCTAAGTTCCATTGTGAATGCTTCTTTTAAACATATTTGTTTTCCGATGAGCCCCACAAAACATCCTAAGTGTTCAGGAACTTATTTTGTTTGTCACTTTTGGGACAAGGGCTATTTCTTCAAAAGCATTTGTGCTCTAGAAATACAGGAAGGCCTTGAGAGCAAATTTTACTCTGAAATGCTGAGGCAATGCCCAGGTTAGTGTCTGGTGAGGTAAGTACCATATAGTAATATTAATTGCTCCCCAAAGAGAAGCTCTCAGTCATCACTACAGCGAACAAAAACCTGTCCACAATCCAGCTGTGGCACATGATAGATCATTCCTGCAAAGTCTCATTAATTCCTGTCACCAGCCATCTGACTAGTTAATAATGTTCCAGGTTTCATATCGCTCCTATCAATTGAAAACTATGCCAGGCATTGATGTCCATGGATCACAAAGGATCCCAGTCCTCCCCCTTCTGTAAAACTACATTAACACACTTGAAAGACCTAAAACCAAATTATACATTTTATAAATCAGTATTTTTACCTCCATCTAAATAAAATCTAAGTTCTTATGGGATAAGTACCTGCGTCCTTTCTGATGTTGCACAGCCTGACAAGCTGTTTGCATGAAAATAATTCCTTTCAGCTCCGGAAATTCCAGAATCTCCAGGTACTCCTGAACAACCTTGCAGTCGGGGACAACGTAGTGTGTGACATCGTCTGATAACAATTTGCCATCTAAAAGATGATTCAGAGTTTAAAAGTTTAAACTTTCAGTTGCAATATTGGCTTCTTGAAAATACTTCCTGATGTAAGAAAATTAAGAGTTGGGTCTCCTCCAGCGTGTACATTTCTTTTGCTGATGAACAAAATTATGGCTACTATGGTACAATTCTGTGGTACAGTCCATACATTTGTGACAAAACCGTTCTGCATCCACTGACGCCAAAATTTAGTGCAAATTCTATCCAAAGGAGTGAAAAAGATCCACTTTCATTGCGAAAATGCTACGACTTAAAAGAGTGAAGGTTACAGTTCTTTCTTGTCTGCTTCCATATGAAAAAAGGGACGATACATCTGGCACAGAAAATCTTTTCATGGAATTTTCAAAGGCTGTAGAATTATGAGCAGCTCTTTCTTTTACCCTGGTCCCACAGCTCTCTGTTCAAACACACCATTTACAGCGAGCTCTTTACATAAAAGAGCACAGGTAAGGGTACAGAGAAAACCATTGCCACTGCAAGGAGATGTTCTTAAGCCTAAATTATTAACCATCAGTGTTAATTTTCTTTATAGAGACTCTTATGAATATGCCCTCAAAATACCACAGCCAAGACATCGCAGATGACATCTTAAAACGCACCTCAAAATTAATGAGTTTAATTGCTTTTGGTATTTCAAAGATTACCCAAAAGCTTTCAGACGGGAGGGGACCTTCACCGTATTTTCTCTTAATACCTATTTATTCTGTATTATAAACACTGAACTGCTGAACTCACCACAGCGCAGGCAAATTCTAGAGAATAAAGGCATACAGGTATTGACAAGTCAGGTTACTTCACGTATTTTTCTTAGAAGCTGACACAGGACAACCTTTGAGCTGTGATCACAAGAAGTGTGAATCCAGCCAGCACAACTCTGCACACAGGAACTTGGCCCCATCTCACACTGAAGGCTTATAATGGATGATGGCAGAACACGTACAAGAAAGCCAATATTTATTAATAATTCAGAAGAGCATTAAAAGTGAAATGTCACTGGAAGATTTATGTGCTCTGCCCATGTGAAGCTAACCCTGCCTAACCCATACATCTAGAACAGAGTCACTTCTAGGCAGGCACAGCTCACCCTCACATCACCTGCAGATGTGATTTTTGCAGGCAGTCTCTCACAGGGCAGGAAATAGACTTGCTCAGCACACTGTGTAGAGTCAGGGATGAAAATAAATATTCCCCTCACCTCTGGGTTACCTTGAATAATTACCTAGGGACATATTCTGACAGTCACCTACAGCACAATTTACATTTAAGTACAAAAGAGGGGAAGTTAGGCACAGCAGGAGAGGTTAGACTTTTTTCTGATGTGTGCCATTAACTTTTCCTTGAGGAATTCATAGTCAAATGCAACATTTTGGGGAGCAGTAACTATCCATAGTCCTGACCTCTGAGATAGCAGTAATACACAATAATAATATAATCTAAGTAATGTATCTTCTACCCTCGATTGCAACCTAAACCAAAAGTGAAAACATCTATGCAAACCATAGCTCTGAAGGAAAAAAAAAAAAAAAAGAGTTACAATTCTCAACTTTTTCTTTTAGGCAAGGAAGTCGTTTTAAACAGGTTGGATATTATGTTTGTTACTTGCCAGTCAGTTTCCTGCATCAAATAAATTGTGCTATTGAACAGCAATCAAAACAAACCCAACCAAAATACCAACCAAAGCTTGGGTGATGATCTATGATGCACGAAACAGCACCACAGTACATAAAAACAACAACAAATGCAGACATCAGAGCCTGGCAGCCTTCCCACGACTGAAATGCCCTGATATAACACAGGCAATTACATTTAATTACTGTACAGAAATAGCTGCTGATGCAGAATTACAATAGCTTCAAGATATTGGCTTGGCCCCATTGTAATACTTAACAGGTCGGTATAGAATTTAATTCATGCTATAAACCACCACCCTGCAGAAATTAAAGCATTTTAGAGGATCTTTTAAAACAAGAGCAGTGTATACATGGAACAATCCTTAAGCCCTTTATCACTGTCAGTAAACTGTTCGCAGTTAAACCCCCTAACAATCAATTCCTCGATTCCTTCTGCTCTTAACGCCTCGTTGATTTCTAAAGGATCTGAAGGAAAACTATCGCTATAGACGTGATTTGATCAGCACTGTCCGAACACCCCAGGCCGGGGATCATCCCTCATCTTCACGGAACATCCCCGCTCAGGGATGAACCCTGTTGAGGAATCAACCCCAGTACAGGGATCACCCCCAGCTCAGGGATCACCCCCAGCTCAGCGATCACCCCTCGCTCAGGGATCAGCCCTAGGTCAGGGAACTCCCCCAGGTCAGGGATCACCCCAGGTCAAGGGTCACCCCCAGCTCAGGAGTCACCCCTTCTCTGGGATCACCCCAGCTCAGAGGTCACTCCTCCTGAGGGATCACCCTTCCTGAGGGATCAGCCCGCTCAGAGATCACTCTGCCCCCAGCTCTGCCCCCCGCGACCCGCGGCCCCAGCGGACGCTGCCCAGCCCGGCGCGCGGGCGACCCCGGCTCTGTCAGCGCGCGCCCCCGGCTCCCCCCAGACCCCTCACGGCGGAGCCCCTCACCGCGGGCGCAGGCGGCGCGGCACAGGGCGCTGCGGCACAGGGCACTGCGACACGGCACGTCGGAGCGCAGGTAATGCTCCCGCACCACCCGCACGGCGCGGCCCTGCTGCCCCCGCAGCTGCAGCACCTTCTCCGTGCGGAGCATCGGGGCGGCGGGGACCGCCCGGGAATGGCGGGGGCCGGCGGGGGGGGGGGGGGG